>QCXZ01000137.1:45257307-45624831 GCA_025024175.1 Rhyzopertha dominica | reverse complement strand
TACTACTTACCTTGGATACGTGCAAAAATACGCTCGCCTGGCCAGCCTTGATGATACTGACCTTATATGTAACTTGAAATACTCGTATATGTAAATAAAAAGGCTGTTGTATATAATTGTATATAATTACAAATTTATTACAAAGTAAGGTAAACTTAGTTGTATATTATATTAGCTAATAAATTATCACTTTAGTGTCCAACAGGAGAGAGGCTCCTTTCGTAATACCATTGAGTTGTGCGAAACTGCCAGAAGTAAAACTGAATGTCAAATTAATATGAAGTGACACATAATTGCCTTTTGAAAAAGGAACTTCTTTACTATCCTAAAGTATGAATGAGATTGACAGTTTTATAAAATATTTTTCCATAGGCAATTTGTGGGCTTTACTAATGAGCCAAGCGTTAAAAACTAATCAATAGCGTTAAAAAGGATAAACTACATGGCACTTTTCAAAACTTAACTAGCACTCAGAGTGATTTCAGTCTAGTTTCGAACAACTTATTAAAAAATTGGTCTCCAATCCGGAGACCGTTAACAATAACAAATAATTCATTAATGTCTAGTCTCTGTCACAGACGTCAAATTTTCTTAACAAATATATATAGTTACTTGCGTATACTAATTTCCCGGTTTAAAATACTGCGTTGCCATTGGTATTATGGGCACTGGACTGTAACTTGTATTACTAGACGTTCTAAATGTAAACAACAATGCTAGGGCAGATCCAGATACCATAGCTAATCCAGCTAAACAACATACATATATTAAAATCTGTTGAACAATCGGTAATATTTCGTAAAAAGCCACAACACACAGCTTCACTGTAAAAGGCACATCCTCTATATTGAGCTCTAACCAGAATAGAGGAATTACTATTCCATTAAAGGGTTTCGTTTTTGTGTTGTACTTCGTCTCTGGAACGGCAAGATTTATTTGAATCTTCAAGTTGGCTTTAAGAGGAACTCCCATTTCTTTGTGTAATATCAGGGTGCTGTCGTGTTTTTCTCGTTCAGGATTCAATCCCGTGACATGTTCATGGAGTCTTGGGTCGGAGTTGTAAAAATGAGGTTGGGAGATAGTCACCGGAATTCCATAATAGCACGGAGAAAGGTGMGCCATGCCTTTTAGAGGACAATCACCATCGACGCAATAACAACTGTTATCCGGATTTTCCTCGGGGGTGGCAAGAAAATCGTTCGAAACACGGTACTGGTACCCCTCAAAGTGACCAGTAGTTGCGTTACCATCATAAGCGAATTTAACTGGTCGACAAAAAGCTCTTCTGTACATCCTAAAGTTGCTGTTTGGCTTATTAACATTTGGAGGGTATAACCCACTTTCATAAGTGCCTCTCACTGTGTTGCATACTGTATTTGACTCTACTGTGCTATTATCTTCAGTGTCCACGTAGCCCCAGTGATGTAGTCCCGGAGAACCATTATATTTTTCAACGGTGTATATCTCGTCAGAATCAGGTTTTATATTCATTAAGATGGTATTGCTTGCATTATCCAAAGACATCATCTGTAAGTGAGAAAGACAAATACTTAACTATGTGCGTGTTACATAAATACAACGTTGCGTTTAAGAGGTAAAAGAAACCAATTTCACATTAAATGATACTAGCTAACAATCGCAGTACTTCAATTAAATTATCATCACTTACCCTATCAAGAATTCCAAACCGGGGGAAGTCAATCCACTGTGGTAAAATGTTGTTAGCCATTTGTACAAGAGGATCATCATAGCCCCAAAGGTATTCTTCTACTATGCTTACATTCACGAAGGGTTTGGATCCTAGATACTGACTGACGGAAGCAACAGCCATATTAATGAACATAGAGTGTTGGTGTAGGGTCGAAGCAATGCCCTAGAAGAAGGATAATCGGTTTAAGAAGATCATCGTCATCATTTTGTTCTTTGTAAGTAGTTATAGTACTTGAACTAATCACGAGCAGCGTAACAAACCACCAGTATTTATCATTGTTCACATCTTCATGCATTACTCTTTTTAAGTGCATAATGGTACTTACCAAGAGTGGAATATTTGGTGATATCAGTCTATCTATCCTGGGGTCTCCAGAAGACAACTCCGGGACGAATTTGATTATTCTTTTTTGTTTAAAAGTAATTGTACCATTATCATTGAATTCGGAGTTGATGTTATGCAAATTTTCCCTGCAACAAGAAATATCGGCTGTAAAATTGCAATAATTATAAAATTAAAATTATTTACTTGTAACATAGGGCCGCAGCTCGACTAGGTTCATTGGCTGGCTTCGCCCTCAGGAACTCATCTGGATTCGTAACGTTGAATATTTTGGCTTTAATTAGACTTCGTATGGTGGGGTCGGTCCAGAAGTTGTAATAACAGAGAACCTGGTGCGAATGCCAATATCTGTAAAATAGAAACCTTTATATGCCAATCTTAACTAAATAAGAGCAACCTCAAGTTTAACCTTTTTGATTATCATAGCTAAAGGATTGTAAACAAACATCAGATATGAGGCGCATACCATTATAGCGCCTATCATGGCCACCAAAAGAATACCCTGCAAAAGTCAAAAATATATAATTAACATACTGAAGAATTCGTTTACAAAAAACTGATAAGTTGTAAATACCACCTAAACTTTTGTTAATCAATTTTCTGCTTTTCCATTAGATTATTGTCTGAATGAAGAAATTGTATAAAGTAATATATAATATAGTTAAAGTAAATTCTCCTATAAGMCAGCTAGCTAAACTTCTTATTTTGGCATGTAAAACTCATTGTTGTCAATTGGTTAAATAGCATAAATAATAATGTTGTACCTATACATATATCAGCAAGCTAAATAACAAAATATGCAGACAATTAAAACTGTATGCTGTTTATCGAATATTAAAGCCAAAATATACAAAAAAAAACTGGAAAATTCGGTTTAAGGTAAGCATGTTTAGAGCGGTCTATCTAACAAAAGCCACATGAAAAAAGCATGGGCATTAATTAATTATGCTATTGCAAGGTTATGCGAGTGATATTCGTCAAAACAACTTTTAAATAAGAAACTATCGAGAAAGGTGCTAGCAAGTCCTATGTCACTACTATAATTATGGAAAGTTTCTGCAAGCTTACACCTATCTGCGGCCCTGACCACGTATAATATATTAAAATTAACATTGATGAAAGGTTCGGTAATGAGCTTTGTGCATATTCTTGCCAAATACTTTGGTGCGTTAACCTTTCAGTTCGGAAATACGGAATCACTTAGCTTTAACTTTATAAAAAGACCTCATATACCGGTAAAAGGTTTGTTGCGTGTTCTAGGCTGAACGTAGTGTAAACTGAATGACTGATAAATACGCATAAAACGTTTGATGTCCGTGAATTTACTTCATGCCAGCATTATAAGTACTCAATTGAATAGCAATTTTGCTATTAATGCAATTTTCATGTGGCTGGACAACACGTGCCTTTCTATGAGGGTGTTATATGTAATATAAGGGACATGTACATTCTAAGGTATTGTGATTTAAAAACAAACCTTTACTAAGTAATGCCAAAACTTTAAACTTTTAACACTGTAGTACTCAAAATATATGAAAATTTATCTGGAAATTGCTTTAAAACTGTAAGTAGTATAAAAACTAAAAAACGAGGAATCTTACAATGTCGTATAGATCATGGTCAGTTGTTATAATTTTTGGCGGTCAGCACTCAAGGTATGTAACAATCTTGGTCAAGGCAAGCAAAATCTCAACCATAGGTGCAGTAGCGTTTTGTGCTCCTAAAGTGCCCTTATTAGTATTTATTCCTAAATTAAGGTTAATGCAAATGTTAATTTTGGCTAAAACATTAGACCTGTCAGTTTGGCAAGGACAATAATGAAGCGAATCCTATTTCGATCGTGTGTGTACATTATAACTGCAAATTAGTTAAATTCTGGTTCCACTCTCTTGAACAATGTTAGCTTCCTGTTCAACCATGCAATTTCAACATTCAAATTTAGATTTGAAGTGATGTAACATGTCCCCTGTATAGCAACATCCATGTAGGTAACCTTGTTTATCATTTCTTGGTGTAATCAAAACTTTCCACAAGATATATTCAGCACGAGATTAGACTGTTTTTTATATAGAGGTACAACCCCATACCAATGATTTTAAAATTATTTGTTAGATACAAATATGTTTTAAATGCAAGAACATGAAGCTTATTATATCTGTATAATTATTTTGTATTCACTACTAAGATTAACAAAGTTATATAGTATAGAGATTTTTGAGTGCTGATATGAAAATATTTTGAATATTTGTTACTTGAGGGAAAGTTAGCTAGATTGCATGACATATAGTTAAACCGGTTTGTAGCTAAAGTAAATTCATATATTTATTCTATTTTACGTTGTGTATTGTGTACTTTGATATTTGCATTTGCAGGTAGGGTATAAAAGATGTCTTGTAGATGTTATATATTATAATGGATTCCGTGGAGAGCATTTTAAAAACCTATATAGCATTTTAACTTGTACATTTTCTAGTGGAAGTGGGTATTAAAGATATTTCTTTATTTTATTACTATGTTGTGGCTAACGTGTTATATAAATAGAGTTGTACATATAAAAAAAACGATAAGAATGGATAACCGTAACAAATTAAAAACAACTGCACGCGTACTCGAACATATACCTCTATCATATATAAACGACGTGTGCTATGCTTATTTCGAGCAGTCATGTATCAATAGACCAATGAACATATATCTTTGCTAGTGCACAATTAGCATGCCACTTTACGTAAAAAAAACTATTCGACCAATAAGTATTTTTATGTTTAAAATCTATTTGCCTCATAATGCTGTAAAACATTAACGTAGATCAGAGAACAGGTGTAAAACGCTGGTTAAAAGAGCTATTTAACTATTAACTGTGAATTCATTCGTAATTAATGCTTTTCGTAGACGTGTGCTTTAATTTAAGCAGCGAAAACCAAGTACTTAAACGCTTAAACAGATTTAATGAGTGTCAAAAAAGAATTAGTACAGATTTCATTGAATGACAACTTTTCCGATATAGCAAAATATATACGCTAGACAGCCGGTTCCGAGTCTAACGTAGCGTTTAAGTCCCTACAAGCTGCTAATTTTAAATAATGATCAAGAAAATATATTAACTAATTTTAAGCAAGTAAGTATCTGTAGTCGGTTATTTAGTACATTTACGTAGAATGAAATCGTTATCATGCCAAAGCCTGCTTTTTGTATAGGTACTCCATTATTTCTAAATATAATAAATTATGCGTAAAAGGTATAAATAATTTTCATCGTGATTTGCCATAGTTTTTTCTTTGTTTGTCTTTAACTTACAGATGTGTTTTGGAATAGGTAATCAATAAATAGGTCTTGTATAATTATTAATAAGAGAGGCACGTCAAGCAACATTAGATAATAGTAGGCTGTTTCCGATTAATAGCAAAAATGAATGCAAGTGAGCAGCGCACAGACGTAATGGAATTCATTAGTAGAATAATGTACATTTCCCCTCAATATTGTTATTTAGTATTTTAATATTAAAATTTCTTCTATGTATTATCGAAAAGTATGTAAAATTACATTTCTATGTTATTCTAGGATTATTTTGAACGAAACAAACCAATTGTTTATAGGTACCTACAACAGTTTGTATTTGCTGAAAAAATTTTGCATATCTTTTCAGGACTCTACAATGTAGGTAAAGTGTATTGGTAAAGTAGGTGAAAAAAATTAGAAACTTCGCTAAATTACTAGTACACCTATAATTATAAAAATAATATAATAATAACAAAAATTCAATAAAATTTTTCATTTTACTAAAGAAATTTTTTAAATATGCCAAATAAAACTGTTATATTGACTATATCTAATAAACTAAGAGTAAAATAATGTGAAACGTACGTGAATTGATCTTGTATCTCAACTCCATTTTACACTATCACCTTAAACACACGAAAACACAAAAACCGTCCAAAATCGAAGGGATGTAAACTGGTGATTAAGGAAACGTCAAAGTGGTAACAAACATTAACTGTAATCCTGTTTAAGCTCTAATATTATGTAGCTACCTGTTTGGGTATATATTCGAAACAGTGTGATTATGTGTGCCGTTGGGGTTTTAAAAGAGATGGACGCCGGGATGCAATTTTGAGTGGGGGCACAAACTACCGGCGTCACAACTCTGACGTCCCCGGAGGAATCCGCAATCGCGTGTTGACGTCTGCGTATCATACAGGTGGACAAATACGTGGACGTAAGGAAAAAAGTGTTTTGTTTATAAGACGAGATAAATTAATGCGTATGCGACACTGGGGATAAGTAGGTGCTATTATGTCACGTTGCAATTGAAGTGAGTGGTGTTATAGGAGTTCCAATAATAGCCAGTTTCATGGAAATAAAACTAATCGCATATTGCAGCAATATATACAGGTTTTTACTCGCATTTCAGGGTTCACGCTACCGTTTATTATAGACTATAATAAATTCAACGTCGAGTGCTTTGCGAAATATGTGAACAACATAATAGGTACAGTAAGGTGAATGCTAGGCATTTATTATGAAATTTAAATTTCGGGTAACATACTTCTAGCCTAAAAGTCAAAATAGTGGCTTATTTTGTAAGGTTGCAGCATTACAATATGATTGATACAAAATCAGTATTTACATACTATTAAATGTTGAAATAGAATTTATGAGTTCTGAATATATCCGTCAGTTATCCATACTTTCCCGCTAAAATAGGATAGCAATAACTACAAGAATTTAAATACTTCATTAAATTATTCTTTACTGATAACCAATATGGCACATATCAAGAAGGCCATATATAAAAGTATTTAAGGGACTTATTTGGGTATTTAACGTACAAATTAAATTAACCTACGCGTAAGCGCAAACCAATACGCACTTTTTCACCGCGGTTCATAGTCTGGTGGTAGTCCCTGTACGCAGTATATGGAGAAATAAGAGAGCGAACTAACACATTTTATATAAACTGTTTGATTATTTATTTAATTTAACAACAACATATATTTTTATTGCATTAGTACTTGACAATACCTGTTTATATGTAGGCATTTGTAAGGCTTTCTTTAAAGGGAATTATGGGTACGTTTCGCCGTCTCTGATTTGGCGCCATCAGTCAGTGCAACTAACTGTTGGTGCTTTGGCCATAGTCATTTCGCTGTCGTATAAATGTGTTATAATAATTGTATGAAAAATCAGCCCCGCTATAGGGCGTCCAGCGTTAATGAGATAAAATTTTAAGTGTTTTTTATACAGGGTATCCAACGAAAACCTTTATTTGGAAGGACCCGAAAAAATAAAATTTTAAAGTTGGTACACTAACTAGATAATTCGGACAGTGACATTCTCAAACCGCTCCATATTCCGGTTATACTAGAAGTATAGCCGCTAATTTATTTTATTCTATTTATATATTTGGATTCTACAATTAATTTAAGAGCAAGTTTGTTCAAAGTCATCTGTAATCTAATATTAGCTGTTTCAGGAATATCTTGATTAAAGTTCAGTAACTTCAAATTTCGCATACATTGAAAAATAATATTTGGTTTCAGAAAGAGCTATTAATAATGTACCTATGTAATTTATAGAATACCTCAAGCGTGGACATAATTGCGTATTGCATTTAGTCAACTATATGAACTCAAATATCTTCCTTATTCCAAATAGAACCATATGTAGATTTTCTATTGTAGTGATTCAGAATCTTGAATACATTAGATATTAGTTTCTCTATAACTATAATGACAGGTGTTTAATGGTTATAAGCAGTTTTCTCAAAATTTCTACCAATTTCATGTAAAATCAGCGAAATCTGGATTGGTAGTGTATGCTGGAAGCCATGACAATTGTTTTAGTAAACTTATTACTACTGTAAAAAAACTATCCTGTTATAGTAATTCCATAAGAATGTCTTATTTAAAATTTTTGAATGGCAATTTTTTTAATTTGCTTACAAAAGTGGCAAAATCCCCAGAAGAGCTTATGACAAATGTAACAATAAAACAGTTTCTCTCAAACATTATTTTGCATTATAGTAGTTGAATTTTAGATTTTTTCACTAGTACTAAACATTCACGCCGGAACCGTTGACGCACTCTACAGTCAAAACGCAAAATTCTGCATTTCTATGATATAAATTGGTAGTGCGTCATGAATTTCTTTAAATAAATTGTAAAAATAAGCTAGTATTCTACATTTATTCAATTACACTGAACAAGAGAATATGGATCCAATTTTGAATGAATTTCTTTCATTTAAAATTAATAAAATTATTAAAAATTAAACAAAACCTAACAAAAACATAAATACAAATTGTATTTTAAAAATGAAAAAACTCATTATGAGTTTAATAAGAACTAATTTACGTTATGTTGAAAAACGCTGATACCACGCAGCAGTTGCCTCGGTTATTCGTAAATTGTCAATAGCTCCTTTCAAAACGTGCGTATATAAATCGCAGACTTTTCCGTTTGGTCCGTAAATTACAATGAGTATATCTGAACGATGGATTGTTGTTTGAAGAACAACGGTTAGTCTGTCATCTTTTCAGAACTTCCATTTTACATGTTTTAGATATTTCTGGTATATTTGTCTAGTTCGCAAAATTTAATGTAATAAGCTCAGTTTGTGTTAATGCCAAGAAAGTCTTCGTTTGGTACTTCAAATAGAAACTTCTCAGTAAAGATGTTAACCTTTTTTGTCGATATCCCACATATTATGAAATATCAGTTAAATAGTAGAGAGAAAATGCCGATTTCCAAATTGAATATTTCATCAGCAGACTTTCTGGAGCTTTTGTTTTCGTTTTCTGTCGAAAAAGTATATCTCCGAAGCTTTATTATTAAGGTACTGCATCGTTTCTTCCTGCACCAAGATGGCAGTGGTATATAAGTATTTGCTAACGTTCTTGTAATTTACCTAGTATCTACTTCATTTATAAAATTACTTTCTTTGCTCATTTTCTGGTTCAATGGGGTCATCCACCTATTTTTTTTAAATTCTGATTGTGTTTTTCCGGTAGATGTATATGAAAGCAGAAAAAATTATTAAATTAGGAAAATATGAGCGTGACGTCAGATTCCGCGGCCCCCACCAGTCACACATCGCGCGCTTTGCGCTAATCCATTGCAACTTCACAACGATGTGTGTGCCATATTTATTGTTTACATCTTGGAGCTCGAAGGCAGTGTTATTAGCTATAATACATTTTTTTATTATATTATACCTATATTAATTATTTTTTGTTATCTGAGATAACTAGCTATGTTAAGCTAATATAAATTACGCTTCATATTTAAATGTCACCCAAATTGCTGTATGCTCCTTTGGTACAATGAACGCAAATGTTTTAAAATCTCCGAAATTATACTTCAATATAGGGTACAACCTGACAATACTGCACAAACGAATAATTGTTGCTGTGTGAAGATAGGAACAGGAACTTCAAAATGACAATCGGACGGTTCCTAGTCGCTCTGTTAAAGTTATCTTAGCTAAAATCAACCCACTAACCATAACAACATCTTAAATTTAGGGCCTGTGATTGGTTTAGATTTTAAAAACACAGTTGAGTTTAACTTAAAATAGAGAAGAGAAACCGGCCTAATATGATTACTTAAATCTGCAGTTAGCTCCAATCAATCTTACTTTTCATTGGTTTGCGGACTACGAGTTTACACGTCGTCTTTAGGATTTTAAATTTTAATAATTTATTTTTGACGTAGCAAAAATAAGTTATATGAAATCAATTGTTGTGAGATACATAAATAGTGATAAAGATTCAGCGTTTTGCGTCGATACACGTGATTTCTACATATGTGAACGACTCCATTGAATCACACTTTAAACTCATCAACCAACAAAACTGGAAAAACCACACTGACACTGACAGTATTTCTTTGAATCTCTTTAAATTATCGTCCAAACTGCTTACAAACTGTTAAAATTGCTTTGTGTGCGACCATGCTATTTTCGATTTCCGATATTGTCGTCGATCAGTAAACTCTCTCTACAGTTTTTGATACATAGTTATCTAATAATTTTCGTTACCAAAAAATGATAGCAAAAGTAAAGTGGCAATCCTGCGCTTACTTGTCAGTTGTAGGTATAAATACAACCTGTTATAACCTTACATTAAAACACCAAATGAAAGTGCTTCATTCTAATATTAAGAGTAGATCATAAAAGTTCTAGGAAGATAATTAATACAGGTTTGTCGGTTTGTAATGCAAGCTTATATAAATATATTTTCGCTGTGACTAAATTTTCTGCTTATACTTAATTAAATAAGAAAAACTAGATCAAATAGTAAGCAATCCATAAAATTTTAGTGCACTTTCTGAAAATAATATCTTGATAACTGTAAAATACTATAGTTTAGTGCAATGCAAGCGTTTCCTTTTTATCCAACTCAAATAACGTCGAAAACTTACTGATTTAGACTTCGGTTGAATACTTTAATAAGTTTTCAAAGTACGTAACTGGAGAATATGATAATATTATATAGACTTTTCCATTTTAGTGTTGCAAAGCTGGGTCAATGGTGTAAACTCTGATAACTTTTGATGCAGTTTTTAAGCAGGAATAACCCTTGCTCAAAATCCTTTTCAACTCATGATAAAATACCCGCTTGACGTAATAACAGGTACCAAAGTTATCTAAACAATGAGTCTCATAATTCATTAAAAGAACATACGAGCTTCGTCTAATTAATGCTAACAGGAATTCGTCGCCAAAATAAACGTCACGCTAAAAATATTCTTCGAAATATTTGCATTTGTAGGTATAATTAGGAGATTTGGTATTCATAAGTACCACTAGAAGCGTCATTTTCTAATATCTACTCTACGCATCCATCGTTAATCAACACATGGGTCCTCCTGCATGACGTAGAAACCGTACGATTTTAGAATATAACAAGATATCAAGCGCAAATAAAAAGTAGGTCTAACTTGTTTAGGACTGATAGTGCCTGAATGTTTTTGTCAATTAATTACATATTTTAGCACCGCTTTCTATGTCGGTGACCGTATTAATATTATTATTATTATTATTATTATTAATATTATCATTATTATTATTATTATTATTATTATTATTATCATTGATAATGATGAAAATTAATTTATTTATTGCTTTGTAAGTAATACCCAATTTATTTTTAAATAAAATATGTGCTTCATTGATATTTTTTTTAATACTTTGTAGATTTGACGTAGTTATAGTTTACATTTAGGTGAGCCTTTTCTTTAAATAAAACCTCATTTTTGTGAGTAGAAAAATACTAAGTAAGCTTTCTCCAAACCGCATGAAATGTGTATGTAAAAGAAATAAACTTTTGCGTATCGGAATATAATGCGTGATTTATCGAAACGGAAAGGATGCTTTCTTGCTAGACCTAGTTTATTTTATTTTTAGACGAAACGGGTTTTTCGTGAACAAAAATAATATAAAATTGTTACTTATTGTGAACAAGTAAGGTACTGCAAAGTCATGAAAAATTTATTTATAAGTAGGTATTCACTTATATTTCAAGGAGAACAACGAGCAATTTCTATAAAAGTTGTACCGAACATCATGAAATTGAGTTTGTCACAATCCATCTTTCCTTATTTAATCATGAGTTTTGGGTCTGTTTGTGTGTGATACACAAGATTATATCAACGCTCTTTACATTTTCCATAACTATATCCCAGTTTTTATTTTATACTCGCTTTTATACATAACTTCTAACGCAATTTTTGCTGTTAGCGATGCGCAACTGATATTGTTTGTTAATCTTAATTTTAATGATGTCAGCAACGGAAATATTTTATGTACGACTTTTTTAACTTACAAGTGTTGCTTTGTATTGAGTTAAATTAATAACTTAACTCGCGACCTCGCTGATGCAAAAGTCCAAATAAAGGATGACTACTAATTGATTATACTAGCAACCTTCCTACAGTTAAAAGCTGTGTATACGTATACACAGATATTTCATCGAAATCATGTTGATTAGCATTGACAACGCATTTAGTGAACTAATAAATTCTTCAAAATAAAACATCCTAAACGGAGAATTAAAAATTTTAGATAGCTACTCAGTTTTAAACAAATTGAGAAAAAATAAATTTAGGTATATGGAAAGCTGCTTACGAGACAGCAAGGACCACGAATATCTCGATTTCAGAAAAGGATGTATAAAGTATGAAAATAAAACATTAAAAAAAATTAGTAAAATTGTATACTTTTCAGATTTTATTATTATATTACATTTACAATTTTCCACATTTTTTCAATTCATTTTGGAATTTTGTCAAATGTCAAGTAAGTGATGGTGGGCGTTTCTAATGTATGAACTGGTACGTATAACTGTGTCTGACCTCTTTTTGTCTAATACCAGTGGCAGACTAGAGGGAATGCAATGCAATAAGGCTCATAAACCCTACCGTTCCCAAAAACTGTTGGCAGAGGCGCAGAATTAGTGTTTTATAGTATCTGTTCGGTTGATCCATAACATTATGTAATAAATATGAATTAATAGAATATAATAATTCATGTATAAAAATGCGCCGCGTCTAATTGGAAATAGTAATTATGCTAATCTTCCAAATGCAAGGCATTGGGAAAGAAGTGTTTCCTTGTACTTCTAAACATGTTATTGTCAACTTAATCGAGTTTCATCATAACTCAACGAATCAAGCATTGTCGTGCTCTGACTTCAATTTTATTGAAGTTACGCTAACAGTCGACTACGATGCCCTATCCGTCTGTTTTTATAAACATCTCGTCCAGTATCTACGTGTAAGCAGTCGCATTGGTTCTACGAGCGTCATMATAAACCGCATCTAATAGGAAATAGTAATTCTGCTAATCTCAATGTCAGTCATCAAAAAACTGTTGTTGCAGGCAACAAACCACTTAGATGGCTTTTGTATGTCCAATTTTACCATTTAATAACATAATTTGCAGTATATTTTCTTTTCTGTTATATCTGGTGTATGCGTCCATGGATTATTATTATCCCATAGTATTGTGTGTACTGCTGGGCGTCCATACAACACATTCTTCCTGAACAGTCTTGCCTAAAAATAAGAACGCGCAGCAAAAATCATTAACGAATTTTGCAAAACACTTAAGAAAAACTCTAATTTCATTGTCGTATCAATCAGTTGAAGATAATGTTAAAAATAATCCATCATGAAGTTTATAAATTAGAAAAAAAGGTTCATAACAAATTCCTAATACAGGGTTTCTATAAATGTATCATGCAACGCAGGCGCTTATGTACTGAACCTATTGCCCACGCTTATTATTGATAGACTAAGAGCTTAACAGACCCGTGACGATTATCATATATGGTCATTGTCCGATCACAAATACTTCTCGCTAAACTGGCAATTAAAACTTTCTGTTTTCGTGAGAAGTAGAAATATACCAGGACTGGCTAGCTGAGAAAAAGTAACAGATCTCTTATTTCTAATCACAGACGGATACCTAAACCCTCGGAAGAACATTTCTACTGATTTCTTGAAACTTTCACGACCTGCTTTGACCCTTCTACCTATTGTCACTATTTATTATCTGTAGGTACAAAATTTCTCTCTCCTACAGTCGTTTTAGCTTCTTGATTGTAACTAAGCTCTTTAAGAGCGGGTGACCTTTCTTATACTGTTATCATGCTCATTGTCCATGACAGTCGAAGTGGAAGAGGTGATTATGTTTCTCACTTAGCTGGTTGTGAGCTTTTAGACGATCTTTCTAGTTTTCATTACGGGATGTTTATCAGTTTCAAGAGCTTCCTTCGGCCCTTTACACATACACTTGAACTACACCGTTTTCCCTGCGAATGTAGTTAATCATAACATAAAGAACCATACATCAAGAATCAAAGAACATCAAACAGCTTTACGATTGGATAAGCCCCAGAAGTCAGCTGTGGCAGAACATGTCACTGGGGAAGGACACAACATAAAATTTACGAACACCAAAATATTAGTCCGAACATCAAGTTATTAAAATTTATCCCGAAGGAACGCCCTTAAAATTAAACATCCCTGTAGTATTAACTAACATCAGGCATAGTGAATACAACGGTATAAGAACAGTCATCCGGTCTCAAGCTCATTCACAATGAAGAAGTCAACACCAAAGATGCTAACAGCGACGAGCAGCGAAACGCCTGTAGAAGAATGAAGCTACGCACCACGCCATCACAGTGCAGAAAATAACTACAGTAGACTAATATTTGTACTATCACTACATATAAAACAAAGTTCCGCCTCGTCTGTCTGATAAACTCAAAAACTACTGAAGGGATTTTCATGCCGTTTTCTCCAATAGGTAGAGCGATTCGCGAGGAATGTGTATAAATTGGTTGATAATTGTTGKAAKTGTCGAAAAAAATCAAGCCGCCTGGGAGCCTTCATTGAAAACGCKGCCTAATCCCTATGAGATATAACAAAACAATGAATGGTGGGATATACTTCTTTTATAGATCTACAAAAAAGTCCGGGATGACATAAATCTATCCTGTAAAGATAGCTTACTATACCCATTCTATCTTTTAAAAAATTGTCAAGTGTTATAGTTCGATAATCGGAAAGCTATTTATACAGCATTAAACCTTATCAACTTAAATACAATAGTTACCTTGAGCATTTCATGCACATCATTATAATCTTTTACACGATATAATCTAAATGAATATCTGAAGAGTTATCGCAAAAAAATAGCGCTTGCGAAAATAAATTCAAGCGCGCTTCTCTCACTGATGACGGGACTCGCTTGATGCGATCACTGTTTCTATATAAGTCGAGCGCGTACTCCTATCATAAACATATCTTTAGAGCGAATGGAGGTGACGACTGGAAGATATTTGTTGTAGGTATAATATGCTCCACCACCCGTGCAAAGCCGGGTTGGGTCGCTAGTTGTTTATAAATATTAAGAACAATATTTCTTGATCTCAGCATACACATAGTTATGTACTGAAGCAATCTACCATTATCAATCTACCAGTACTCTGTAGCAATTGGCTGATAACATTTAATATAGTAAAAAGAAGATAGTATTGAGTCTAAATTTTTGTTCTTAGGATTATCAAGCACGGTTGTCTTATCTATCATAAATAAATAATAAAACAGTCCTAAAAGATCACGTTTTAGAATTGCATTACTACTGCAGCAAACATCTACCTACCTATTTAAAACAGCCGTATTCAAAATTCGCTGCTTTCCAATTTTACAAAAGTGTTGAAAATGTAATCTACGTGTCTCACTTTAAGAGAAAAACATTTTTTTGTTTGTTTTCGTAACTGTTATCTCAAAAATAAATAATTATCAAAGTAGAAAATACCGGTCCATTTTTTAGCTCGTCAGCGACACCCATTAGGTCACATGATCTGTCTGACGTAAAAGTTTCGATCATTTATAACGGCTAGAAATGAACTGACTGCTAGTTGCCAAATTGGGCGACTTAGCATTAAATATGTACTTCGACAGTTATTCATAACAAAATTTTTGCGTTGGTGACAGGCAATGAAATGGGCGACTTTTTCTTTCTGTTATCTCAACAAAATATACATTAGTCGCTCACTGCAGTTTCTGGTTCGGATTTCAAATTAGCAACGAAAGCATTTTGAACAATTTTAAATCAATTTCAAAGGGTTTACTTCCTAGTGAGCCAAAAGTTCTTGATGTATAAACGGCTTGCATACATTTTTAAATAAATGATAAATGTTAGAGAATTTTTTTATCAAACATATATTAGTACTTTTATTGAGATCGTTATCATATAGTATAGCGACGCCGCCTTGGTAATTGGTGACATTTTTGGAAGTAGTTTAGTTAGAGACGATCATCCACACTAATCTAGCAATCCTGCTGACACACTGAAGTATTTCTTTTGTTTATTTGTTTTCGTAACAAGATATTCTGTATTTTTCTAAGTAATTGCACACGAGAATAGGAGTTATCAAAAAGCTACCCGTGCCAAACGCAAACAAGCAAAAACACAAGACGAAACAATCAACCCGCTATGCTGTTATGCATCAAGGTTAGTGTAGTGCATACCGGGCGGGTCACGTGATGCAAACGATGAAGTCGAGAGCTTTGATCATTTACCAAGTATATTACAATCCATCATAATCGTTTGAATTATTACATCTTTGTCAATCATGTTTTAGGGTAAAACATATGTTTATGTAAATGACACGTTGTTTTAGTAGTTTATGAGAATATTAAACTAATTGGAATGATTACGCAGATTTCTGCCATTAGTGAGAAACACCCAACTGTGGCAATTTAACGACTGCTAGAACATACAAGATTTTCTTACATTAAACAGTTTTTGTGGTATCTCGAACCAACTATATCTTATATCATTTTAATAAAAAGAAGTTTATCTAATAAAGCTACTTTCTAATATGGCGTCCCTAAGAAGCAACAAAGCTGATGATGATAATTTGTTGTCGAAACTTCGAATAAATTTCTGTTCGAACCTGTGGATTGATCATTATTATCTTGTTAAAAAAAAATTTATCTTTATAACTACATAAGCACTAAACTGTAAATATGCCTCCATTTAACCCATGCTGTAGAGCGTATTTCGTTGAGTTATAAAGGGGAGGGCCTTTGCGATGCGTCAAAATCCAGTGGTTAAGAAATAGAAAAACACAATTTTCATATAGAAACAAAAAAAAACAAAACGGTCAAACAGCGCCTGTCCACACTGTGAAACTGTCTGGAAAAAATGTGTTTTTCACTCTCTGCTGTCTTGTAAATCTAATACATAGATTGATTGACCATCAGTACTTTATTTTAAAAATACCGTTTTACTGGTGCTCATATCACTGTATAAATATATCCTGTTAGATATCGTCTGCACAAATGTAGCATCTTTACATTAAATTAGTAGCAGGAATATACCTTATTTCTCTTGTATGTTTTTTTGTAATTGATTGACCTGAGCTGTTAAAACGGTAATTATAGTTTTTGCGCTGTTACGTTACTAAAAAATTAACGCTCCCTGCTTTCTAATTGCAAAAATATAATTTTGTCAGTACTACTTCATCATCTTCAGTAAAACGAAAACAATTCATTAAATAGTCTACAATTTGAGCTGACGACTATGCTGCATTCATCGTGAATGTACAACAAATTTTCTGCGTCAGAATTTTAGTACCTGTTGTCCTTCGCTTTAAATTACTGTAGCTATGTATCTATTCATCACAGTTACCCAGAAATGCCCAAAAACGGCATTTATTTACACAAACGTCAACACCAAGCGTTTCCTATCTACCGTACACTTTCGTATTTAAGGAGAATAATTTGCCATACCGTTAGTTTTAAAAAAGTGAGTAATTCTGGTGTTTTGAAGTAGTTAATTAAGCATTGCTATTGAATTAATCTTTGAATAAGCTAAATAGATGAATGGCGCGTAAGATAGAATTATTCGTTCTTAGTCGAATAGTGAAAACCGCTCATTTTATTACAGGAATACTGAATTATGTAAATCTTAGAAAAAGAAACTGTTTGGACTGATCCCCATAATTTCTTAAAAACCGATTTAAATCCAGGGAATGCAATAATACGAGTATATTCCAATAACAAGTAAATGACGTTTCATTTTACGTAATACCCGCTGTACTGTAAAATACTAAAATTATATTTTKCAGGCGCTATAGTGTCTACGGGAGCACATGTAGCCCTGCACCTTATCTAGGTTGTATCGCTTTTGCAGGTTATTTCTGAAGAAATACTTGATTGCTGTATTATTTGTGTCTGACCAGGTAGCAAAAATAGTGAAAGCTTTTAGACTGTTGCTTTATACTGAAATGATTAGGCTAGAACACACTAACACACAACTAACTATCTAAGATTTAAAAGATACTGGCTATTCCGTCTAATCCGCATACCTATTGGAAGTATTGCGAAATCTAAAGTAATATATATTTTCCATAAAAATTACTTCTCATTATACAGGAAGTGTGTATCAACTTTTTTATTTTAAACAAAAGCCTATGTTTTAATGGTAGGTTGTGTTGGATCTGTTATACTACTTACATAAGAAGACGAGATGTTATGTTATGTAGGTATACGTAATGACTCAGCTTACAAAGCTTTGGAAAAGCTGGCTGTGGATCTTATGGCGTTCATTTTTTAATATGCCAAAAATTCTACTATACAGGGTGTCCCGCATTATGTGGGCAACCTCCCGGAATCTGAAAACTGGTGTAATAATAACCCTTTTGTACAGCATAACATTTTTTTAAATAACGCCCGCCTACTACGATATCCAATCTTAAACATGGGGGAAAGAAACTGTCTTTCAGAAATATATCTTAGACCGGTTGACATAATTTCATCGAATTTTGTTTATTACTATTTGAAGTGGAAACCGTCAAAATGAGGCCCACATTTTTTAAATAAATATTTGGAGGGCGGAAGGGGGCCCTTCACATTTTAACCATTAACTTAAACGGCTAATTATTGTTTTAAAAATAGCTATTTTGGGCCTTATAAACAAAAAACAAGATCTTTTTTGTTCATGCGGCTAAAATTGACCCTTTCCGAGAAAACTGCAGTTGATCGTTAAGTTCATATTTTCACTGCTTAACTAAATCATTAAGTATTTATCAAATTGGCATGATAAAAATATAACTGTTAGTTGTCGCTGTCACATTGACATTTTGATAAAACCTTACATTATTTGTTGCAAGAATTCTTAAATAATAATAATAATAATGGAATATTCTTATAAATAAGTACGATGACATGCATTTAATGATTTTCTATAAATTAAACTTCTTAATTTGATAATGTTTATTTTATTTTAAAATGTTAAAATTTTTACAAATACGAAAAGTGATCAACCACAATTTTTATTATTTATCACAGCCAATTTGATAAAAACAAAATGATATTAGTTAAGCAGTGAAAGGGTTAATTTTAGCCGCATGAATAAAGAGTACCTTTTACAAGACACAAAGATTTAAAAAACACATTTTTGAAAAAATGCGTACCCGTTTTAAAGTTAAGGGTTAGAATGTGGAGGGTTGGCCCCCTCCCGATCTCCTCAAAACATTTATTAAAAGAATTGTAACTTTGTAACAAAACATGGCTGATTGATACCCAGTAACGTGCAGTATTTTGTAAAAGCTTGTACATATTTTATTTGTTCAAATAAACAATAATATGATAACCGACATATAAACATTCGCTTACACTTCACTTGTTTGACTATGGAACGTCTTTCCGCCAGTATATTTGTTCATTGTAACAAAAATCGATAAAACATTTAATGCCACTCCGCCACTGAATTACCCTGGCAACAAAACGTACGACGATCTACACCAACGAGGTTCGTGCAATGCCGCACCGGAACACGCCTTTCTTGTGGTGTTGCAGGTTATACTGAAGCCTATAATATCTTTGGAAAACATTCGGTAGTAAAAATATAGTTGTTAAATTAAAATAAAAAATAGAAGTAACAATCCACGTTTAAATGCTATTTGTTGTTGTAAAAATTATTTTTAAAATTAAAATTACTTCATGTCCAGCACTATTGTTTTTATGTAATTACACTTGGTACTCTACTATAACAGATATAGAAATGAGTTTACGCTTATTTCAATTAGCATAAAAAAAGAAGTTTTTAAACTAATAGGACACATTTGGTTAATGTACTTTTTGCAACATACGTTCACATAAATGGTGAAGTGTAAACTGCGTTTACTTGAGTAATTTTTCGATTAGAAATGAGCTACTCTACCATCAGCTTCGGTTTGGACCTTCACTTTTTGGACACTCCGTAGACGTTCTGATTAACGCGTGAGAATGTTTTTGGTAATCTTTGATAGTTATAGCCGCTTTATTAATATTGGCAATGAAACTAATACAATTACAATGCTGAGGAGTATATTCTTCTGGTTGTCTATAATTGATGATAATGATCAGCAATTCGCAAGTGATAAATCTAAAAACAATTGTACAAAGTCGGTATAAAATTAATTATTGTATATAATAATTTACTACAGCACACCGTATACAGGTAAAACGCCTTTCAAAATGATACAAACTGTTTTACGTAACAATCTGCAACCTAGTATGTTAGAAAGTGACTGATGCACATTAAATCAACTTCAGACCCACAATACAGATATGAAACAAATGTGATATAAGGTATAAACAGGACTCCAATCAATTCACACGCGGCGACTATAAAAATGATATCGTTAAAGTGCTCTGCTTGGTGGTGACATGGTAGGTTTTATCGAGCAACTGTAGTGCTCGTGTGCTCGCTAGTCACCACAGTACAACGCATTCAATACCTATTTGTAAATAGACAAACAGGGTTAACACGTGGTATCAGCTTTGACATGGCACACTACTATGAAAGCTGCTTCTTACACAGTGGAATAATCTTATCTGGATTCTAATTTATCATCAATTGCTACAAAATACACAGCATTCGTCATCAGACGGCTCGGGTCAAATGCTCATTGAGTATAACTTGCCTATTATACCAAGCTTGCGTGTAATGTACGCACAAACGACGTAGAAGCATCATAAAAACACACCTGACCCCCTTAAAGTGTCTGAAGGTAACTATGTTATACAACAAGCTTAGGCGCMTTGACTTAATAAATTAAATAATGTAACTGATGAAGTTTGGTTTCACACCAATTTCTTGAATTTAAATAATGCATATTATGTAACTAAAGTATATATGTAGATAATTTATAAGTAGGTTTCAAAGTGTTGTTTAAATGCTGCCTACAAATTTGTAAACTGTAGTTGCCGTTTTCAAAATAGAGTAATATCAATAGTAAAATTCAAGACATGAAGTATGAAAATTAGTTAATTTTATATAAAACTCCCAAAAATTACACATATTTGAAGAGCTAAAGGTCCATCTGCCGCCTGAATTCCCTAAATATGTATTTATTATTTCCAAACATTTATTGATTATCACTACATGTCATAAAACAAAGTCATCAGCCGCTTCTGTCTGTCCGCGGTAAACTCTAAAACTTCTAAACGGAGTTTCATGCGGTTTTCACCAATAGATAGAGTGATTAATAAGGAAGGTTTAAATATAATTTTAATTGTTGGAAGTGTCGGAAAAAGTCAAATCGCCTGGGAGCTTTCAGCATAAACGCTACCTAATCTCTTTGAGATATAACAAAACAATGCTTGATGGGATATTCCTCTTTTATAGATCTACAAAAAAGTTACCAAACAAAGAAACAAACTTAAGGGGCGTATCATTGTAATCATCTGAACGATAAAAATAATAATAAAAATAATTAGAGAACATTGCTGAAGTTTCCATCGACGAGGAAGAAATAGAGGGTCCTACAATTTATTGTTGCATTTAGGATGTCATTAAAACTTTTCGACGACCCATAGTTTCATTCATTAATTCATTTCGCAATATGGTTATAACGGTTAAAAACGCTATATGCTTATGCCTATCCACTTTATTTATGTTGTCATATTGTTATGATGTGGGAAAACCAGCGCTTACGCCTGACGGACTAACGTTCTTGCAGCTGTCTAAAGTCATAGGCGACTACTGAAGACGGCTATGCTAAAGTTTATTGTATTCGATTGTTCATAAAAGGTTCCACAATAGACAGGGAGGTGGCTCTGGAAACATTCGAGCATATTCCTGGGTCCGCACATCAGCGCGACCAAAGGCACTGGGAGAATGTCTGATTTGAAAAGCAATGAAGCAAACAAACATGAACGACCCAAGTGTTTTTGTTCTTTTTTAAATGACTGTAGTGAAGTGCAGTGGTGAATAACTGCGTTAGTAGTATTGGAATAGTAGTGTATTGAACTAGTAGATGTATAGCTTAGTGTATTTTTATTCTAGCGCGTAAATAAAGGTTAAGTTAGAAATTCACTCATTTCTAACCCCTACAGGTCACAACATATAAAAAGCACGCGCCCTGATCCATTATTTGGAATTCCCATCCGCATTTTCACACTGAGCAGTATTTTGCGAAACCTTATTCAAAACAAGTTGATGATTTTTTTTAATCAAATGTACTATACCTTCATACTACGTACATGCATGCACACGTATATTACATTGTGATGAACCTTTTAAGCCAGAATTATTCCAAACACTATGTAAATGGTGTAATGCAGGTATAGGTACACAATCAAAGACTACTAATTACATGACAATGTGCTGATATCGATTTCATAAGACAACAACACGTGGATTGAAACATAGAGTGCATGACCGTGTGTATGTATTTATAAGTAGATACTAGACGGAGAATACCACTTTTCTTTAATCCATTAATGATGAATATTGCAATGGGTATGATAAAAGGCAACTGAGGGTTGTCAGTCAATAACTACAGTTATCATTCAGCAGCGGTGCAACTGTGCAAAAAAAGTCCCAAATGCGGGTAGGAAAAGAAATGGTGACGGTATTTCTTTATTACGGAGATTGCCGTTCTTGATACATTTTAAAGGACCTTCTATTAACGTAATCGCTAAGCGATAGCTAGATACCCTAAAACATGCGTGTCTAAATAAAAAATAAAGGCTCCTGGAAGCAGCTCATAAATGGTGTTACCTTTCTGCATGATAATGGTTAACCACATTTAGCCCATGCTTAGAGGCACGAAAAGTCTTCGGATATCCCCCCCCTAACCTGACCTGAACTGGCCTGTTCAGACTATTGAAACAGTAACTTAGTGCGGAGCAGTTCACTTCGGCGGAGTCGAGCCCTCAATACCACTAATAATCTGTACACGTACTCCGTTCGAAGTTAGGTATACCATGCTCCAGTTTTAAAAGATCACTTAAATATGACCATCGCTGCAACTGACAAGAGGTCCTTGTTTTTGTCATTTGTTAAACCGTACAAGGGTTTAACTAAGCAGACCTTGAGTCGTTGGAAACTACCGGAATAGACACCAACGTCTTTAGACCTCTTTCAGAGGCAAAGAGAAGAGGCGTCAGTGTGGATGTTATCCAGAAAACGGCAGAATGGTCAAACAAAGAAACCTTTGCAACCGACCGCTAGTTCCAAGCGTTGCCAATTTCACGTCCTCCTGCATGGCGTTCGATAGTGTGCTTTATACAGCAGATGGAAGAGGGTGAAAAGCAGAATTTCATCACCTGAAAACTGAAACGCATCGCCTAAAGGAATAAGCAGAAGAAAGCCTCGAAGGCAGGATGAGAATTGTCATAAAAAAACCCAAGCAAAAGAATAATGAATTTCGCAACTTAAAACATACAAGGTTTAAGCACAAAAGCACAAAAATTCGGTTAATTATAAAGAAGGAAAAAAGACATTGGTGTTCTCACCGAGATAAAAAAGAAGGGAACTGGTAATGAAAAAATTGGCTATTAAAGTAATTTCTATAGTGACGTCAGTAAAGGCGAAAAAGTAAAAGGTGGCTAAGTAGGTAGTACACCAGAAATTGAAGGAGAATATACAGAAATGTCAAGAAGTAAATGAGCAAATTATGTCCTTAAATCTGAAGAGAAATGGACATATCTAAAAAAGTCATAGTTCATCTCTATGCACCGAATATGATGACGCTGATAATATAATCAAAGATGCTTGCTATAAAAATCTGACAGACATTGTAGTTCCAAGAGACATTAATTCCCGAAAATAAATATATCTTATGGGTGATTTGAATGCCCGCACAAGGAGAGTTGGAAATAGCGAGGTCACAGGATATGGAGAGGATGCGGAAAACGACAGTGGTAAAAATTTTAAATCCATTAACAGATTATATGATCCAATTTCAGAATTAATGACAAAATGTTCTACAGTCTACAGAAGTGTAAAATGTGGATCAGACCATTTTATGCTCCAAGTAAACTATAAGAAGTATAGCAACCAGAGAGGACGAGAAGAACAGTACAACTGATGAAACACCCAAATATAATTTAGAAAGTTTACATCTAGAATCTGTTAAGTTCATTTACAAAGTAAGATTGGCCCACAAACTAAATAGCATTAACGAAATCAACTATCTATGGCAGCAACATTGTACAACGGTATACATTCGTAGTGCAATACCAGAAGCTTTAGGAATAAAGGAGAGCTCTAAGAATAAAAATTAGGAATGGTGTTATTTGTTAGTTGTTAATATGAACTATAAATCTCTACTGTTAGAAAATATAGAATTCTATTTTTTGCATTCCCAAAAAATCTTAGTTATCTTACGTTTTATCACAAAAAAAAATATATTTTCAGATAAATAACTGTTCTTACCCTAATACATAAAATACGAATGCGTTGCGAGTTTTAAGTAGAATATATTTTTTAGTTAACTAGGTAGTCCTATTTACAATCTTTATTGAAGGTATGGCAGTTGGCGATGGAATTATGTTTCATCTGAAAAAAATTAATAGTTTTTTTTCACAATCATGAGTAAGTGTACGTAGGTATACGCTTAATTTTTCAGGCAAATGCAATTTATATTACTTGAAKTCACACAGTCTACKGAMAGATTCAAATAATTTTTAACGTGCGCGGGCAATCGCTCGTTGGCGCATTAAACATACTAAAATAACAATAGTTCTTCATGTAATCTTATCGTCTAAGAAAAACCGTTTCCGATTTTGCACCATGAGGGAGAGGTGGAAGAGCTCTGACATTGTAATTCAACAACTTTCTACTACTATACCTAAAAAGAATACCTATAGAAAKATAKTTTTATTAAAGGAAATTATCGCTTTACTGAGCGMCATTTGCTGAATAGTGCAGTCAACMTCGGCGACTTCTTCCATCTTTGAGCAAATAAAAATAAACAACTATGTTGTATTACCGCATTCTATATGCTAGTGTTGATGACCTCTGATTACACCAATTAGCAGCAAATACATGAATGTTACATWTATAGCGAAACCATTTGCAATCACTATGGTATATATGGCACACCACGTTGTTAATGCTGCAGTGAATACCTATTAGGCAGTTTTCTTATATTTGCAATTTCTGAGGCTGCAGCTAATAAATCTGTAAATGTGTATCGCAACCTATATTAAAAAGATATTATATGCAATGTAAACGTGTTGCAGCAAAAATAACGTTAATAATCAATATCCTGATTCAGGTTACTGCATTAGCTGCGATATGTTTCCAGTATTGCTTTTGCTTTAGATATTCACAAAAAAGCTCTAACCCTTACACATTTCTTGTCATACACCTAAGTCAAAAGTATAGCTTCTTAAAAATGACTGCAGTAAGTGATTATAGCAAACACTAGACAGCATTGGCAAGAACAATAAAGTAAGTAAATACACCAGATACACCTACACAGTGGCTTAGATGTAAATAAGTTGGAGGGGGAAGGGAATTACCCTACCCCAAGACAAAATTGAACTGGTAAAATTCCTCCAAGTGCACATGCACTGACTTATTTCGAAGGGGTTACTGTTTAATTAAGTTGCAGATACTATTATGTTTTATACATTATATAACTTCAAATAAAGAATATGTATATCTATGTAAAATGTAATCTCTAGACATAGTTATTTCATCATTACACTGTTTAAAATACAGATAATACTTACGGATTGCTGTTTTTTATGTAAACTACGAGTATCTTTAAATAAGGTAGTTACTTACTGATATTTATAACCGAAATATTAGAATTCAAATTAGTTGTTTTGAAAATTTTCATAACAATCAGCTTAACACATAATTTCATAGCAATTTGCAACAGAAATCGCACTATGCAATAATGATGCCAAACAAATAAGATCCTACCGATTATTTAAATGTCGAATCAACAATTTAACTAACCTTTGAACGACTTTGCCATCGACCATATTATCACGAAACCAGCAGTTATTTTAACCGAACCGTTTCACCACGGCAATACATTCCAGTATTCAAATCACAACTTGTTGGTTTGACCAAATCGCATTTCTTGCAAGTTCACGTTTGTTGGAGGGGAAACATATTATCAGTCTTGAGCAGTGATAACATTTTCAACGATTAGTTCATCACTGTTGTGTTGTTTCAGAAACAGACATGTTTTTAAACGACAGCCTGAATTAAACACAGGAAGCAGATTAAAGAGACAACTGTTTTTTTAAATTTTAATATAACGTTCTACATTAAGCTATGGAAAATTAAGACAAATAATTGGAAATTTAGGTTCTTGTCATTTACAAGATAACCTCACAAAAAGTCACGCATTATATCACAAGATCTTGCCGGACAGTTCATTCAGCATTTGTAAATCAATGTTAGAGCTGTATGGCCTTTTACTCTTCCAGTACTGACCTTTTCGTGACATGGACAAAGATTACTATCCCTTCAGTCAATGTTGAGGGAATGTTCTTGTGGCAGTATGTGGCCAATTCTAAATCTGTTAGTCGTTGTAATTTTCTTTCTGTTTAATCGTGCTATTTACTATTTATATTCTTGTATTTTTCCTACGGATTTCAACCCAATATATATTTTTTTCATTTTCTTATACTTCTTTTTTTCTTTTTATGTGTTCCTTAATATACTTTTTTAATCACCAACATTATTTTTTACTACAGACAGGCTAGTTCACCTAAACCAATACCACATTCATGGTTTTCTAAGCTGGTGCTTTTATCCTTCGATCACTATTCATAATGGTATGGTCCAAACTAGCACGTAGGTACTTCTGATTAGTAAAACTCTTACAACCGAAAACTGTTTATAATCTGTTTCCAGAGCATGTTGTTTTTTGAATGCTACCCGGCAACCAAGAATCTGAGTCATGAAGCTGAAAACTGTTATTTCTAACTAGCTTGCATATTAAATGTATTTCAAACGGAACGCCCAGTAAAAGGTGAGTATATTTTTATAACTTAATCAAAAATATATATATATATATATATATATATATATATATATATATATATATATAATATATTTCAATTAACGTTGTCACCTCTTTTGGTCCCTCGACAAATTCCACGTACCTATATATGCTTAAGATATATGTACTTCGAACTCTAATCAATATGCGCTATATAAACGAAATAAATAGTTTAGTGGCCCTCGTTATATTATCTCCTTTTGCGATTTTAGCTATTTTAACGTGTAATTCTGTGTTAACCTTTCGAATAAATATGGGAGATACAAATTGCGTTAAGGTTTAGAAGACAGGCAACTGCGCTTTGCAGTTGAATCAGACTGGAACACTTGGCATAAAATTATGCCGTTGTCAATTTAATATTTGTTTTTACAGGGTGATTCAGGAGGAAGTGCCAATATTTTGGGAAATGGTAGTATCCACAATTCTGAACAAACTGGTATCGACTTATACCTTAAAGCGCTCCGTTTCAGAGATACAACCCTACAAGTAGTAATTAAATAACCACTTTCTCTAAAATATATAAGTAATCAAGAATTATTCAAATTTGAAATTCCGGGAATCATCTTAGTTTTAGAAGGGCCTGATTTCAAACACATTTTCATTTTCTTAGATTCACTGGGGGGGGGGTCGAAAACATAAGGGTAGTTACCATTTTCTTCTCAATAACATTTCATCCCCTAGTGGTTTCACGGTTCTGACCTAATTTTTGAAATGTATCATCCTTCTTCGACAAAAAGTTACTCTTTTTGTACGTCGCTAAGATTAACCGTTTTCGAGATAAACGACATTTTATTCGAACATGCTTAAATAGAAATGGGATATTCGAATCGCATCAGCAATGCCAGGACAAATGAAACAAACGATATTACTGTCACAATTAAGTAAAATTGATTAAGATTCCAGTTTACAGTCAATCATGCTTAGTCTGCTTACACATGCTGAATATGCCGATATGGTATGAGATATGAATTTCGAATAGAATGTTTAATGCGATTCTTTATAGGACGTATTGTTAATAAAGTTGATGTAAATTTACTGAAGTATATTAAAATGACTGTCACAGACTTCTAAAAAAACTCGTTAATTACATTTACTGCTTTTACACATAGTTTGAATTGGGTATTTGCCATGAATCTATATTTTATTAAATTGCATATTAATAGGTAGCATCTAATCAACAAAACAGTTGTGACAGTTTATAAATTCGAAAAAATTGATCGTAAGGTGTATTTTTAATATTAAAAATGTGAATATTTAAAGGGACCGCCAAAACGCGAACATATTGGCCGTGACGTCAGGTGTCTTGTAAATGGCCGCTTGTTTACATCTGGGGTCAGCGTGTCATGCGTCAGCCTCAGCCCGTCAATTTATCAGTTTGTTGTTTGCGTTCATTTTGTGACAAGCGAATTAAAATACGCCAAGAAAAAGTGAAACACTTATGAGTTATGACTTCTGAAGGCATGTTCATTGTTATGGAATTTGTGTACAGCGACGACCAGTTCAACGCGGCAGAAAAGAGGAACGTAAAAGCAACAGCATAAGTGAACTTTTTATAAAATTACCGTAGCAATGATAATTTGATCACAGTGGGTTGTTGGAAACATACCTACTATTTGTAAACATAAAAATGTAAGAATCAAAAATGTACCCTAAACTTGACATTTATTTTAGACTTAAAACGCCTATAATTTTTCATATCCTCTTCAGGCTGTAACAAAATGGTAACTGAATGGTAAACACTTATAACCCCAAAAAGAATAATAAAACTTACAGTAAGATTTAAGATGATCTTCACAACAGAAAAACAAACTCTGCAATTTCGGCATATCACGTATAGGGGCCTTAAACAACTTTTTCATACGTTGATAATCTCGAGGAACGGTAACAAAAATATTGTACTGTATTGTATTGTATTGTATCTGTACTGACTGAAGTACTTTTATAACCATGTACAAAACAACATTTGTTTTGTTTTCCACACATAATAGATGCTTGTGAAACTRCACATATCACTTTTTGGGGCGACCTCTTACACCGTCCTTTAAATAAACACCACGCAAAAGCTTTTCCAATACAAGAATGATATTACACCATTAAACAGCACGCTTCACGGTAATGTTTACATGACACTTGACGTCACGAGTTGAATAATCTTGGATAGAAGCGTTTTGGCGGTGACTCCCTAAGATTCGAATTTCAGACCTGAAATTATCGACCTACAAATATTTTTTTGCTTTTTTTAACATGGCGTACGATATATATGCACTTCAAAATTCATTTTACGTAATTTAAAAAAAGTGATAATACCCAATTGGGATATAAATCCCGAAGTTTAGATTTTGTTGTAGACATGTCGTTGCGGATTTCCAGTTTGTTGTGGCAGAAGTAGCTATGTCGGTCTACCATTATTTTAATAGCAACTTCATTTGGCAGACACTGATATGTCATTCTTGTATTGGACGACTTAAGGCAAAATATGATATGTGCACACAAATAAAGTTGGTATGAAATGACATATCAGCTTATGCCTTGCAGCCACAGAAATAATATATAAAATACATATAATGCAAATCTTATGTTTTGAGATGTGTTGCCTGCTGAATGCTTGCAGATAAAAAACAAATATCAAACATGACAATCTATATCTAAATAACATAATACAATTAAAAATAGTGACTCATAAGACACGATAAATTCGTCTATAGTTCTCACATGAATTCATAAATTTAATTTTACGATCAACAACTAAAATATAATTAAATAATTATAATTATAGAGGAAGCTTAGAAAACACGATATTTTAGTTGTTGATAGTACATATAATTAGATAAATTGTTAAGTTCTACTAAAGATAAAGTACATTTAGAAAGTGAAGGTGTTTACAAAATTACTTGCTCTTGCGGCAAGTGTTACATAGGTCAAACTAAAAGAAAAGTAGGTACGCGTTTGAAAGAACACATACGTGCTACTAGGTTGCAACAGATAGATAAATCTTCCGTAGCTGAACACTCATATTTGACTAAACACATGATTGACTGATAAAACAAAAATTTTTCATAAAAAAAAATATTATCACAAAAGAAGCTACAGAAATTTGTAGGAATACTAATAATTTTAATAGGGATTGTGGAAATTATGAGTTAGTTGACATTTGGTATTTTGTAGTTGTCTTTTACCAAGTAGTTCATGTATATCTAGTAGGTAGGTAGTCCCTTTTTCGTCGTTAGGTTCTTTTTTATCAGGTTGGCACGTTGTTTATATTACGTCTCACTTCCTTGGTGATTTGTTTATTTACTTTCAAAATTTTGTTTGAACTTGTGTCATGCAAATTTTGAGGTTCTTCGTTATATTATAACGTTATAATACCTAGTAGTACAAGTAAMGCAAACACGAACAGATCCCAAAAATAATGAGTGATTGGATTTGTATGAATTAGATACTGTAAAATTTGCATTCCAGAAAAGTTACAAAATGTGGAATTAGATCACAAAACGCCAAATATGTCGCAGTCACCCGCCATAAGGTTTTGAGCGAGCTATACACAACTTTTATACACCTACATTACAGAACGTTGCATTACCGATTAGGTAAACAATTTTAATGATAAAATTGACGTTCACGCCGGTGGCGCCATCTAACATTGTGTCATACGATCACTTGTGAACTAAAGAATTATGCGACAGCAGTTCGTCTAAACGTTTCAAGAGTCCATTCCATTATTAGACTAAAAAGACACATTTCTGAGAGCCTATGATTACAAGATGATATCACTTCTGTTAGGTAGTTAGCGATAATATGGTGCAAAGGCTGTTTTTAATTATTGATAATTCGGCACAATCTGCATATTCATTGGAATATTTGCAGTTCAGAGATTATAAGCACAGAACACTACATGAAACCTGTGCAGATATGCAATAGTTACTTATGCTATATTAGTGAATGATTCTGATGCGTGCATGCTCCATTCACATATGTATGATATCGAATAGTTTAAAAGTGTGGTGTTTTGTCACATTTTGGTGTTGAAAACCTATCAGGTTACATGTGAGTGTGACCGGTGTTTCAGAAATTCTTCGTCCACAAGATCACTCTGTAGGTATACTGTTTCTCATAACTTTGTTTTCTACGATTTTGATCAAGATATTTATCTTAAAAGTTGCAAATAATATTCCTATTTTACCCTTACAGTCGTCAACCCCCCGCACAATTATGTTTTGTAAGAAATCGATATATTTAAATTGCATATCTAGGAACAATTCGTTTCAGAAAAATTATTTTTCTTAATCACATACCATAAACTCACCGATTTTTTGAAACAAGTACCTGCAACTTATACACTATCGTAAATGCTGTTTATTCCCACATAAGTTTGGATAGTTTTATTTAAGTTTTTGACGTTTTTTTAAGCATCTAAGTGATTCAGCCAAGCTTAAAGTTAGTGAAGGTTACGTACTAAAGTGACTTGGTAAGCAGAAAAGCAATCCATTCTAAGTTTATTATTTATCGCCTCTCCAAATCCATACGTAAAAGTCTCTTTCCTGAAAATTATGAACTTCATGGCACCTATTTTGTAGGTCATGCGGATTGAAAATGAAGTAATGGTTCACCCCGCCGCAACTAAAAGGTTTATATATATCATACTACTTTGTATACAGGTACAAATGTTATATAGTTTGTCTTAATCATTCACCTGAACTCGTACACAACATCAAAAACATTTTTAAGTTTGCTAACAATAAACGACACTTAAGTTCTAGTTAGCTATATCAACTGGTGCCTTGGCACATCCTATTTAGGGGAACAATTTACGATGTAGCAGGTTTTAATAATCATATTATAAACAATAAAGTTTCAAAACTGTTGTATATCTATTGCTTAAACATATAACAATTTTGATCTGCTGAACACAGCTATCATATACTGTTAAACTTTTTGCTTTTCGCGTAGCTTTGTCATATATGTGTACAGAATATACGACTCAAATATTATATACGTTATAATGATAACCTTCAACTTTCTTAATTTAATGGGGTTTATTACTATGTAGTTGCCCTATTCTAGAAGAGTATGAATGGTTCTGCTACTTTTTCCCAGCATATCCTTCACATGCGCCGCCAAATCAAACGGGTCATCACCTAATCGAAATGGTAGTGTATCGTCGAGCTATTAAACTTGGCACGAGCTATTTTTTACACAGGCATTCTAAGATAAGCGATTTGTAATCTACCATATTTTTTTGTACATATCGGCAGTTCGTAGGATCAGAGTCTGACCCTGTGACCATACACGCTAGATACCTGTGGTTACTAAAAAATACGAATAAAGTTTTATACCAATTCAGCATAGAAAAGGAAGAAAATCGAAAACTAATAACAAATAATTTTCTAATACATATTATTACGCCAATTGTAATTTTGTACGTCATAACATCAGGGATGATATCGTTAGTATACCGTGTATTTATTCCCAAACATTAGATTTATTCCGAACACAGCTCTATGTGTAATTCCGTATAGTTTGATAAGCTTAGATCACAAAGCAGTAAGTTATCCATTGACTATAGGGCTGCCTGCGTTGACCTACCCTTTATGAATATATTTTAGAAACCAAGTATACATGTTCCTGTAGAAGCCGGCGCCAACTTATCAAAAAATGCAGCTTCAAAAGTTTTACCAACTGACTTTAAATACAAATAAGTCAATAATATGCAATACCATACTTTGAACCTTTGCTTTTGTAGCAAGAATGCACTTAAACTTAACTTAAACAGAGAGCAACTGACGATCATTTATAAAATAACAGAGGTTCAGCAAAGATATGTGCAACCAACCAAAACACCTGCCAGCTGATTCGACAGTTTGGAAGGCTAACCATTTGTAACCATTAAAAGCCAAGACACAGTTTCCTCAGGTATAAAAGGTGACATGAAGATGGTTTTCGCTCAAAATTCTATTTGATACGCGATTAGTTTGCTGCTTTGGAATATCAATACTCGAAAAGGAATCGCTTAAACTTTCACACATTTATTATAACGTTATCATCCCTGTTAATTTATTCTGATTTGATCTTCAATTTTCTTAATACAAAATTCACAAACTAGTTTTCGACATACTGATGGTTTAAATACCTCTTGCGATAATCACTACATAATATTTTCCTAACAGCTAACATTTGGCAAGGAAATGAATGAAGGTTTACTAAATAATGAGGAAGGCAATAATACATATCCCCTCACATAAAATCTTTTGAGCGGACAGGCCACATTAAGAATGTGTATGTATACCAAACTATTCGACCAACAAGAAAACTTCTTATTTCAAAGTTTTCGGGAAATTTCAAACACCTATTTAACATAAAATGGATTTTAGCCCCATGGTTCTGATTATATGTGGGTTAATTGTCACTTCACAGATCGAAATTTTTCGCAAAAATAGGTACTTTTACATTAAAGTATGATATAGTGCAAAGAATGTCATTGTCAAACCATTTCATTTTTGCAGTTAATTCGAAAATATAGTGTCCAAGAATGCGTCATATTTGAATTATTCTACGCTATTATGTATTTTGGAATTAAAGAATGTGCAAACGGACAGACAACATGCACAATGTTCTAAAATAACTATTATTGTGACACTGATAGAAGTGAGGCTAAGAAATGTATAAAATCATAATAATTTTCGATGTTATAGAAATTGTGGTAACCTTATAGTGACCTTAAAACGTTACCCTTGCGCACTTAGTAGTTCTTTCTTCTGTTCATGAATTTTCCAGAAACGGCAACGTTTTACACTTAGGAATCCTTATAAATTTTCCAGGATGGTCAATGACCTCGAAATGTGAATTTTCGAAATCTGTACCTCCCTTGCGAGACGCTTACGGCAATGTGCCAGGAGGAGTTTTTTCGTCTGCTGATGAATTTTCCATAATGTTCTATGACCTGACCTGACCTGACCTGACCTGACCTGACCTGACAAGCGTCGATTTTCAATTTGTCCATCGTAAGACAGTTTCGGCAATGTGCCACACTTGACGGTTGTCTATTGCAAGTTCGCACCTCCATAACTCCTCAATGCTAACCAAACTGCTTCATTAGCAATGGAGAAGGCTATCCGCCCCTGTAACCACGAGTCTGTGGACTTAGGGGTTACAGAGAAAAGTGAGCATATATAGACAAACAATAATGTTTGTGGTGCATATTATCAATTTTTGTATAAATCACTCCGTGTTTCCAGACTGCTGGAAAAGGGCGTTGGTAGTACCGTTGCCAAAAATAAAGAAACTACTGTCACTGAAAGATTTGAGGCCCATTAGCTTGTTACCAACTTTATCAAAGTTGTTGGAGCGTTTTATAGCTATGCAACTGCAGGCTCATATGATTAAACAAAATATTCTGCCGAATAATCAGTCAGGTTTTAGAGCGGGGTATGGCAGTAATACTGCTCTTATTAAAATTATAGATGACAAAGTGACTGAAACTGATAAAGGAAACCTCCCTGTTTTAATATTACTCGATTACTCAAAGGCCTTTGATATGATTTCGCACAAAACTCTGTTATCTATTCTGCATTACATTGGTCTCAGTAAAATGGCAATTCAATTGTTGGCAAGTTATTTAAGCAATCGTTCTCAGGTGGTGACACTGAATGGAAATGGGTCCGATGTGAGATACGTTAGCAGAGGTGTACCGCAAGGTTCTATTTTAGGCCCTATATTATTTATAATATATATACTTCGTATTTTGAGACTGTTATAAAGTCATGTAACTTACATTGCTACGTAGACGATACTCAAATTTATACATCTTTTGATTTGAAAAATATAGAGTCTGCATGTCGTGATATCAACAAAAATTTGTCTAGGCTGTATGTAAGCTCATGGCTTACTTTTGAACCCGTTGAAGTCAAATGTTATAATTTTTGGCCGTAGGTGTGACAGACTTGCATCAAAAGACACAATTGATATACAAATTAATGGAAATTCAATTCCAATCACTGATGTTGCAAAAAAATTGAGTGTGTATATTGATTCTGATTTTCGTTTTGGCACTCACGTTTCTAAGACTTTACAGAAAGCTTATTACACTTTAAAGCGTATTTATCAAAACCGTTCAATTTTGCAAGGAAACATGAAAAAGATCTTAATGAATAGTCTAGTTGTTTCACAATTCGACTACTGTGACTCGGTGTATGGTCCGTGCCTAAGAGCTATTTACAAAATTAGGATTCAAAGGTTGCAGAATGCTTGCGTTAGGCTCATCTATGGTATAAGAAAATATAATCACGTATCTCATAAGATAGCCGAGCTTGGTTGGTTGAACATTTCAAACCGGAGATTGTCGCATGCTTCTTGCCTATTGCATAGGATTTTACTTGACAGAAGACCATCATATCTGCGTAATAAAATTCGTTTTCGCACCCACGTCCATCATCTGAACCTGATGCATATAGGGTTGATAGATATGCAGTTATGTTACACTGAGATGGGTAAACGACGTTTTCTTTATGAATGTGTTTCGTTTCATAACTCTTTGCCTCAGAGCATTAAGCAGTGTACTCTTTTATGTTTTCGAAAACATTTGCATAAATATTTGCTTAAGGGACAAGTCAGCCAGTCTTGAACAAAATAAATTTAAAATTACAATGTTTAACTGGGTGCTGGCGTGCGTTTGGGTGTCTCGATTAGAGCAGTGTCATGTAGTATGAATCTATTCTTTTAAAACTGGGGGTTAAGTGGGAGAACAACCGCAGCTTTTCATATGAGGGCTGTTGGCTGAACTTCGCCCCCAATTACTATATATATATATATATATATATATATATATATATGCTCAATGAGCACGATAGTACTGAAGGTTGAGGATCAGTTACAGGCACGAAATTGATGTCTTTATAAAGATTTTCCAACAATTTACGGTTCTATTTTTCTTTTAAAGGTGAAAATAGCAATAATTATTGGTATAATAGTCTACACTCTTGCATTGTGGAAGATTTGTGTAGTGCATCTAACGTTACTACCGCTTAGTTTGTGAATTTTACCATTGCGGCAGACTAAAAACATCTTTCAGTCCATCATAGTACCTACAATATTTAACAGGTTTACTGTAACCACAACCTCACAAATACGGTACATAACCTAAAAGTTATACGAAACCGTGTCACCCTACAGCTCCGAAATGTGAGCTTTCTGCAACCTTATAGTTGATTATCCCACAAAACACTACAAAATATGTCTGTAAAAATATACAATCCCACGCGTTTTCTTATATTAAAATATATCTAATAGTCCAACAATCGACATATGACAGGTATACGTCAAAGCAATAGTTGTTTTCACTCTCCTGAGAGGCGGCAAACTGATATGTATATAGATTTACAAACAAAAATTATATTATATTTTAAGCGTGAATGTTTTTATGTACGATAAAACTTTTAGCAAACAAATCTCGTTAACTTTCCAATAATAGTTTAAAAAGCCGTTGCAGAAACGTTGATCTAGGTTTTTATTGTAATATATCTATCATGTGCTACGTTAATGTTTTGGAGAGAAAATGAGGCTAAAATACACGTAACATAATTAGCGCGAGTTTCTATTCAGAAACAATGAGACAACGTTCATTAAAATAATCACTAATCGACTTCAAAGAAGACAATTGACATTTTGTATTTATGCATTGTGATGCACACATTATAAAATATCAATGGAAAAGAAACGTTCCATTACTAGTACTTCCTATTTATCTGTATCAAGAGACGTCAACAAATTAGTTAAGCAAGCGAGAGTGCGATAACAATTTTTACTGTCGTTGTTTGTACCACAGTTCACTGAAATTTGCCATCGAAAATAAATATTCATAATCAGACGGGATAATGAAATTACTCTATAACATGCGTGAAGTACAAAAAAATCATTAACGTGGTTTACAAAACAAATTCTTATTCTATCTTAAACTTTTTTGGTCATTAATATATGTAACGCATCGAAACTTCAAACCTAGATGACCTCATTTTCTTAATTGACATTGAACTTAACGTTTTCAGTTCAGTAAATAGGATACGACACTTATTTATCACACTATACCTGATATCTCTTTATGGTATTCGCAATAAACAGTTTAAAGGATCTACTTTTCTTTTACTTGTATTTAATTTATTTTCTATAAATAAAGTGTTTGCTTTGGWCAGCTGCATTTKCAGTAGCAGAAAGTGAAATTTGTCAAGCCAAATGTAAATTTMAACAAATGGACACACAGACACAACACAATCAGAAACTAGTGAGTGATATCTACGAGTTTAACCATCACCATCTTGAAGCACCCCCAGGAATAGCATAATTTCCGGTCAAGTGTTAATTAACGCTGTTTAAAGCTATCAACACAATGTAACAATTAGTGCTACCTAAATCATATCATTTGCTTTACTTCAGCACTTAATAGCAAACGATATCCTTTAATATTAAATTAGCAACATCGGTAAAGAGTTCATTAGTAACTAGCAAATCTTTTTAATTTAAGAACTGAATACGGAAACCTCAATTTCTAGGATACACGGTGTTACACTGGTGTTACCAACACGCAATGACTTATACTTGGTAAATTAAGAAATGAGACATTGCCTTGCACAATAATATGCCGCTTAAAGATCCCTTGGAGTCGCAACACCATAAGCTTCTCATAATATATTTTCGAGAAAGTTGGTTCACTATGCTCTCGAACCTAAATAAAATTTATAATTAATAAGGCCTTTGTAGAACTAAATGTACAATTGCGGCCGTTGAAAATGTCCCGGTCTCCGCGGGTTAGGTTTGTCGAATATCACCTGAAAATTAGGCAACCACTATAACGTGCCTAACCATGCGATTTTTTCATCGCTCGAGCATGTTTATTTTTTTTATTTACACCTTGAACCTTAGCAATGCATACAAATGAACATAACTTTATTTTTGGTAGCTTCGTATCTATCAGATTTGAATTAATAGTGGAATGAATTTGAATCGAACAGCATTTAATAAATAAGTATGTAATCAGTTTTGTGAAGGCCAGTACCTAATTATTTTAAGCTCACTATTATAAATAAATTAGCGAATTGTGATACTTTTTGAGTTGCAAATGAGATGTATTAAGACCTTCCAGATGACTGGTGTAGTTACAGAATTTTTAGACAAGTATGCTTATTCGATGTTTCAATTCATAAAATTGAAATTGGTAAATTCGTTGTAAAGTAAAATAATCAAAATGACGATTTCTTTTTAGGTTTGATTAGTAAAAAATGTAAACTTTGTATTGGCAAAAAGTAAGTAACGTGATCGTATCTAGCAACCGCATAATGATACAAATATGTTTATTWAAAACTATATTTAGCGGTCTGGGCATTGCCGGTATTGTTATACGGCATATTACAAGTATGTGCTTAGCAGTTACAAAAATAGTTTGCGCACTGAGCGAGACCGATTCCTAAAAACAAATGTAATATAAAATTAATCAATCTGCTTGTGTAAAATGTGTTCGAAGTACGGTAAACAATGCTAAGAGGAAACAACTTAGTTAAACCAATATAACTAATAGTAGAGATTACGCAATTTTCATAATACTGCATATAGGGCGGACTGATCACCCGTCGAAGTTTGCAAAAAAAAATAAAATTGTATTTCACAGTAGATCCAAAAAACTTGAGCGTAATATCACGAAGAATGAATTAGAAGAAAAAATATTCATTTACACTAAATCGTTTTGAAAATTTATTAAAACTCCAATGTCTAAACTATCCTCGAAATTATCAAACTATACGGTTATTTCCAATACAACCTTTCATGCTTTTAAATGTAAGTAATTTGAAGGTAGCCATCAGATAAGAAGATTAGATTCATACTCGTCTTAGAAGTATGATGTAATAATTGAAACGATATAGATTCATAAGTTGTTTATGCAATGAAAGACGTCCAGAAAAACGGTTGCTGAAAAAGATGTGTAGGTAAAGAAGCATCGTTTCAGTGAGATCAAGTGATAAATATTTTTATGTTAACACACAGAGAAACATTAAAAATAGAGCTCAGATTAAATTCCCAAAGAGATGTAAACGGTTATGATTGCCTTCTTACTACACCATCAATTTTCATAAGGTTTTTTTGCAAACACAAACAAATGAACCACCCATTGGTGCGGATTAATAGTATCGTTTTCATTGCCTACAATTGTCAGGAAGCTCTTTTTTCCCACTAACATTCCTTTATGTTAGGAAATGAATATTGATCGATTTTGCATATGTATTTTTTTCAAGGGTAATTTTATTAGAAAGTTATTTTACTCACAAGAGTGCGATATAAAGAAGTATATTTACATATCATAAGGTGTGGAGTAAATGAATATTTTTTCTACTAAGTCATTCTTCGTGATGTTACGCTCAAGTGTTTTCGATCTACTGTAAAATACAATTTTTTTTTCAAACTTCGACGGGTAGTCAATCAGTCCGCCCTATATGCAGTATTATGAAATTGGGTAATATGTATTATTAGTTATATTGGTTTAACTAAGTTGTTTTCTTATAGCGTTATTTAGCGTACTTCGAACACATTTTACATAAGCAGATTGATAATTGTTATATTACATTTGTTTATACAGTGACAACCCTTTTTTAGGAATCGGTCTCGCTCAGTGCACAAACTATTTTTGTAACTGCTAAGCACATACTTGTAAATTCAACATGTAATATGCCGTATAACAATAAAATGCATGTATAGAAGTCACTAAAACCCTTGCGATGTCACTAGCCGACTAACTTTTCCGCTAGCACCTATTTTTGTTCAAAATACAAATCAAGATACAAATTACGCTTATTAGGATATCCAAGAAATTTGGTAAGGTGTAGGGAACTACCGATTAAAACGCAAGGGTGCAATCTGCATATAACCTTTGCTCGGAAACAGGTAAATTTTTGTCAGGCTCGGGCAGCTGAGTAAACATTCTCATCATGTATAACTAGCAAACCTGCAATGCCCAGACCGCTAAATATAGTTTTAAACAAACATATTTGTATCATTATGCGGTTGCTAGATACGATCACGTTACTTACTTTTTACCAATACAAAGTTTACATTTTTTACCAATCAAACCTAAAAAGAAATCGTCATTTTCATTATTTTACTTTACAACGAATTTACCAATTTGAATTTTATGTATTGAAACATCGAATAAGCATACTTGTCTAAAAATTCTGTAACTATACCAGTCATCTGGAAGGTGTTAATACATTTCGTTTGCAACTCAAAATTTACCACAATTCGCATTTGTATCATTATGCGGTTGTCAGATACGATCATGTTACTTATTTTTTACCAATACAAAGTTTACATTTTTTACTAATCAAACAAAAAGAAATCGTCCTATTGATTTTTTTTTACTTTAGAACAAATTTACGAATTTGAATTTTCTCTATTGTCACACTGAATGAACACACTTTGCTAAAAATTCTGTATACTATACTAGTCATTTGCACGTTTTTATTATCTCTCGTTTTCAACTCAAGATGTATCACAATTCGCTAATTTATTTATAATAGTTAGCTTAAAATAATTAGGTACTGACCTTCCCAAAACTGATTACATACTTATTTATTAAATGCTGTTCATTCCACTATTAAGAGGGGCGTTTACCTAGAGCGAAGCGGGTCATTTTAAGCACCTACCGTTTTACATTTTACCGAGTTATTCGAAACTTTTTCGAAGTGAAATTTCGACATGGCAATGACAAAAGATGTAGCTACAACGTAGAGTTCGAGTTTTTTCTGAATTTGGTACGGTAATGTAAATATTTGTTGTTATATTTTACTTAAAAATGCGTATTTTTGGCTAGCTATTTCTCGAAAACTAAGGCACTTAAACGAAAAATTCGAACTCCACGTTGTAGCTACAKATTTCTTTGTACACTACCAAAAACATGAGTACAATAAATTAGTAAAAACATCAAAAAATCTAAAACCGCAAACCCTTTCGCACGAGTCCTTCAAGAGAGCGGAATGCGAATGCCTATCCCCACCAGATCCGTCGCGTGGTATCCAGAGACAAGTGAGGCTTAGATACAAACCTGTCGGGAATGATCGTGCGGAATGCGATTTATTCCGATATGACCGGATTTCTAAGCTTTTATGTCTAAATACACGTGACAAGTTTAATGTTAAAAGCTCTTTCACATTAATTTACTGTCTGCCGAAGCAATGGGGAGGCGGAAGGAAAATTATTATAAAAGTTCCTCCAGAAATCATAGTCGACATGCAGTTAGAATGAAATGTTATATAGTTCATATTTGCAGAAATAAATGGGTTATTCCATATTTTGAATAACCTGATATAATATCATAGTAAGTTACTAATATCATGGTTACTTTTTTATGCACACGCTACAGTCAGCAATTTTCCAAATATTAGTTTAGCCCATCTGATCTTTGCGTGATTTCAACCTATCGGCTACCCTCTTACGTCCCATGTCCCGCYGGTAACATGGGTTGCATAGTTTACATTTTGCCCGATCGCTCCAAGTAAATGCCCCTCTTAACTCAAACCCGAAAGATACGAAGTTACCAAAAATAAGGTTATGTTCATTTGTATGTATTGCTAAGGTTCATGGTGTAATTAAAGTGGTTCCAGGTAACATGAGCCGTCCAAATTTACCGTTTGCTTAGACATGCTCGAGTGATTAAATAATCGCATGCTTAGGCAGGTTATAGTGGTTGCCTAATTTTCAGGTGATATTCGACAAACCTAACCAACCCGTGAAGACCGGGACATTTTCAACGGCCGCAATTGTACAATACTGCCACAACTAAATTAACATTTGATAATTCAAACAATCCCAGTTGTGAAATTAGTCAATTTGAAGATGCTTACGTGTTCTAACTTACATTGGTTCAAACTGTAATTATTGATGACTACAACAAAAATTTTCAATAAATGCKGTAGTAGGGGCGGATCCAGGGGAGAGGTCATGTGGTTCATGACCCCCCCCGCCCCCCCCCCGGGCCTGGGCTGGGTGTAGTACTTTCTATGATGGCGAGTGCTTACTTCCACCAACAACACGCACTATTATCCGTTTTAATCAAAAAACCACAACGTCGCAATTTATTCCCAGAGTAACGAGCGGCAACATAATTTTGGGGGAAAATTGTATGACGGTGTTGGATTTTTGGCAGTTTAACAGTTTAGAACACGTGACTTTCCAAATGTCGATGGAAGGGTATACATAAAAACAATGCTACTTCTAACGCTCTGTCATAGAAATCCCATTACTTAATACTAATGTCAATCACTAGAGCTGAGACTTTTAATTCGAATCAAATCGTTCCTTCAATCGCGTAGATTCGAATCATTCAAATCGTTCATGAATAATTTCCAAAAACGAGTTACCGAGCTGTAAAACCTTGTTAAAGGGAGCTGCAAAGTGAGTATCGTAACCAGTAACTGTAGCAGTGTTAACTTTTTCATTTCATTTACTATTGCTTTAATGATAAAAAATCATACCTAACAAATCAGTATGTATAGTGGAATTATAATGGTTTGATATTTGCTGATAGTTATTATACCTTTGTTTTAGTGATGGGTATTTACGCATAATATCTAATTTTCTAGATAAAGCAGTTTGGAGTAGATTTTTGAGTAGAAAATATAGATGAGTATATTATGTCTAAATTCTATTAGTTACATGCTAAAACTAAAATGGCAATTGTGACGATACTCTAACCAGATCCGCGCGGCGTACGGATCTAGTCGGTGTGCGACTGCGCGAGAAGGAAAAAAGTCATGGTGGCCCGCGCGTTGAATAACGTTTAATGTCATTTTTTGATCTTTTTGCATTTAGATCTTCTTAAGTGTTCAATGTTCACTGTATAGTAGAAGTTTTTTTGGTTTCCATTAAAATCGTTGTCAACTGACAGTGTTTGACATTCCATGAAAACCCCCCGTTACATTGGCGCCCGACGCGGAGCTTGTGGAGTGAAAAACTGACAGTGCAACGGTATTGTGCATTGAAGCCATTAAACTGAGTTTTTCTGTATTGCTGTATTGCTGCTTCCACATCGTGGGACAGGGATAGTGCTAATAATTATCTTTGAACGTGCTTCCACATCGTGGGACACCGTCAAATCGTCATTGCTACTGCTGCGTGGGATTCACCTGGTTCTCTGGTCTTGCTTCGCCCGTGCCCGTGTTATCAACACCTGTGATCAACACTGAAGGAACGACTTTGGCCTAAATACTCACCCCCACACAAGCTAAGTAGTTGCAACATCCATTGTAAGTACGAAAACTTTAATAACGGATTCAAACAAAAAACGATATCGATTGCGTTCGTGCGGTGATCTTAAATCATCCGAGATGCCAGTTACGCTAAGTGACGAACAATTTCAAGAACTTTTAAATAAACTTTCGCTTTCGCAAGCACCTGCCGCTCCACCAGTAGCGTATCCAATAGTAAAAACTGGAAACCTTTCCAAATGTGCGTCGCGTTTTGATGGTAGTCAGAAAAGTGACGTTAATGCTTTCATTGATGCGGTTGAAATCTTTAAAGACTGTTCACAAGTAACGGATGACAATGCTCTTAGAGGCCTTCCTATGCTTTTGGATGGTTTTGCGGCATCCTGGTTTCAAGGTGTCAAATCAACTTTGAAAACATGGGACGAAGCTATAAATCTACTTAGAACGACGTTTGGACCGATTAAACCTCCTCATCGTGTTTATCGCGAACTCTTCGCCGAAGAACAAAGCGCGTCGGTAAAAACTGACATTTTTGTTTGCAAGTGCCGTACGATTCTTGCGCAACTTCCCACCGGTACTCTAAGTGAAGAGATACAAATAGACATGGTTTATGGACTGCTTAACCCAAACATTCGTAAAGACATTCCAAGAGATAAAGTAAAGACTTTCAGCGATTTATTAACGCAAGCGCGTCGTGTCGAGGAATCTTTCGTAGCAGTAGACGAAACGCGAATTAACAGTGACAGCAACGAAAGACAATCAATTCGGAAACCGCGTTGCGTGTTTTGCAAAAACGTTGGACATTTGAAAGATCAGTGTCGTAAATTAGCGTTTAAAAAGTTAGTTTCGGCTGGGGACGGCAAACTTCAAGAAGCAACGCCTTCAGCTTCGAAAGAAATTCCGAAGTCAACAGCCTCACCTACACAACTCCCTTCGGCAACATTTTCTTGTTATGGTTGCGGTACACCAGGCTATTTAAAAACGAATTGCCCCAAATGTAAAGCGGTGACTTTGACAAATACGTCAGCATTTGAATTCTTTAGTACTGACATTGCTACCAAGGCAGAATCTGCTAAATTGAAAAATGTTTCGTTATCTCCTCGCGAACGACCCTTATTAAACATTGAAATTTTGGGATTTAAAGGAACAGGAATAGTGGATACTGCTGCAAAACAAAGTATTGCAGGATATACGTTATATCAACTCTTTAAAGATACAGGACAGCACCTCGAGCCTGAACGTATCACAATGAAACTTGCAGACGGAAACGTCAAACAACAAGATGTTTTCCTTTGTAAAGTTGACGTAATTATCCAGAATCGAATAATTCCAACTGCTTTTATTGTGTTACCAAATGCCAAAACAAATAGCACACTATTAGGTGTAGATTTTATAATGGATGCGTGCATTAATTTAAATATCCCAAACGGTAATTGGAATTTCATTACTGATGAGCACAACCGTTATCCATTGTCATTTGAAGACATATCAATAAAACAAGATATTGAAGTATCTAGTTTTGAGGATTTACGACTGGAAGAAGGACATGCATTGACTCCAGAACAACGACATAGATTGTCGGCTTTGTTAAATAAAAATCAAGATGTTTTTCGTTTAGAAGGGGAACCAACACCCTACATTGAACATCGAATTGACACAGGTAATCATCCACCAACATCAGTTCCTCCGTATAGATTGTCACCTGCCAGAAAAGAACAACTCCGGGAAGAACTGGAAAAACTGTTAAAGGAAAATATCATCGAGGAAGCTGAGAGCCCATGGGCCTTCCCTGTGGTTTTAGTACCTAAGAAAACAGGAGGAATACGATTATGTATAGATTATCAGAAGCTGAATGCTATCACAGTTAAAGACTCATATCCCATGCCACGTCTAGATGATCTGCTACATGCAGCCAAACGATCTGTGTTTATGACCACCATTGATTTACGCTCTGGTTATCATCAGATCCAGGTAAATGCAGCAGATATAGATAAAACAGCCTTCACAACCCCGTTCGGAACGTTCCGCTACCGTAGAATGCCATTCGGTCTTGTAAATGCGCCGGCGACGTTTCAACGTCTTATGGATTATTTTCGAAGAGGGTTAAAAGACATCTTGGTGCTGGCCTATTTGGATGATCTGATCATTATCTCACAAACGTTTGACGAACACATGACAGACTTACAATCGGTATTTGATAGACTGCGACAATTCAAACTACGTGCGAATCGGGAAAAGTGCATGTTTGTCCGGCAGGAAATTCGGTTTTTAGGTCACTTATTGACCCAAGATGGACTAGCAGTAGATCCAGAAAAAACATCCGCTATTGCTAAATTACCTGTGCCCAGGAATCTTAAAGAAGTACAATCTTTTCTCCAGACCTGCTCATGGTACAGACGTTTTATTAAAGATTTTTCTGAAGTGGCACGTCCGCTTAGTCAGTTGACCAAAAAGAATGCTACCTGGCAGTGGGGTGACGAACAGCAACAAGCGTTTGAAACGCTTAAAAGTCTCTTAACCACAGCTCCTGTTTTGCAACAAATGGATGAGAGTAAACCCTTTACAGTCAGAACAGATGCTAGTTCTTATGCAATAGGGGGAGTCCTACTGCAAGGAGAAGGACCTGACGAACACCCTATAGAGTACGCTAGTCGACTGCTGACTAAAGCTGAACAGAACTATTCGACTACCGAGCGTGAAGCTCTAGCCGTTATCTGGAGTTTAGAGAAATTTCGAGGATATGTTGAAGGTTCGCAGATAACTATTTCAACAGATCATCAGCCTTTGCGTTGGTTATTAAAGCTAAAATCACCTACTGGAAGACTTGCACGTTGGGCTTTACAGCTACAAAGCTACGATATCAAAGTGGAATATATTCCTGGTAAACAGAACGTCGTTGCTGACTTATTGTCTCGCCCGCCTTGTGAACATGATTTTACTACTCAGTGTGAAGCTTGTGAAGTAGTAATTGATATGCCATCTCGCTCTGCTAAGGAGATTCGTACTGAACAGTTGAAAGATCCAGAACTTCGAAAAATCATGGAGAGTTTTGAGGATCCAGTTTCAGATGAGTTTGCGCAATGGACAAACAGAGGATACCTAATGACAAATGGAGTTCTGTATAGGTACTCAGGAGAAGAAGATGAAGAAGAGGCACAACTTGTCGTTCCTGCTCATGAAAGAGCCAGAATTTTATATGAATATCACGATTCACCGACTGCAGCCCATTACGGAATCGAGAGAACGATCCAACGCATAGCAAAACGCTATTATTTTACTGGTATGAGACGTTACGTCAACGAACACATCAAGAATTGTTTAGAGTGCCAGAGATACAAAGCCACTAATCAAAAGCCTGCTGGACTTTTGCAGACTCCACCGTATGCACAGCGTTTTGAGATTTTGTCAGTAGATCTCTTTGGCCCTTTGCCCGAGTCTGATCAAGGATATCGATGGATCTTAATTGTTGAAGACGCATCCACTAAGTGGGTAGAACTGTTTGCGTTGAAAACTGCTGGTGCAGAAGAGTGTGCACAAAAACTTATCGAAGAGGTGTTTCTACGTTTTGGAGTGCCAAGACGAATGACGAGCGATAACGGTGTCCAATTTATATCTTCTGTGATGCAGCAAGTTTGTCATGTATTAGGAGTTAAACAGTCCCTTACACCACTTTACCACCCAGAAGCAAACATGGTCGAGAGAAAGAATCGAGACTTAAAACCTCGTTTAGCCATGTTGGTTAAAGATAAACATACAACGTGGCCGGAGCACCTACCAACGATAAGATTTGCCATGAATACTGCCAAAAATGACAGTATTGGATATACCTCTGCATACCTCACTTTTTGCAGAGAACTACGAACGTTAGATGATGTTCAAAATGATTTGAAGCAAGTACTCGCTTCTGACAATTTTATACCTCAAATTACGCCATATTTGAGTCGAATGAGTTGCGTATGGCAAGAAGCTAGAGATACTAATGAAGCTAGCAGAAATCGAATCCAGGAGTATGCTAATGCCAGTCTTCGTGCTGCTCCTGAATACAAGCTTAAAGATAAAGTCTTAGTAAAGCTGCATACCCAAAGTAATATCGTCAAACACACTACTAACAAGTTTGATCCAAAACGAGACGGACCATATATCATTACTCGACGGGTATCGCCAGTTAGTTACGAGTTAAGTCATCCTGAAACTGGACAGCCTTTGGGAATATACCATGTTGGAGCCCTTCAACCTTTTAGAGGACATTCTGAAGCGGTACCTGAAGTTGGAATCAGAAGAAGAGGACGACCACCCAAAGAACAGAAGACTTCGTGCGTGGTCAATACTCGGGACGAGAACCGACCACGAGGGGGAGAATGTGACGATACTCTAACCAGATCCGCGCGGCGTACGGATCTAGTCGGTGTGCGACTGCGCGAGAAGGAAAAAAGTCATGGTGGCCCGCGCGTTGAATAACGTTTAATGTCATTTTTTGATCTTTTTGCATTTAGATCTTCTTAAGTGTTCAATGTTCACTGTATAGTAGAAGTTTTTTTGGTTTCCATTAAAATCGTTGTCAACTGACAGTGTTTGACATTCCATGAAAACCCCCCGTTACACAATTAATTTGTTTCTAATTTCTCCGTGTTGTTGACTTTTCCATCAGTCGAATACATTAAAATTTTTAAAATTTCGTATTTTTTTTTATATCTGGAACACATACTTGCATAACATATATTAGTAAGTAATCGGGGTATTCAAACGATTTTCCTACTTCTTTGGGACACAAAAGACAAACCATATGTTTTGATGTCTTTCCGTCCATGACAAGATGGTACCAATCGCCGTTTACATTAGTTGGGAGTACAGTTGCAAACGGCATTATTCTCGTAGAAATCAGGTAAACAAGTCTTATATTTCACATTCTGAAACGGCACAAGTAGGTTGTTCTTAATTGATTTAGGGTTCTTTTGTGCATCATGAATTGAAAGTGCTATCGTCGTCTCGTCAATTCAAGTTTAAACGATTGATTCATTAGCTGTGAGTCGAATCAAACGAATCAAGGCACTAATCGTTAAAATCGAACGACTCGCTCATGAACGACCCAACTATAGCAGTACATTTTAAGTTTCCACGATTTCCTATGTGCGCATTGTCTGCCCGTCGGAAGCCATATTGAATAACGTAATCCTAAAAAGTCTAAAGGAGGTTATATTTTAATCTGTCATGTGTGTCACGTAGTGCTTTGATATCGTGTTCTTTGTATAAAAGATTGCATGTTTTTGTAAATTTGCGAAACCACAGCTAATAATTAATGAATGTCAACCCTTAGTGCCTGTGACGATTTTATTTTTTTTGTCATTGATTGTTTTCACCATTACTCAAATCCGAATTCATTTCTTTAATGAGATAAAAACAACACGTGATTGTCAGTTTCATTTGTGCACTCAATTAATGTCTGMTTTTTTGAACTGGGACTCCGCATTTAGAGAAACACCGACTGAAGTTGACTGAAGTCAGAATTCGTTTTTCGAGAAGAAAAAAAACGAAAAATTAATTTTGCAATTTGATTAAAATTATTTCGACTTGTAACAATAAAATACTATTTATTTTTCAATTAGATTATTTTAATAAAATTGTATCCTCTCCTGACTAGGTGACCCCCCCCCAGATTTGAAAGCTGGATCCGTCCTTGTTCTGTAGTATACTTATATTTGGATAACAATGAACGCTCTTCAAAAATTAATTAATTTTATAAACAACGTGTGTGTAATTACATAATACTCGTTTACAATCGCTTCCCTAGCTAACGGTTGTCATGATAACGAATAACTCCACTTAAGATACCAAACAAACAATTCGCTAGCGTCGCTTTTTTTGCACAATTTCTTTTTTACTGGGTAAACATTAGGTTTTATTTTCATTTCAAGCTATAAAACTACAAATACCAACCATTCACTTTATCGTCATAAGTATAAAATTACCGTGTAATAACAATGCTTTATCGTAATATAACAATTAAATAGCTATGTGCTATCGCACATTTATTTGATTGTCTGCTCTAAGCGACATTAAATTTCGCCAAATCGAATATTAAACAACAAACTTAGCAACACTCAAACTATGGTAAGTTTAAAAACACTTAAAAGTTAAACGAAACTTGTTAATCAGTACTTAATTTTGAAAATAAAGCACCTAACATATTTCGTGTGTAACTGTTCAGAGCACATTCACTCTGAATAAGATGATAAAAAAATTTTTAATTTTTACATTTGTAAATTGCCACTGTCTACTAGTAAGTCTTAGAACCTTTACCTTACACTATGGTATCATAGCCAGTATGGTCGACTTACTTATTGTGTAGCTTCACAAAGTAGTACGACTGTAGTTGCAACCCCACTGCTTTCGTGAATTAATTTCAAATTAATCCGTTTCCAAGGAAATAGAACGTCCTCATTATATGTAGGGTGCAGTATGAAGTTTACTTAACAAAGATATAAAGGTATGGAAGGTATGTAATAAAAGCCTTATTTCTACAAATATTAACTTTTCAGGAAAATGTCATTAACAATAGTTTTATGCTAATTATTTCTCAATCATTTCAATGGAAGAGTTTGCTAGAAAATGAGAGTTCTATAATAGATTATATTCTAGCAGAAAAAGATAAAAGAAAGGATGTGAAGGTTAAAACAGGTGCTGAAATAAACCGTGATCACTAGTACTACATTAGAAGCAACAATAAGAAAAGACCAAGCAGCAGAGAAACAAAAATTAAAACAAAACATAAGAAAAGTACAATTTGAAACTATAAGAACTATAGATTAATAAATAAGGAGATAGCAGAAAATTACGCAGATATATTGACATTTTGACAATACCATTTGCTGCAAAAATTCTGAAATGATAATAATGGAATGTTCACATAAATGAGTACGCTGACATGCATTTAATGATTTCCTATACCTAATTGAAACTTTTTATTTTGAAAATCGCCTATTGTAACAATTATAAATGTTATTTTAAAATGGTTAAATTTTTACAGATACGAGAAGTAATCAATCACAATTTTTATGATTTATTACAGACAATTTTATAAAAATAAAATGATATTAGCTAAACAGAGTAAACTGCAATTTTCTTGGAACGGGTCAATTTTAGCCGCATGAACAAAGAGTATCTTTTTTCGTTTAGAAGGCCCGAAGACTACAAAAATGCATATTTTTGAAAAAAAAATACCCGTTTTAAAATTAAGGGTTAATGTTTGCTAATAAGTATGGATGTGACTTGCGATTAATAAAACAACGGATTCGAGTTACATCACAATTTATTTTCACGTTTGTGGTACGATGATCTTTTATCGAGCACTAGACAAAGAGCGACTTTAAATGACTTACAAATGACACCCTTTCACTCTTCTAAATTGTCTTACTTTTTAAATGTTAAAAGTACTCTTAAATTAAGTTACCTTTGTTTCATAAAATCAGCAACATTATAATTATAATCTTCTTCAGCCCAAACACCTACATTTCCATGTGACACATATCAGTCGTCAGCCCTTATCACAGCTTCCTTTGATTTCGCATAATACGATTGAATCTGATTTAATACAACTAATACTGCATGGATTGGATAAAATAAACAGGTATTGCGACCCCTATTTAACCTCACATGTTATGTCAGCAACTGCCGTATTTCTGAAACAATACAAATACAACAGTTTGCACAGTAAGTCTTTTTATAACATAAAATTTTATTCCCATTGGGAGCTTGATGTAACCTACATTTTTCTTCAAAGATACAGTATTAATGTATATCATGTCCTCATTTGTTTAATCAGTGTAATAAAATCAAGAATAAATAACTACTGGTTCTGTTGCACTAAGTATGCAAGACTTCCGAAATAACGTTATACACATTACGCATGCGGCAAAATTTTGAAGATCTTTCAAAATCAGGGCATCTTTGAAAATATACAATGTACACGTGTTTTAACGAAGCATTTGCATAAAGCGACATCGTTGCAATGGATAAAGGCCATTTCACAGAATTTGCTTATATTTACTAATACTATTTTCGGATTTTAGGGGAAGTAGTAAAAATCAATAATACCTATACAAGGCATATAATATCTAGTACAAGTAACCAAAACGTGTATTTCTTGCAGAATCGATATTTGCGCTGGCTTCAAATTATATTCAAACCAAACAATTGTAGTCTGCCGAAAGATTATTAATTTAGAATGTCTTTCATGTTTCCCCCACGAGACGCTTTGAATGAAACATTCTATAATAGGTGCATTTGAAATATGGCAATCCAGCATCCAGCAAACCAGAAGACACTACTGTGGTATAAGTGCGCGTTTACAGTTTATCTCTTTACTGGAACTGCATAAAACCTACCTATTTGTACGTTATTTGAGTTCAAGTTCGTCAACACCAGAGCCCCTTAACCTTGCCATAATTTTATTTCGCTGTCGCATAAACGTTTACTACCTGTTTATCATACTATTACTTTTTTTCGAGAGAGAAGCGCTCAATGTTAATTTATCCGGTACAAGAAGGCCGTTAGTGCTCGTCAATTGTTTACTTGATATGTGTCAAGAAGACCTAGACATATTTTGTAAAATTCCTGCGGTTGTCTTAAAAAATAACTTCTGTTGTTAACATTGTTGCACATCTTTTCTCGTTATAATTACGAGAAATAAACCTTCGTATGGCATACACGAACTTGAAGAAATATGCATAATGACAATGTTAAATATCTCATCTGACAAATACAAGGTGTGTCATGATATTACTTACGGCTTATCAGGGACGTCATCAATCATAATCAATTACAAATATCGTCAATAAATGGAAGACTTTTTATTGCAATTAGGAATAGTAGTAAATAAAATAAAACGAGCCTCGTTGCACATTCCTCAGAAATAAATGATATGTGAATATTGTTCACCTATATATTATACTGTTTCCTATATAACATAAAACACTCAAGATGTTTATGTAATAAAAACTCCTGGGTAAAACCTGCAATAAAAGCTACACGCCAAGATGTATATGGCATGATACCGTTTGTACGAAAACGAGGTATTAAAAGTCCAATGTCAACTTGCTTTCCACTGAGAGCTCACCAATCTATTAATTAATAAAAATACATTAGTGCACCTGCGTTTAAGTTAAAAATAAAAATAAAATTTGCCTCCTTCTAATTTCAAGATGAGACCCGGCTTTACGTGAGTAAAAGGACTGGTAATGAACATTGTAATTAGTAATTATAGGGTGGGGCTACAACGTAGCAGATCACAGAATAAGAGAGTGCACATTCATTCCTAATTTAAACTGTAGGTACGTGCTAGGTGGTGCAGTTTATAATATGTGTTCCATATTACCAGATTCAAAGGTGCTATCGTTTTAAATTTGAATTATTTGCATTCTCATGCCGTAAGCACCGTTTAGAAAAGATACCAGCTTATAATTATGACAAGTAATGAATGGAGAATATAATTTAATTAATCTTGTTAATAACGATGATGTGACTATCTATCAGGATAATCATAAAACTGCTGTTTTGATCTATTACATCCAACACACGGCCTAAACATCTGTTGACTTCTTGTTATATGTTGTAGAATATTCTCTTGTTGCCAACTTGGTCATACTTTCCCACGACACTTTTTTCCTTTATCTCTGCCTATCTTTTTGGCCATTTGCTTAATAGTAAATATTATATGTTCCTGCGTACTTTGGACTCTTCTAAGCTCGCTTTGTGCTTTATGTAGTTGTGGTTACAACTTTTCTCTTAATCTTACTTCCACCAGTCTTTCATACTCCTTAGTTACTACACTTAACAGTGTAATTCCTCTGTAATGCCTATATTCTTGTAGTGTGTCTCCTTTATTATCTATTGGTACTCTTTCACTTTTTGGTACAACTTCAGAATCACGTATTAGTTATCTACCATTCAAAAATTAATTAGCAAAATCTTTGGACGCACGAATAAATTATCCAGTCAATGGAAAGCAGGATAAGGCCAAATCAGTTTTATCGCACTACTGCCAAAAATTAAAGTTACCAATCAAACAACCAAAAATAACAATTTTCAAACGGTTGCTTCCAAAATGAAAAACATTTTATTAAAACGGTTATTAACAGGCCATCTTTAGTACCAACATTAAAATAAGAAAACATTTTTGAACAGGTATATTGATGTCAAAGCAAATAGTTACACATTATATGACAACCATTTTGGTAACAAAATATCATAAGGGTAACTAAAAACGCAATACTCGGAAAAAAATCGCCTCAAGAAGAAAGAATGAGATGAAAAAAAGGAGAATAAATAAAATATTTCGAATGTCTCAGTCTGGTGTTACGCTGCATGGTGTTATGATAAAGGAAGAAACTATAGCTGGCTGCACAGTAGTGAAGGCACAGCGTCAGGCAAACTTCTAAACTATTCTTGGTAATCTGCACTAGGTCTGCCTCTGGTGAAAATACTCTAAACCTAAACTCAAAAAAAACAAAAAATAGAATCGCTATATCTAAATACAATTTAGTAACTATAATTACAATTTAATCTAATAAACGAAAAGAAACTAATACCCAATACCAAAATAACTAATGGCATTTTCTAATTGATTTGTTACAAACTAGAAAACTATAAATAAATACTCAAAATTTTAAAAGAAATTAAATAAAATATCTMAAAGAAGAATTTTCAATACTATGCAAGTAGCAACTTCTTAACATTTAAACTAAAATAAATTTAAACAACCAAGCTCCAAATCGATATCAAAAAAAATAAGTAAAAATAGACAACCCGTATGAAACTGTAACGGATAAAAATTATGTTGTGTAAGCATTGGATTTTTTAAGTTAGTTGGAAACGACATTAAAGCGTAAAATCTCGAATTGATGATGATGGCCCCAAACCAGGCACTGACCTAATTGGTAGCGAACATGTACAGAATTAAAACATTCTGCATACATGCGAAAGGAAAAAAAACGTCTTTATAAGTTCGTTGTAGATTCAGTTTTCTAATTGTTGTGTCGAATTGTTAGCAAATATTTCAGTGAGAATGTACAATTCTAGTGAAGGTATGGCCGCGGAAAGAGAAAAGAGGAAAAAGATTAAGGTGCGTAAGTTGCAGGTGAATGTAAAAAGGGAAACAAGCAGGTAAAAAACGAAAACAAAGAGGTTGCTTAACATGCAGAAGTTTTACGTGTTGAGGAACTAGCAGTAAGAAAGAGATAGGAAACTTGGGTTGGTACAAAAAGTGGCACAAGAAGCAAAAGTAGTGCCAGAACCACAAATGGGCCTAGGATAAAAGCAACGTGGAAGTAGTTGTAGACCTAATAAAAGCTGAATATCTTGTCCCTCCCAATCTGATAAAAAAAAAACTATAACTTTAAAAGATATTGCACCAAAAGTAAACGCTGGTGTACTAAAAGCTGGTAAGGTTTAAGTTAGCGTTTAATAAAGAATGAGGTAGAAAAATCAGCAGAAGCTAGAAAAAAAGGTTAAGGATGCTTTCAGGCGGACAAGGCTGACAAGGCTAAATCCATACTAATATCGAAAAAAACACAAATCATATAATGTTCAAACTGTAGACAAAACTGAAGATAAGGAAGAAACAAGATAGAAGACCGAAGACCAAGCGCAAAGAGAAGGGAAGACTAACGTCGAAATTAAAGCACGAACTGATAAGGAAACTGAACGTGAAACTTAGGGGTGACCAGAAGGAAAGCGTGAATGCGAAGACGAAAGAGGGCGCAATAACAGAACTACCGAAAAAGCTTCCAAATAGTAATTGTGCAACGAGAGACTATCACGCCAAAGAAGCAAGGAGATTAGGAGGTATTTCATCAGCAAAAACGTGTCGTTTACTACGCTGAATGGTCAAATGTTAATCGTAAATGTTCAAATAAAGGAGACATATTATCATTAGTAGGTTATCTAGAAAATTCATGACGTTTGTTGTTGATTTTTCTAGCGCAACCTGTTATAGAAAATAATAGTTCGTGAAATGGACAATAATGGCGCTATGAAACAGGGCAGTTGTTTAGTTGTTCTAGGGCAGTATGTTGTCAAATACTAAAAAGTATTTACCATTAATATAAGCAAAATTATATGATGACTTTTTGGAAACACCGAAAGATCCACTTTGACGCTACGAAGGCAAAAGTAGGTATTCGGTAAAATTGGTATGCCGGAAGCATGAAATATTATCCAGCTGTTATATTGTTGATAATAATTTTTAACTGCTTTTTTCACGAAAATGCCCCAAGAACGTTTTAAGTTATATAACTGATTTCGTAACTTATATTATAAAAATGATAGCATTTCCATCTAACATACAAAGCCACTGATATTTAATCTGGGATAATGAAAGCTTCTCTACCCTACTAATTTGTTAATATCTCAAGAGTTATTTGTCTACATAGGTTGTAATGTTTTACCTTCGTTTAACTTGCAATCAACAACATAAAGTGTACACATCAAAAGCTCCAATTTGAATAAACTAGATGAACTACATCTGCTTAGCGAACTGAAAAATGCCTCTGCTAATAGTGTACTCACATTCACATCAACATAATATTTAAGACTGCATCAAAGAAAACCCCTTTCAGCAGTATATTTTTAAAGGATGCTTACATTTTTGTTTTGATATAACTATTATAAACTCTTCTACTGTTACGTAAGAAACATTTCTTTGATAGCTGCATTAACACTAAGCGCTGTGTCTCAAGGCTTTTGATAAAAGTCGTCTTTTACTGTAAACACAAGTTACATCACTTGAGAAACCGTTAATAATAGATTATGAGTGTCGCGACAGAAATAGGGCAATGGCCTAGGACTAATTGCTGGCATATAACAAAAAGTTCTTTTGTTCTTCAATGGAATAAAAATTGCACTAGTAAATGAATGAATATGATCACATTTTGTACCGTAATCAAAACATGCAGCTTAACTACAGATAAAATGTAGCAATAAATATTAAAAGTCTAACAAGGAAAAATTTTGGGTACCAGCACAACAAGTACCACATACCTCGTCGACGTCTATGTAATAAATGCCCCCAAACTTGAATGGTTTCCTCTCTATTTTATTTTATTTCTTCAAAATGAGCCACAGTTTTATAAAGAAAGTACCTATTAATACATAAACATAATACCTACGTCATTTTTCCATACCATTTATATGATTACTTGTTACTTTAACAAATAGTATATATACTTTGTTGAATAACTTGCTTTTAAGATGTATATTTGGTGGATGAATTTAAGCACTAATCAGTGTAATGCCTGCAAAATCATATACGAGTACACCAAATATGGTATAAAAAACATGTACCAGACTAACCTTAAAATGAACGCCCGAAAATTGTTCCAACCTAAAAGATAATTTTTTCTGCTCTAACAATCTCGGCATTCCTGTATAAAATATTTTAAAATTTAAATTTGCAATAAAATTTCAAATACCAATAGTGAATTTTAAACTTGTGAAAATTGAATGAATATTGCAGTTTGAAAATGATCTCAAAAGACGCATTTCGAACAAATAAGGATGTAGTGCTATAAGGCTAAGCTAGAGGTTATTTTAATTGAATGTTATTAGTTGCTAACTGTTCAAGGTCTTGTTTGATAAATATTATTTTGAGTAAATACCCTATACATAATTACGTCAGTACCATTTTCCATAAATGAAAAAAAATATGTTTAAATAATCTAAATCATTTAATAACAAATTCGTATGTCCGTAACATAGTGACGCATTTGATAACTCATGATAATATTACGCAGACGATAGTTTGACCTAGTACCTCGTTTTCCTTACACATTACTGAGAACTGTCGTTTGCATAATAGAAATAACGTGTTTTGGCTGTTCCCATTTTCTATGATTAGAAATTACTTGTTAGACTCAGGGAAAGACCCATAAAGAGATTTTCAGGAATATGGTAGGCAACATTTAAAAATTTTTGCATATAAGTTGTACGTTGAACGTTGAGCCACAGTATAATAAAGGAACCAGTAAAATCACTCCCCACTTTTCTTGGGGTTAAATTTATACAACGACTGATCAGTAAGAGCAGAATGCAGGCATACTATTGGGTTCTCCGTGTGGGAACTTGCTCGTTACCCTAGCAACGTACGCGCACGTGTTTAGCATAGTGTAAACAAAAACATATGTTCTGTGCATACTGCTTGCCTACACAGGGGTAGCGAGAACGTTACGTTAATGGTGATTGAGGTTAAATCCATTTTGATGGGATTTTCTAATTACTTTATGATTGTTGCAATAGTTTAAAAAAGAAATGCACCAAATGATAAATATAGTTTAGCATAGCGGAATATAAACCTCCTTGGTTAGAAAGAAACAATTAAAGGTGTAGGATATCCGCCAACGTCAACTACCAACGATCAGGATTGCCACGTTGCCAGATGTATTGGCGCATTTGTCCGCAATATACATCATGTAGACTGCTCACAGTAGGTAGTAGGTAGTTACTAATTCTTTATAGCAATTTAATGCTGTATGAATAGTAATTACTACATAACAAGTGCGTAAAATTATAAAACTAGTAATAATATTAATAATAATCACAATATACCGTGCGTAACAGCAACAAATACAGATAACGCTGAAGTAAAACTGTCCATGCTGGCAATAGCGCGGAATTTACTATTTATTGTAAACAAAGCGTGGGGCAATTGCTCTGACCAATCAGAACGCAGAGCTCTGCCAAGCTTGAAAACGTTTATTGGAAATCTGAGCCCCCTCGAGATCAATGGTGCCGACAAATAGTGAACATACTGGTTCTTTATTATACTGTGGTTGAGCAACGTTTAATGAAAACTAGTCCAAATGGTGGTTGTTAGAACTAAAATATTTCCAAACTACTATAGGAAGAACTGCTTAGAATACAGTAACTTGCTATTACCACCGGTCCAAGATTCAAACACTGTTTTATCATCTTTTGATTTTGTCACTTTGTGTAAAGTTTACGCCTTTATAGATATTGTTGTTCTTCAAATGATGAACTTTCGCGGGTATTTTGTAATGAGTATGTACCCACACGTTTGTTATTATAGTCGGTTAAAAAACTATTTCTAACTGATTCGTAATGTTCCTCTTCGGCCCGATAGACCCTATAACAATACCATCCAACTATGTAAACATTTCAAACTTTTTTTTAATTTTTATGACCTGTAATTCGTTTTAGTGCAATCCACTTAAGGCGGAAGCACTTATGCGCTCGATTTGATGTTCGTTCGTTATACGGTCCATGCTAGTGCTCGAACATCTTCTTTAGGTAGGGTCAGTTGGATGCTGCCCCTAGGATAAAAATTGTTTTTCATACAAGAGTTGATATCTTGCTGCATGGACACTGTTGAACGTGATTTTTGATACTAAGTATTAATGGTGCACCTATGTATATGGGTGTCGTTGAACGTGGTTTTCGATGCAAAGTAGAATGGTATACGTCAAATCTGGATTAAGAACCACGACAAACAGGTCAGGTCAGGTCAGGCACCATGGTACCTAATGGTGCGAAAATCCTATTTTGCTTCATAGGTGTCGTTAAACGGGATTTGTGATGCCGACTGTGGTGGTACATGTCAAATTTGAATTAAACCTATGGCAGGCAAATTGTCAGACAGGCACCGTGGTACCGAAAGGTACAACAGATCGATTTTGTGGTAAGGATGTCGTTAAACGTAATGATGCTGAGTATGATGGTACATGTCAAAAGCTTAAGACTATTTGGACATGCACCAGGCACCTAAAGGTGCAAAAATTGATTTTGCTTTAGGGTTGTGGCTCAACGTGATTTGTGATGCCGAGTATGGGGAACATGCACCATAATACCTAAAGATGCAAAAAATCTATTTTGCTTGATCGATGTCATTGAACATGATGTTTGGTGTTAAGCGTACTTTCAAATTTCATTCAAGACTATGACGAACATGCAGCATGGTACCTAAAGGTATACGAATTAGACTATGCTTCATGGGTGTCGTTGAAAGTAATTATTTATGGTACCTAAAGTATGTGAGACCCATGCACATGGGGATCAATTATTTTTTGCTCAGTGTATTTTGTTTCTTACAAAAACACTAGCTTTGTCCTTCAGGGTTAGGGTATGTGTATTTGTCCCTTGGGTATGCAGAATTAACGAATGTAATTTCTCTTCACATCATCACATCATTCATCACAAATTGGTGGTTTATAAGCTGCCGCGTTTCCTGACGTTTTTCTTTTCTGCAACACCGTAAAATTATAACGCTGAATGTTTTGCCTCCATAAGAGTACAAGTTGCAGAAATAGCTTTAATTTTAACCTGGTTATTCTGATTCTATTTGGGACAATTTTGTTTTAATATTTTAAACTCTATAACCAATATTATATATAACTATTATCGTCATTTGGGTGTCTGATCTTTTCCAAACAACTTAATTTCTTACCGCACTTTGAAATAGTAGAAATACTCAAGACCTGTACTTTTTTTAATTCCWCCAATGTACTGAAGTACATTTGTACGTAATCGAGAACATATTTCTGTATTCCAGTGCATATTGCTTTCCAGCTAGTAATTTTTTAAGTATACATCTATATACATTTAAATTTTACAATTAATTTAGCTTACAATAAACCATTGTCATTCTGACGCTATTAATTTGACATTGATATCAATGCCAGCTGAACGCTAAACTTTTTCTAAAAATCAGAGATGTAGGTTCAAAATTTACTTGAGACTTCAGTGAATTCTAATGAATTTAGTAATTGGCCTTTTTGCTCAATATGTAAAATATCAACACCGTTAATAATTTTGAAAGTGTAATCAGTATCTTTTTCGCAATACCAAAGATTTCACAGACGTCGAATGTATGAAGCTTCTCTTTTACTCACTAATAAGATCTAGACTTGAATATTGTACAATTGTTTGGAAACCTAAACACCAGATTTACATTGACATGCTTGAAAATGTCCTCAGAAAGTTCGCTAAATATATATACCTGAAGAAATTCTATTCATATCCTGCAAGGCATTGTGGTCAAAAAATTCTTCTTAACGCTGTTGGTGAGAACTCGCTCGATGCTCGCAAAGCTGTATCCAGTCTATTTTTGCAAAAACTCATTGGGGGATGTATTGATAATGCTACTCTACTGAGCCAGGTTAGGTTTGCGGTGCCTCGACTAAACAGTAGATGCTCTTTAACATTTTATTATTCTGTACCCCATACACACCACCATTTTAATTCCTCCCTGATCCGCCGGAAATAAACTTTATAATAATAATAATAATAATAATAATAATAATAATTATTATTATTATTATTATTATTATTATTATTATTATTATTATTATTATTATTAATATTAGTTAAAAGATGGTTTGCAAACAAAGAATAATTTTTTGCCAATCGCCAAGATCTTAACCGTTCTTTATTTTTGCTTTAAGAGGGGCATTTACTTGGAGCGATCGGGCAGAAATGTAAATTATGCAACCCATATTACCAGAGGGACATGGGACGTAAGAGGGTAGCCGATAGGTTGTCATCGCGCAAAGATCGTACGAGCAACAGACGGGCTAAACTAATATTCGGAAATTTGCTGACTGTAGGGTGTGCATAAAAAAGTAAGCATGATATTAGTAACTTACTATGATATTATACCAGGTTATTCAAAATATGGAATGACCCATTTATTTCTGTAAATATGAACTATGAAACATTTCATTCTAACTGCATAATTTCTGTAGGAACTTTTTAACAATTTTCCTTCCGCCTCCCCATTGCTTCGGCAGACAGTAAATTAATGTGAAAGAGCTTTTAACATTAAACTTGTCCCGTGTAATTACTAATTAGACATATAATCTTAGAAATCCAGTCATATCGGAATAGATCGTATACCGCTCGATCATTCCCGACAGGATTGTATCTTAGCCTCACTGTTCAGTGGATACCACGCGACGGACCTGGTGGGGATGGGCATTCGCATTCTGCTCTCGTGACGGACTCGTGCGAAAGGGTTTGCGGTTTTAGATTTTTTGAATGTTTTTACTCATTTATCGTGCTCATGTTTTTGGTAGTGTACAAAGAAATATGTAGCTACAACGTGGAGTTCGAATTTTTCGTTTATGTGCCTTAGTTTTCGAGAAATAGCTCGCCAAAGAAACGCATTTTTAAGCAAAATATAACAACAAATATTTTCATTACTGTACCAAATTCAGAAAAAACTCGAACTCTACGTTGTAGCTACATCTTTTGTCATTGCCATGTCGAAATTTCACTTCGAAAAAGTTTCGAATAACTCGGTAAAATGTAAAACGGTAGGAGCTTAAAATGACCCGATTCGCTCTAAGTAAACGCCCCTCTTAAAATTTCTAAAGGTTCTGCCTATATATACACAGTTACAGTCATCGTAATTTGTACACCCCACATTTGTCCATCATTGGTACTATATATTTATTATTAAATAGAGCTTTTTCCAAAGTTAAGGTAAGTTTAAAGGTAATTAATATATTTTCTTTATTTAAGATATTTTTAATTTTGTTGCTAGTGTTACCAACATAAGAAATTGATTGCGAAACATCCTTTTTTGTAAAATTTTCATCTATTAATTTATTATACAGTTTCTTATTTAATAATTTATCAACTTTGAAAAAGAGCACTGTTTTAGTAGAAATATTCAATACCTGTACTTTTTTTAATTCCACCAATGTACTGAAGTACATTTGTACGTAATCGAGAACATACTTCTGTATTCCAGTGCATATTGCTTTCCAGCTAGTAGTTCTTTAAGCTATGTTGGATACCTGCTGCGTACGCGTAACTTAGTAAGTATGCTATTTATAGTTATTTTACAAAGGCACTGACAAAAATCAATAACAGCATTTCTGTTACCCATGTAATCTTTGTCAAATTTCACTTGAAAGATTAGAAAATTTTAAATATCAACACAGGCAGAGCCAAGGCAATCAAAGAAAAAAGCAGTGTTTCTACAAACACCTTCAGGTGCCTATATGATTTATGGTTTGTTTGTTTAATGCTAAAACTACAGTTCAACTGTATGGTGTTTAGCATTATAATAATTACTTAAGATATCTTCCTATCCTTACTAATATTTCCTCGTAATTAGATCGCTTGTTAAAAACTATATAAAAAGGTTAAGAATCACTTGCGTTAAAAATAAATTTCCTACTTGATAGATAGCCTAAAGAGCCTAATATATCCCTTCCGCAGAGGAATTTCACCACTAATATTGCAAACAGAAACACTATCCGTTAATTGTTATTTATATACACATGTGATTTTTTGTACTCTGTCCTTACGTACTTGAGTATGTACTTACATTGTGTGGTAACTTATTAGCACTTTGTTTTTTTCTTGTTAGTTTACTAAAGTTGAAACAGAATTGCACTCTATCTGTCGGTTGAACATTCTGTCAACATTTTTTTAAATTCTGGAATAGAAAAGTGGTTTCTCTCCTTAATTCTCAACTTCTCCCCTACTATTTTCTTAGGTATTCAGAATTTCAACTTGGATACCCAATGAAACTCTGAAGTATCGCAATATCTAGCGGTGTAATATTTATACTTTTTCTTTAAAAAGAGTTAGTCAATGTATGGGTAAAGAATTAATTAACAAATGTCAATATCAGAGGTAATAAATATCTTAAGTCACCGTTAACGGTTTCTAAGCCAGTTAGCAATAAACCTGCAGTTTCAAATAAAGTGTTGACATAACCAAATAAATTAAAAATGATGGAGGAGGATTTTCAATTACACCGGACATTAACACCAACTCCTTTGTTATATCCTGGACGTCTTTGCATTTTTGTATTTCATGTGAAATCGTAAATCCTAAATACCATTTAATTAATAATGCCTCGAATCTCAATCAGGCAAAATCTTGGGTAGAAGAAAGAAAAAATAAAAAAAATACTAGGACCTAGATTGTCGCATTTAGGGGTCTATCAGGGAGAGTAAAATAATTACTTGCGGTAACACAAAAGGAGCATCGCTGAAATAATTATATCAAGGGATAGACATCTAGTTTAGCTAAATAACTTTGCTACGACGTATATTAAGATGTAGTGTTATATTCCTAATAATAAAATAAAGCAACAAGAGAACCTCTGTTACCACGCACATATATGCTGAAGGACAACAACCGTATCTAAGAAGGTTTAGTCATGTAAAAGTCATGGATCCTAAAAAACAGAACAAGTAGTTATTTAAAAAAACTGAAGTGTAAACAATTGAGTCACTACCATTTCAACAACTTCCAATACACTGCTAGAACACAAATACCGCGGTATGTATGTATTCGATATATAAGTATAAGATAATACAGAGCATCATTGAAATCAAAATTTCCCATTTTGGTTTGTAGTTTTTTTTATCATAACAAAATACTTATATAGATATAGAGTCGCGAAGAGTATCCCTTGATGGATTTAGATTTGTACGTTGAGATAGGTGTGGGCGAGGCGGTGGTGTTGGGGTCTATTTGGCTGATGGTCTGGCATATTCAGAGCTTTTCAGTAGCTCTTCTGACTGCTTGGAGCAGCTGTGGGTGAGGGTGAGTGTTTCTGARGTAGCGCTTGCAATTGGAGTTATATACAGACCACCTAGTAGTGACTTTAATGTTTTTCTTGGTGATTTGGAGAATACAATAATTAATATTTATTCAGACTATAATCATATCATCTGTGTGGGGGATTTCAATGCTGATGTGCTGAATATTAACTCCAGATTGACTTCGCGGTTGCTTTCGACTATGGAAACTTTTGAGCTTGTTCAACACATAAGCGAGCCGACTCGTATATCCGAATTTTCATCCACACAAAAGAGTGCGTTGTGCATAGTGGTGTAATAGACCCTGGAATATCGGACCATTGCCTTGTTCATTGCAGCGTGGACTTGCGGGTGCACACCCCACGTAGGGCTACCTTTACTTACAGGCCACTTAAAAATATTGATCTTGATATATTTCAATATCATCTTGAGGGCCTCCCATTTGATCATATATATAACCTGCAGAATATTGATGATAAGATAGACTTTTTATGCAAAACAATTTTGGCGTTGTTCGCTTTTCTTGCTCCTATCAGAACTGTTCAACATGGTGGAACTGCTTGTAAACCTTGGATTACTGATAACGTTAAGTTTATGCAGAGACTTCGTGATAATGCTTTGCTTAGATTTAGAAGAACAAAAAATCCTGTGCACTGGTCGTACTATAAACAGTTACGTAATTTCACTACAAGTGCAATACGCAATGAAAAAAAAGCATATTTAAGATATAAATTTTCACACGCTCGTCGTTCAGATGTGTGGAGGGAGCTTAGAGATCTTAATGTCGGTAGATCTGAAAATGTTAATAGATAAGTTTTGGAGTCTTCTGTAGGTGGGGGAACTTTAGACCAAGATTTGCTAAATTTTTACACGAATAATTCAGTAAAAGACATACGTGATCGTTTTTATCTTACGCCAGTTTTGGATGCCGATATTTTTAATGTAATTAAAAATGTTAAAATAAAAGCTTGTGGAAGTGATAATATCAACATTAATATGATATTCTTGTGCTGTTCGTGTATCCTTCCTTACTTGTCGCACATTTTTAATGAATGTATACGACTGTCGTATTTTCCGTCTGCTTGGAAGCACGCAATAGTTTTTCCACTACCAAAGATCAGTAATCCAACTGAGTTTAAGCACCTCCGTTGTATAAGCATCCTACCAGCATTTTCTAAGATATTTGAAAAATTGATGGAGATGCAAGTAATCCAGTTTATAAATACCCATAAGTTGCTTCCGGCCAAGCAATCAGGTTTTAGACATGGGTACAGTTGTGCAACTGCGCTGTCGGATATTTTAGACCACATATTTGCAGCTCTAGACAGTAGTAAAATTGGTGTTTTGATAATGCTAGACTATAGTAAAGCATTTGACACAATAAATCACAAGCTTTTGATAGCAGTTTTGCGGTTTTTAGGATTTTCTGAAGACTCCTTAAGCATGTTTTCGTCTTATCTTAGCGACAGAGTACAACAGGTGAAAATAGATGGTAACATGTCATCGCTGCTTTCGGTAGCCGCGGGTGTTCCCCAGGGAAGTGTGCTTGGCCCATTGCTGTATGCCCTTTACACCAGCAACTTATCTAACTGTTTAAGTTTTTGTGAACCCCACTATTATGCAGACGACACCCAGCTATGTGCTACTTTCTCTATCAGAGATATAGATAATGCTAGAAATAGTATCAATAGAGATTTACAAGCAGTGCAAAACGTTTCTTCTAGTCATTCATTGCATGTCAACCCTGCAAAGTGTGTCGCTATTGTATTCTGTCCGGAAAGCTGCAGAAAGTTTATTTATGACAACCTGCAGCTACGTTTAGGGAATAGCGTCCTGGAATTCAGTGAAGACTGCAAAAGTTTGGGCGTGATTATTGATCATAGGCTGAGGTTTGATAAACACGTTACCTATATATTACGTAAAGCTTATGCATCGTTGAAACAGATATATAGCCAAAGACACTGCTTGGACGTTGGTTTAAAAAAGCTACTTTGCGATTCTCTTGTGCTCTCTACTTTAAATTACTGCGACGTTGTTTTATGGTCCCTGTTTGGATAGCTTCAACATAAAGCGAATCCAGCAGCTGCAGAATAGCTGTTTGAGGCTAATTTACGGTATACTCCGCAGATATCGCGTGTCCCACAGATTGGTGGAAGCTGGTTGGCTCAGTATGATCAACAGGCGTCAGCTGCATATGTCATGTTTTTTCTACAAAGTAATAAAATATAAATCCCCGCCATACCTGTATAATAGACTGACTTTCAGGACTGATGTACACAATGTTAACATCCGTAGAAAGGATTTACTTACTATTCCGCAGCATAAAAAGCAACTGTTTAAGCGCTCATTTTCCTACAACATTGCGTCTGTCATGAATGGTCTGGATGCTTCGATCGCAGCGACATTTGTTGCTGATATTATCATCACGTCATTCTGGATTGATGGTATACATTGGATAACTTTAACATCTTGGCTCTTTCTGTCTCTGAATTTCACTTTTTCTTCCTCTTCCTTTCCTTTCTTTCTTCTTGATGTTTCTTGCGTGTTCTCACTAATCTATCTATTACTGTTCATTTTCCATTTGCATTTCATTTTCTGTTAATTCCTTTTTCTAGGTGATGTGTAATTTTAGGATAGTATAGTTTTAATGAAAGTGAGAATTTAGGATGGCAATGCCATCTGTCAGCATTACACTGACATGATGACAAAGCCACCTAGCTGCGAAATAGTACTATCTGCAGTTGGTTGAGGTGTAGACAGCACAGCATAGACATGCATTTTAATGTATGTTGGTTCTTGCCCGTGAGCAAAAAGTGCCGTGGGGGTCAACTGTCAAATTGAAGTATGCAGTTGCATGCCAATTTGTCAGGCTACAGGTCACTTCCTTTAGGAAGTAGTTCCCGTTATGGCAGCTAGGTGGCTTTGTCATCATGTCAGTGTAATGCTGACAGATGGCATTGCCATCCTAAATTCTCACTTTCATCATGCCATTGCTTTGGTATATAAGCAAAACCAGTTCTGTGCCGTGTTGTCTACACTAGACCTAAACTGCACTGATGAGCTGTAATGACAGCGAAATAGTACTATCTGCAGTTGGTTGAGGTGTAGACAGCACAGCATAGACATGCATTTTAATGTATGTTGGTTCTTGCCCGTCAGCAAAAAGTGCCGTGGGGGTCTGCTGTCAAATTGAAGTATGCAGTTGCATGCCAATTTGTCAGGCTACAGGTCACTTCCTTTAGGAAGTAGTTCCCGTTATGGCAGCTAGGTGGCTTTGTCATCATGTCAGTGTAATGCTGACAGATGGCATTGCCATCCTAAATTCTCACTTTCATCATACCATTGCTTTGGTATATAAGCAAAACCAGTTCTATGCCGTGTTGTCTACACTAGACCTAACTGCACTGATGAGCTGTAATGACAGCGAAATAGTACTATCTGCAGTTGGTTGAGGTGTAGACAGCACAGCATAGACATGCATTTTAGTATAGTTTTAGTTTATGAGTGGGCACTGTGGAAGATCAGAGCTGTTACTTACTGGTTTCAGCATCTGAACAGTGTACCTTTTGTTGTTTAGAGTCATATTTTAGTTATGTTAACTTTAATGTAACAACAACAATAAAAAAAATATTATTATATTATTATTTAGAATATTGATTTAATATGGAAGACTATAAACTTTAATCATCATTTAATAATACAAGTAGAAGGGTAAAAGGTAACAAAATTTTCTTTATGGCGTCCCTACAAGAACGTCGGAATTAACATACACAAAAAGATGGTGCTATTTTAGACAATGGAAGTAGGTTTTACATTATTGCAAGAGGTAATTGTTCCGATTTTCGAATGTTGAGTTTGGCTGGACCTGACAGCAACATAATAAACACAAACCAAATGATCAATATAAAAGGAGAAACTGCCGAATGGGCTTAAGGGATGCAGCGGATGAATAAAGATTTTGCAAGAAACAATGTTTGCAAATAAAAAGCATATATTTACATCCACGGTAAGTTATGTGTAGTGCAAATTTTGGGTTAGAAGAGTGACAGAACCTTATTTTTTTCAAGACCAGGACAGAAAAAATAGCACAATGGCAGGCGCTATCGCAATATAAATAACAATTTTTGATGGTCACTTTTTCATTGCATGTGGTCCGAACAAGATGGCATTGCCTGCCATTCCTTCCATAACACGGTTGTTTTGCTTCATGGGAAATTACCAGGTCGAATACTCGCACCTCGCTCATAATGGTGATCAGAACTACCCACTAATCATGTGACCCCTTGGAAGTATTTTCTTTGGGGTCCCTGAAGTGATGGATTAATGCATACAAACTTAAAACGGTGCAAGAACTTTAAGATAAAATTTAAGGATTCTTTAGACATGTGTAAAAAAGTACGTATTAATTTCATCAAAAGGATGTGTTGATTTAGAGCGAATGCTAGAGCTCGCGTACCGGACATTACTTTTCTAAGTGCTTTTTGGGGCAACCTGTATCATACCAGGTTATTGACAAATTCGAAAATGAATTTATTAGTAATATCAGCTGTATTTTCCAAACAAATGAATAATTATTATCTACTGGTGTTGTTTAAGTTTTCTTAAAAAAGTATAATTAATAAAAAAGATAAACACGTCAAGATACATTGCCTGGGTGATCCAAAATAAGTATGGCAAAAATCAGTTATGTCMCATGATGGTACAACCAATATTACAATTTAGGCAACGCATTACTATAGATATAATTTATTTATACGAATTATATTTTGTACTTTATATAATAAAGCAATACAGAGAAAAATATGGAGAACGTCTCATAATCTAAACAATGTGTTGTATAAATAACTACGGGTAAAAAAATATGTGATCAGTAATTTTACTGAGCAATAATGAAATGCGCGCGTTTGTTTCTGCATGTAGTGAACGGTATTTTCACTATGGTCACGTGTGAATAAATTACTAAACTAATTGGCGTAAGTTCCATGTTGACAAACACTAACCAGGTTGTTTATTTAATTACTGCGCTCAATACCTATGCATCAAAGCTAAACGGCAATTAACAAAAAACTTGTGGGTTTTGTGAGCATTGTCACGTATCTTACTTTAAATGTTCAGGTCATCCCCTTATGAATAATTAATCAGAAAAGTTTATCTCAATCATATCAGCCATTTATATTAGCTGAATTGATAATTTAGTTGACTTTTTTATTTCAGAAAGAAATTTTTATTATTAACTGTATTGAAGGTTTTCGTTTTCATGCTTACAAGCTAGTGAGACCAGTTACAGTAAGTACTCTATTCCAATTATTGAATACAATATACAAAAGGATAACCTGAATGTCTGTCGGCCTGGCTATATTGATATAAACTTTATAAAATGGAATACTGTTTTAAAAGTGAAAAGATACCTCGGTATGTACGCATATTAAACAATTTTTTTAGCCATATAAGTTATCACTGCTAAGGAAGATATTCCTTGTCGGCATGCCGCGTACATACCTCTTGGCGTAAGTATACATCTACTGTGTGTCCCACAGCAAAAACAATATTAGAAATCAAATAATAGCTAATTATTTATATGGGTATAATAATGGCTTTTTTGCTCCAAATTCCTTTATTTTTTAAAAACGGTAAACAGTTTCGAGGCTATTACTGCCGCTTCATCATCAAGCGATCGCATCAGTTACAAAAGAAGCATACATCTATATACATTTAAATTTTACAATTAACTTAGCTTACAATAAAGCATTGTCATTCTGACGCTATTAATTTGTCATTTATATCAATGCCACCTGAAGCCTAAACTCTTTCTAAAAATGACTTAATCAGAGATGTAAGTTCAAAATTTACTTGAGAATTTAGTGTTTCGTCAGGACATTTATTGGATCTTATTATCTCTAAAATATGTAATGAATTTAGTAATTGACCCTTTTGCTCAATATGTAAAATATCAACACCGTTAATAATTTTGAAAGTGTAATCAGTATCTAAAAGATGGTTTGCAAACAAAGAATAATTTTGTGCCAATCGCGAAGATCTTAAATGTTTTTTATACTTCTTTTAAAATTTCTAAAGGTTCTGCCTATATATACACAGTTGCAGTCATCGTAATTTGTACACCCCACACTTATCCATCATTGGTACTATATCTTTATTATTAAATATAGCTTTTTCCAAAGTTAAGATAGGTTTAAAAGTAATTAATATATTTTTTTATTTATAATATTTTGAATTTTGTTGCTAATGTTACCGAMATAAGATTGGAAAAATATATTTTATTAGATTGCGAAACATTCGTTTTTGGAAAATTTTCATCTAAACTAAACTCATTGGGGGATGTATTGATAATGTTACTCTACTGAGCCAGGTTAGGTTTGCGGTGCCTCGACTAAACAGTAGGTGCTCTTTAACATTTTATTATTCTGTACCCCATACACACCACCTTTTTAATTCCGCTTTGCTGTCTTGTTTTCGTTTCTATAATAATTTTATTGCTGTTTCCAAATTTGATATATTTAGTGTAAACTTTTGTCATGCCAAAGTTAAAAACGAAATGATAATGAAATTTGATGCAGAATTTTTATGACTTTATTTTAGTGGTTGTAATTAAACTCGTCTCTATAATGAATTCTATTGTGTGTTGTGTATGCTTCCACTATGGACCGCCCTGATCCGCCGGAAATAAACTTTATTATTATTATTATTATTATTATTATTATTATTATTATATTATTATTATTATTATTATTATTATTATTATTATTATTATTATTATCATCATCTAAAAGATGGTTTGCAAACAAAGAATAATTTTGTGCCAATCGCCAAGATCTTAACTGTTCTTTATTTATGCTTTAAAATTTCTAAAGGTTCTGCCTATATATACACAGTTGCAGTCATCGTAATTTGTACACCCCACACTTATCCATCATTGGTACTATATCTTTATTATTAAATATAGCTTTTTCCAAAGTTAAGGTAGGTTTAAAGGTAATTAATATATTTTTTTTATTTAAAATATTTTGAATCTTGTTGCTAATACCGAAATAAGATTGGAAAAATATTTTTTATTAGATTGCGAAACATTCGTTTTTGGAAAATTTTCATCTATTAATTTATTATATAGTTTCTTATTTAATAATTTATCCACTATTTTGTTTATTATACCATTAACTTCTGCTATTATATTTAGCTCGTTATTAAGTTTAGTGTAATTTAAACGTACTTTTATCAATCTATTTAAATTACTATGTATAACAGCTATTTTATGTTGCTATGAGTGCAAAGACTTACTGTGTAACATATTCCTGTAGAAGTTGGTTTTCGAAATATATTAAATTCAATTTTGGAATTAACAACAAAAATTTTTAATTCTTCTAAATTACCTGTCCAAATACCTATTATATCGTCTACATATCTTTTGTAAAATAAATTTCATTTCTGTAAATATTTGAATCGTTCATGATATAATTGCATTAAGCTATATTGAGATTCTTATATAATAGTAGTATCTTATAGTAGAAATTCTTGGACATAAGCTATTGTGCGTTTAAATGATACGCAGCTACTTCTTGGTAGAACTTTATTCGCGGGCAAGAATAACAAGGAAAACGACAAAACGAACGAATAAAGTTCTACCAAGAAGTAGCTGCGTATCATTTAAACGCACATTTGGTCCATTGGAGCCGGATTTGGGTAACCTGAGTATCGATCAACCAAGTGAAGTTGTGATTCGCCGCCAACGGAGTGGACACAGACTTCCAAGATCAAGCGATCAAAGGTTTAAAGGGCAGGCAGTCAAGGTAGAAAACGACGAAAGAAACGCAGTCAGCAAGTACCACAAATCCAGTAATAAACTGTCATAAGGTCGGTACACTTAGTCATACTATGCTTTCAAAGAACAAAGATAGTGCATTACCGAAATTTGTTTAGTCAAATTAGCTCTGTTCGGTTCGTAAACTGTTTCAGTTCGCCTCGTAAACTGAGTTAGATTTGTTGCAATATTTCCGGTCTTGCCAGTCAGTCCAAAATGCCTTCGAACGCGGTAACCAAATTGTTACTAGCACGGCGCCAGTTGTATACCGAACAATTGGAAAACATAAAAGAATTTGTAGAACACTTCGAGACAGGTGATAATATCTGTGAAATTCAGAACAGGTACGATGATATGCCTCGCATAAAAGACGATTTCGAACGCTTAAGCCTCGAAATCATTGAAAATAAAATAGAAAAAGAGTCAGACTACACGCCCGATTACAAGGATGTGACAGCGTTTAATTCACTTTGGTATAAAGTTCGTAGTCAGATGCAAACGTTTATTGCGGCAGCAATTGTACCTCAAGATCAAGTGTCATTGAATACTAATACCCAAGCTGAACCCCATCAAAAGGTGCGATTACCTGAAATAAGTTTACCAAAATTCAGTGGTTCATATAGGGAATGGTTACCATTTTATGATGCTTTCAACAGTTTAATCCAAGAAAATAAGAGTTTAAATAATTGCCAGAAATTTCATTACTTGAAATCTTGTCTAAAAGGAGAAGCTAGTCGCTGTATTGATTCCTTAACTATTTCGGATGCTAATTATACGTCGGCGTGGTCTTTATTACAAAAAAGATATAAAAACGAACGCCTAATCATTCAAAGTCATGTGCAAGCGATAATGAATACTCCTGAAATAAGTAAAGCTTCATCTGACGCGTTGCGCAAACTAATCGATGACATTATAGCAAATATCGAAGCATTAAAGGTACTGAATATACCTGTAGATTCTTGTGATGCATTCGTGAACGCTATAATATATACTAAATTGGATTACAACACCAAACGCGAATTTGAAAATACATTAGGGACAACTCTTCCAACTCGTAAGGAATTAACAGATTTTCTAGAGAAAAAGTGTATTATGTTAGAATCGATGCAACAGGAAGGCAAAAATAATAAACCCTATACTAATAATAATATTTATAAACCTGTTAAACAGCAACAATCTTCAACACACCATAAGGTAGTTCACCAGGTGATTTCAGCAAAACTCGTATGTCGTTTTTGCAAACAGCGGCATGTAATAACAAAATGTCAGGAATTTTTAGCGTTAAGCGTTCCTGCAAGACGTAGTCAAATAGAAAAACGAAAATTATGTATTAATTGTTTCCGCGATAACCATCAGGCGTCGGAATGTAAAGCTATGACTCCATGTAAAATTTGTGGAAAAAACAGTCATCATACCTTACTACATCAGGACAATTCTGCTCCCCCAGAAGTTGTTCCATCAACATCCCAGTCTCCAGAAGCTCAGTCTAATTCACTTACATTAAATGCATGTCTGCAAAAGTTTGAACCCAACGTAATACTATCCACAGCGGTAGTATTAGTAAGAGATTCAGAAGAAAACTGGCTTGAATGTAGATGCTTGTTGGATGTAGGATCACAGCTGAACCTTCTTTCAGAAAATATGGTAAAAAGGCTTGGTTTGAAAGCAAATGCAGTTAAAATGTCGATCTGGGGAGTAAGTGGCACCTGCAATCGTATTTCCGAATCAGTGGATGTAGAAATTAAATCCGTCCACAGCCCATTTTCAACAAAAATTCGGTGTTATGTTACAGACTGCGTAACTGTGGATTTACCAACGGCATCGTTCGAAGCTTCGAAATTTCAAGTTCCGAATGTATGTCTAGCGGATCCTCAGTTCAACATTAGGTCTCCAGTAGACTTAATTCTTAACGCTGAAATATTTTGGAGCATTATTTGCACCGAAAGGATCAAGCTCGAAGAACCCAATCTGTTTCTTTCCGAAACACTGTTAGGGTGGATAGTAGGAGGCGCGTATGGCCAAAATCGAAATAATGCCAGGTTTACGTGTAATAAAGCCGTCAGTATTGATAGATCTGATGACGAAGAAATCAAAGATTTAATGGAAAGGTTTTGGAAACAGGAAGAATTGCCGGGAATAAATCAGAGATGGTCAACAGAAGATATCAACTGTGAGAAACAATTTCTGGAAACGTTTCAATACGACAGTTCCGACGGCCGGTTTGTAATAAAGTTGCCCTTCAAAGATGGGAACATTAAACTGGGCGATTCACTAAAACCTGCATTGAGGCGGTTTATTTCGCTAGAATCCAAATTCAGGAAAAGTCCGGAGTTTAAAAGAATTTATTCAGATTCATTCCTCGATCTTATTAAATCGGGTATCATAGAAGAGGTTCCGGAGAAGGAGATACAAAAAGATTCAGTTTTCTTCCTACCTCATTCTGGCGTATTTAAGAAGACAGCAGAAACTGCTAAGCTTAGAATCGTCTACGATGGTTCTGCAAAGTCTAGTAATGGTCTAAGTTTAAACGATATCTTAATGACAGGTCCTAATTTACAGAACGATTTGTTTGACATACTAATACGGTTTCGCACACATCAGGTTGTTATGTCTTGCGATATGGAGAAAATGTTCTTGCAAATTAAAGTAGACCAGTCCCATAGAGACTTCCAACGCATACTTTGGAGAAATTCCGAAGACGAGGAAATAAAACAGTACCGAATAACTAGATTGGTGTTCGGGTTAACTAACTCTCCCTACACAGCTATGAGATGTGTAAGGCAGATAGCAGATGAATGTTTTGAAAAACATCCGGAGGTCAGCAATACCCTAAAGAACGACATATTTATGGATGACATTCTAAGTGGAGCGAATGAGGTAAGAGCGACGGTTACATTACGTGATAATTTAATATCAGTATTAAATAGACACGGCTTTAGTTTAGCCAAATGGGCTAGTAATGATAAACATGTCCTCCCTTCCACATCCGAAACCATCAGTGCAGTAATGAATCCCGCAGTTACGTTAGATTTTGAAAATCCAGATAGGGCCAAAGTGCTCGGTCTATGGTGGAAGCCTAATGCTGACACGTTAACGTTCAAAGTAAATAAACCAATGATTCCAGACAAGCTAACAAAACGCATGATACTTAGCTCCATAGCTAAATTGTATGACCCACTAGGTCTAATTTCTCCAGTTATCATTAAGGCTAAAATTATAATGCAAAGCCTCTGGTCACTTAGGTTAGGTTGGGACGATGAGGTCCCAGCGTCTATTAAATCAGCCTGGGAAAAGTACCTTCTCGAATTGGATTTATTGAATAATGTAGAGGTACGGCGAAAAATTATACCGACTCCCGAGTGTGAAAATGAATTAATTGCATTTTGCGACGCATCACTGAAGGCATATGGTGCTGCCATTTATCTCAGATGTAAAGATAGAGAAGGTAAAATAAAAACCAGTCTTCTTTGTGCGAAAACACGAGTAAGTCCCACTAAGGTCTTAACTTTGCCGCGTTTAGAATTATGCGCTGCAGTTTTGGCTGCAACATTAATGGACAAAGTTTCGCGCGTTCTAAATATTAAAATTCATAAAAAATATTTCTTCTCGGACTCAACCATTGTCCTGCATTATATTAAATCAGAAGCTAACTTGTGGCAAATCTTTGTTGCAAACCGCATTGCTCAAATTCAGAATTTAAGCGACAGTTCGGATTGGTATCACGTGGAAACAGCCTTTAATCCTGCAGATTTGTTATCACGGGGCGCATTTGTCAAAGATTTCATTAATTATGATTTGTATTGGCACGGTCCCGAATATTTGTTAAAAGATGTGCAGGAGTGGCCCCTGAAATCACTTTCGCCTTCAGAAGATTTGCCCGAAAAACGAAAAGTAGCTTTAACGGTGATAAGTAATGCTGAATCGATAGATTTAACGAGATTCTCATCTTTCTTAAAGATACAGCGAGTATTCGCATACGTTTTGAGAGTTGTCAAAAATGCTAGATCAAACGATAATGTACGTTATGTTGATAAATATCTTTCAGTGAAGGAACTAACGCAGGCACATGACGTCATTATAAAAATGATACAAAGGCAAGAGTTTAAAACCGAAATCGATAATCTCCAAAAGGGTCAAAATTGTTTAAACACGAGCAGAATTCTTAGGTTGGATCCTTTTTTAGATAATTCAGGTATATTAAGAGTAGGAGGTAGATTGAGAAACATATCATCATTGCCTTACTCGCACAGGCATCCGATAATTTTGCCAGCTAAGCATCACGTCACCAAATTGTTGATAATTAAAGAACATTTATCTTTATTACATGCGGGACCTTCCCAGACTCTTGCATCATTGAGAACGAAGTACTGGCCTTTGAGGGCAAAAAATGAAATCAAAAAAATTATACATTCATGTATACGATGCTTCCGCGTGGCCCCCAAGATGTTACAACAAAAGATGGGTGATTTGCCAAAAGATCGAATTGAACCCTGTCGTCCCTTCCTAAAAATCGGAGTCGATTATCTTGGGCCAATTTACTTAAAAGAAGGCAATAAGCGTTCGAAAAGGTCTGTAAAGGTTTGGGTAGCTTTATTCGTTTGCTTAGTTACTCGTGCCGTACATTTAGAGCTCGTTAGTGATATGACTTCAGAATGTTTTGTTAATTCTTTAAAACGATTAATAGCTAGAAGAGGTTATGTGTCAGTTATATACTGCGATAATGCAAAAACATTTGTTGGCGCAAAAGCTGAATGCAAAGAATTTTTTAAATTTCTTCAGAGTGATAGAACTCGCTCCGAACTTGATCCGTTCCTATCGCAGTATAATATATCGTGGCACTTTATCCCGCCAAAAGCACCCAATTTCGGAGGCATTTGGGAACGATTAGTAAAATCGGTGAAGTTTCACTTTAAACGCGTGACCACGAATGCACTATTAACTTTTGAGGAAGCATCGACTTTACTAAGCCAGATAGAGGCAGTCGTTAATTCACGACCGCTGACTGCCCTAAGTAACGACATCACAGACTATGAAGCTCTCACACCGGCTCATTTTCTTATTGGGGAATCGCTAATGAACATACCTGAAAGGGATTTGAAAGATATACAGTTAAACCGGCTAAACCATTGGCAGCGGATACAAAAAATGAAGCAACTCTTCTGGAAGCGGTTTTACGGAGAAGTGGTTTCCCAGATGCAACAACGCCCAAAATGGCATCAGAAAGCCGAAAAAACACTGAAGATAGGTGATCTGGTTTTAATCCAAGAAGAATCTCCACCTTTGGTGTGGAAAATTGGCCGTATTATGGAACTGTTTCCGGGACCTGACGGTCTTCCAAGGGTAGCGTCAGTCCGTACCAACCAGGGGATCTATAAGAGATCTATCCGGCATCTCGCTCCTCTGCCTATTGAAGAGGAAGACAGCGAAAGAGAGAAAAGTGAAGTGCGCGAATAAAAGCAGAGCAATTCGTTTTTGTGAAATGAGTTTGCGCATGGAAAGTTAATAATGATATGGCCTTTGGTCCTAATATCTACTTGTATTTTGTTTACTTTCTGTTTTGTAATACCTGTAAAGGCAATTTCTTTACTCATTTAATGTATTTTGTAAAAGTCACGTGTGATTACCAATATGTTGACATACTGTCAAAGGGGGGAGGATGTGCGTGACTGGAGGATGTGCGTGGCGAATTTTGCAAGACGAAAATATGGAGTAAGCGGGGACGGAAAAAAGTCACAATATAATTGACATTGAAGTTACAGTCCACTTATACGAAGTTCGTTTTGTCGTTTTCCTTGTTATTCTTGCCCGCGAATAAAGTTCTACCAAGAAGTAGCTGCGTATCATTTAAACGCACAAGCTATAATATTGTACTTGAAAAAAATTTGTTCCAGACAAATACGAAGTCACTTGCTGTATCATTCTATAAATTACTATTATAAAAAGGTTCATTTAGAATCGATAGTATTTCATTAACCGGGATATTTGTATACAAATTTTTAACGTCTAACGAAAAAAATGTTGCGTTACGTGGGAGATTTATTACTTTCAAATTACTAATTAAATCATTATAATTTTTAATAGCGAACTGAAAATGTAAATTAATATTTCCTTTGATATATTCATTTAAAATATTTGGTAAATCGTATGTAGGAGATTTTATGTAAGATACCACTGGCCGAATAGGAATTAGATCAGGACTACCGCTTTTATGTAATTTTAATAAACCAGTAAATAAAATAGTTTTTACCATTTTCATACAATAAACGTGTATTTTCTTTTTAAAAATGTTGGTTTCATAGGTATAGAATAGACCTATGTATTGCATGCTACGGTACAGTACGCAACAGGCGTTAATAAGCACAACCTCATAAACATCCGAGTTAAAGTTACCTGATTACTCGAGCCCTCAATTGAACCTATCGGTTCTATGCTGCTCGTCATTAGTACCGAAGTGAGTTGCACTCGTTAAGGGTCAGATTGGGGATAAGACTTTGGAAAGTGTTTTTTGAAAGGGGCATTATAGACCTGCAATCTTGCAGACAAAACTGCTTATATACGAGAGTTGCACATAGGTTGCATCGCTTATCTTACTTCAATGCTCTTTTGTCGCCAAAGTGATTCCTACACGAGGCAACCACACCAGTAATGACAGTAACTGATGATAGTTTTAACTGGCCATGACACTATAGGTATTACCTCACCAAGTAATTATGTGCACTTTAGTTCTACAACATCGGTCAAAAGTTTAGTCTTTGGATTTTCCAACATCTGCATTCTTTTAGGAAAAAACAATACAGCAAACAAGTGGATTCGCTTGTCACTTGATTATATCAAGTTTTTTGTCATGTCCCTCGTACTGAACATGTCATTATGCTAATTACAGTTCTAAATTACGCATGAATTATACAAGTAAGTATTGTTTACTGCAATCATAGGTCCTATTGATTTATCAATGAAAATTCCCATATATAGCAAAACTACGTAAAGCATGCTTTGTCAATGCATTGCCAATAGCGTAATCGCAGGGCTTTCCAGCAGTAATAAAGTCACGTTGGCCATTACCGTAACACGTGTGTTGATGAAGGGCAGGACATTATATTGCAATCGTGAACAAGATAGGTATACGAAAGGAGGGAAGAGTTTTAAACAAATATTACTTGTACAACTTATTGTTAAAAATACTTATTATATAGGTAGGGTGTTGCCAAAGTAATCTGAAATATTGTTGTGGTTCCTGTAAACATGTGTAATAAGTTTTGTCGTTATGAGATACAGGGCATGAATTTTCTTATTATTAGAAGTAACAACATTGTAATAATTATACCTAATATAAAAGCAATACATTTCAGGGGAGATGTTCAAAATGCGGACCTCTAGTGAATATGCAGGTTTCCAATCGATGTCTAAGGGATTGACCGATTGACGAATACCATTGGAATAGGAAGGAGTGTTGCGGTTAACGTTACAACCTTCTACGGAGTGATTTAAAAAATCTATCTTTTTAATCGAGGTTGTATAAAGCACGATGTTAAATATTCCAAGTGGATATAATCAAAATTTATAGTACCATGTCTTGAGAAGGTGACATTCTGGCTTTATTAGTAAACAGTCATTAGGTAGCAATGCTTGAACACACTGAATGTGATATACAATAAATTTTCTTTTGGAATATTCCAAAAGCCGTTTGGAATAAACAAGTTCTTTCTTTAAAATGCATGTCTATGCTGTGCTGTCTACACCTCAACCAACTGCAGATAGATCTATTTCGCTGTCATTACAGCTCATCGGTGCAGTTTAGGTCTAGTGTAGAACTGGTTTTGCTTATACACCAAAGCCGTGGGGGCCTGCTGTCAAATTGCAGTATGCAGTTTCATGCCAATTTGTCAGGCTACAGGTCACTTCCTTTAGGAAGTAGTACCCGCTAAGGCAGCTAGGTGGCTTTGTCATCATGTCAGTGTAATGCTGACAGATGGCATTGCCATCCTAAATTCTTACTTAAGTTTTTTCATATTTTTATTTTAGTTTTAAAAAAATTATTGTCCAAAATTAATTTCACTTACAATCAGAAGCCTTGTATTAAAAATTCAACACCCTGTATCTCAATAACGACATAACTTATCACACATGTTTGCAGGAACTTCGGCCACAACAATATTTCAGAATAGTTTGAAAACACCCTATATATATTATATCCAATTGAAATTTTGTATGATTTGCACGCATAAAGATTGTATTTTGCATTTGTATTTGCTGTCGCATCTATGGCCTTTGCTGTTTAAAATCCCTTATAAAAAAGCAGAGCTAGTGAATTATTGCCCAGGCAGCGGGGTAACCAATGGATGCTTAAGTGCGATTAAGCAATTAATCAATTAATAATTTACTATTTGTAGTATTTATAGCCTAAATTTTGTAATCAAAAAGCACTTTATTGTGACCACAGCATTGCACATATACAGGGTTCCTATAAATGATTCATGCAACGCGGGCGGCGTTGATTTTTTAATTCTTTGTGCCGCCTTTTTATAACTGCTGCCAGGCTACAATATGCACGGTGATCGCTGAGTACTGAAGGTTGCAGATCAAGTTACAGTCACGAAGTTGATGCTTTATAAAGATTTTTCAACAATTTACGGTTCTATTTTTCTTTCAAAGTTAAGAAATAACAATTATTATTATTGGTTTAGTAGGCTCGTGGTAACCTCTACAGTCTACACCCTTGCACTGTGGAAGCTTTGGGTAGTGCAGCTAACGTTAATACCACTTAGTTTGTGAATTTTACTATTGCGGCAGACTAAAATATCTTTCAGTCCATCATATTACAATTAATTAACAGCATTACTGCAGCCACAACAAATACGATACATAACCTAAAAGTTAAAGTTGATTATTGCCCCAAACACTAGATCATATGTTGAAAATACAAACTTCCACTTGTTTTCTCTTATTAAAATAAATCAAATAATTCAAAAATCAACAAATAACAAGTATACGTCAAACCAATTGTTGTGTTCACCTTCCTGAGAGGCGACAAACTGATTTAATTGACAATTTCCATAAGCGCCCTAGATGCATGAATCATTTATAGAAACCCTGTACAATGCATTAATCTATTTTTTTAAGATATCGTAGAAGAGTCACGTTACTTCTTTTATTATTAATATTTGAGTTTAAATTCGGAATTTAGGGCTTAAACTCTGAATTAGTCTATGCATTTGCAATTAATCGTGTACAATGAGGGTTGATCTAAAACATATGCACATGGTGATCCAAGGATGAAGTAATATAGCATACTTATACAGGGTATTCATTTTTCGAGTACCAAACCAAACTTTTTAAATGCATAGAATCACCAACTTTTATGTTGATATTGATTGTACATTAAATATTTCAAAGATACGCATAGGTGGTCCAGTTATCTTGCTGAAATTAGATGAAAGGTATCCTGGCAATTGTAATGTCGATTAACAATTTGTCTATTTCTTCTATAACAAAACAAGAGAATGCATTTGACCATTAAAAGAGTGATCCCCCATATTAATGTTCAAGCGATAAGAAACAATCAGTGTTGTCGATTTATTGTACGAATATGAATAGGCAGTGATATAATTGTGACGATTCATGAAGTTATCACATGTTTGCAAAATTCTTGATTTTTCTTGGTACTGTCTAAGATTCCTTATAATGCAATAATAATACTTTGCAGGCTAACACCAGTTACGTCGTCACTCGTTTTGAGTCATTATTGTTCTCGAAAACAWGGTGCAGTACGACAAAAYGTWTTTTGGATGAACTTTAGGTGCCCTTCTGCCGCAGGCCATATAAATAAACTTCCAATATATAATTTTTCTATTAAGAAACGTATATTGCATATTAAAAATATAGAAAAACAGAAACGATTAAAAATAAACGAAAAATGCATATCCAGTATAAGTCTGTCATCCTTGAAAATAATTTTATAGTTTACAACAGAAATTAAAAAAGGTTTTATAAAAAATTTTCTTCTTCAACGGTTATAAATTTGTGGAAGAAGTTGGTCGGTTTGGGTCAGCTTGTATAAACTACTTTGTTACATTTTTTACACTTAACACTAGAAGTCAGATATTCCTTGCATCTTGTAACTTTTATTTTATAGATTTTTGCGTAAGCTTCGAACAAACTAGTAAAAAATCAATACTATTTATACCCTAGCATTGTTTTTGTAGTTTCACATTACATGTAACCAAAGTGTGGATACCTGAGAGTTTAAACATTGCTTACATTTACATGATTTTTATTCAGTTATAGTTTATTCAAGTTTTGGGTAATTTATATAGTTTACTGTCACGGGAACCTTGGCTAGTATTATTTAGCTACAAATAAAAGTTTTGATGTGTTATTATTACTGTTGCAAAAATATTTAATTCTTTCGAATGGTAGTTAAAACTGCATATTACGACTGCAGTCTACGGTGTGTAGATTGAATGTTTTTCTGTTCAGAGTGCATTTACTTTTGCATATCAGGTATTTCTAAAATAACCTCATATATACATATTTAAGGTCACACTTTATTTTTCCGAACATTACCCTATCATACGAGAGACACATGCTTCACCATTTAATTCAGTATTCTGCTTTTTGCTTGTAGATGTTGATGCAAATTGGAAACTAATAAGGAGCAGGTTTTGACGTAGTCCTTCTAATCTTCATAGTCTCAAGTAAGTTTATCTTGACCGTACTCAATTAAAATTATGCCGTCATTCATAATTTGCTACCTATCAGCAAGTTTTGCTACCTCATTTATATAAAAGACAACAATTAAGAATGACCTTTAGTCGCTTGTTGTATATATGTAGGTACCTATAAAGGCTGATTTTTGACAGCAGCATACCTTAAATTACTTTAAATATAGAAAATTTAAAAAAAAACACGTAAATATCAAAACTTTTGTTAGGAGAGAACAACTTTTGAGATCCGTTTTTAATGGATAGCGCTTACCCTCTTGGCGCGGGGTAGACTCCTCTTTAAAAATATTAAAGGGAGCGACTAACCTTATCAAACGTCATTTGAGAGCTTATTTTACAAGAAGTCTCACTATGTAACTAGTTTTACTTCTTTTTACTCATTACGAAGTAGTAGTATCAGGAAGTACAACGAAGCAAGTTATTAAAATTTAATATTTTGATTTGCAATACTTTTACGTGTGTTGGATGGTGATGGTGATTTACCTCATGTAAAAATATGAGATAATATTTTGCATTTCCCAAAATCTTACGAGGAAAGGTCCGCAATAATGGGTTGTTCCATATTCGGCGTTAAAAAGTGATTGGTCTATTTAGTTTTGACGTTGTTTCATATATTTTAGGAATAGCAGTCACAAGATTGTATTTCTATTGCCGACGATTACGCTGTGCTCACTTACTACATAAAAAGTATATTATGCTTGATATAAAATTGTAACATTTAACCACGTATTTCATATTCAAATTTCTCTWTTGYATGCAAGTTATGTGTCAATGCAATGCTTTCGTCTGTTGCTAGTACCTGTCTCAGGGTATGATAGAAGTTTGTGACGCGAGGTGTGTGTTTTAACGATTTTAATCTGTACCCTCTGAAGCCTATTAATTAAATATTGTATTGCGTTCCCCCAATAGTCAATAAGGTATCGTAGTATACCCTCTAGCTCTCAGTGATACAGCATTCGTTTAGCAACACCGTTCAGGTAGTTACCACGTCTTAATGCACCAATCATAGTAACAATTTTTTTACGACTGAATTTATATGAACATCCCAGACCAGCCCATTGTCTATGTAGAGATCCTAGTATTTATATCTAGGAACGAACTTCATTTAACATTATTTGTTTAATTTTTAATTATAATGGCTGTCTTTTATTTTTTGCGTGATTTACATATGACAGGTCTTATTTAAGTTAATAGCAAGTTTATTGTGACAGAAGCACAGGTAATATTGTTTATATCACCATTTTAATAGTCTCTAGACATGATAGCTCAGAGGAGGAGTACACCAGAGCTGTATCATCAGCATAGGTAAAGTACCTAGCTTTTAAACCCGCCAACGTTAAACTGTGCACATATAGCAAATATATCACCGGACCCAGCACCGATCCCTGTGGTACCCCTGTCAGATTTTCCACTTCTTCACTTTTTTCCGTTCACCACAGTTTTGTGCTTCCTATGTTTGAGGTACGACTTGAACAATCCATGAGCATTACACCGCACTCCTATGCACTCCCACCGCACTCCCATGTAATTTGTTAACATAATGTCAATATCGAATACAAATACCACTGCCACATATTTATTTTGATCGATTTGTCCTAATACATACTCCATAAAGTCAGTAGTGGCACTCATAGTTCCACTTCCAGCCAAAAAGCCGTATTGATATTTACCGAAGTCGGCGTTCTTCTGCATAAAGTTAACCAATATGTCTTTAATAAGTTTTTCTACTATTTTGGTAAAAATGCTTAACAGAGATATAGGTCTGTAGTTATTAAGATCTGACCTGTCGCCACTTTTATAAATAGGAGTATTAGCAATCTTTAAAACATCAGGGAAGTTTCCAGTATTAAGTAGGTCGTTGATGAAATTGAGCAATTACTCTTTGATCACATCAAATACAAGTAAAAGATCTTTTCATACGCATGGTATTGATGGCACTACGAATTTCATGCCCTGTACATGGCACAACAAACATTGTGTTACTGTTAAACTTGTTTAAAACTTAATCTGGCTTTTTTAACTCCGCAGTTTAGTTTTTTTAGCATCGGTATCATTTTATTAAAGCTATCATATTGCTGGTTCTCTGTGGCATTTAATACATCTTGATAGATTTTTTTTGTATTCAAAGTGTTAAAGATCCTTGTGTTTTATCTTCAGTTTTCCTTCAGTTTTTATAGTCATAATTTTCTGATCAGATATACATTGGTCAGTGAGCCTTACGATTCAATCATCCCTTCGATTACTTATTACATGGTCTCTTATAGTGGCACTGGTATTTCCCACTCTAGTAATACCACCCAGGTCTATATCATTGATAATGTAATATGCAATTAATTCTATTATGTTCACATAGTCCGCAATGCTATCTTCAGGTTTTAAAAGGTCAATGTTCATATCGCCAACTATCATACACTCGCCCCTTCCATTTTTCTCCAGCACAGCACTCAATTGATCTATAAAAATAGTTCGGTTACTTTCAGGCGGTCTGTAGATAACAACCACTGTTTTTGTAGTGTTTTGTCCCATCAAACGGATATGTACAGCATTGCAGTGTGTCAAAAAAGGCTTCCTACATAGCTAAAACTAAAACATATTGCAACTCCTCCACCTCTATGCTCACGACAGTCGTGCACTGCTTCATAATCCTTTAAGTCAAAGAATTGCATCTCCTCCTCATACAACCGGGTCTCAGTCAGAATTATAATATGAACCACATCATCACAATTACTTATGATATCCTGCAAGTCTTTGTATCCAATGCTCCTAATATTTATCTATATTACATTATAAGATACTCTCTTATACATGAATTTTCCATCGAAAAAAAAAAGAACATAGTAGGTCTCGAATTTTCATAAAATAGCTTTCCATAATGGTAATAAACCTCAAGAAGTTAACAAAACAGTCACACCGCCCCGCACAACAAAAGGATACATTGCGGCAACTATATATTCTATAAATCGTTTGTTATTAATTCTAATAGAATATAAACGATATATACTGGCGCACCAACAAAGTATGCTATCTTATATTTCTTTTGTTTCTTTAGCTCACGAGCTTTTTTGTACAATAACTGATTTTCCTTAGTTAGGTTATCATTTATGTATACGAGTACAAATTCTATTGTTGCCTTCCAGTCCACATTCTGTTTCTTTTATTCCTTTGATAGCCTTTCGACCACCCATAAAACTACATTCTAAAATGTGTTTTTATGTCTTCTATTTTCATCGCCTTCAGAATGTTTTTAACAGTATTCTTTGCTTCCCACCTGCTTGGTGATTCTCGACACCACTGTTATTTTCTTTTTCAACGCTGCTCTTCCTGATTCGCCCGCTCTTCCAGCTTCACTACCTTATTTCGTAACTCCTGATTTTCGGACTGCGCCTGTCCTACTGCTTTCCTAAGTTCTTCACACATTTTTCTCTGCTCCCCATATGCATCAGATATAAACGCAAGAGAGTTTCTCAACTCGTTGATCTACTCCTTTATCTCTTTGTTTAGCTGGTGGAATCGCTTATATATATGATATGGCAACATGGCAAACAAGAGCGACTTGTTAAGTGAACTTACAAAGTTTAAAAAAGACGTACTTATTGAAATAATATTGACAAAATCCGTCCCTGAAGAAATTTCAGTGAGCGGTGACCTGAGGGAATGGATTGAGAAAGAAAGATTTGATGCGGTCTTATCTGGAGGGTCGTAGTCAACAGGTCCAGTGGAACGATAAGTTGTCCCACAGCAGGAATATGGGGCATAGGGTCCCTCAGGGGTCCATTCTGGGCCCCATATTGTTTATCATCTTCATAAATGACATGCCATCAAGTGTAACAACCTGTAGAAACACCATCTTCGCCGACGACACTTCATTTGTTAGTGTGGCAACTGGAAAAAGCAGAGTTTGTTGCATACCACTAGGCAGAAGGTGAAGCAGGGTGATGCAACGGTGTTAGGGCTTCATGTGGGGGTCTTTCTTGGCCTGGAAAACACACATACATTGTTTGTCAGAAACTGTCATCCGCAATATATTCCATTCGAAGAATAAGGTTTATTGTAGATGAAATGGCAGCAAAACTAACTTGCTACCCCCATTTCCACAGCTTGCTGTTTATGGAGTCATCCTATGGGGTGCATCATCAACATCGTTGAGGGTTTTCCTTCTGCAGAAACAGGCCGTCCGTGCTGTGGTGGGAGCATCCCAAAGTAAGAGCTTCAAACAAATTTTCAGGCAGCAAAAAATACTTACACTACCTGCAGTATACATACATACCTGTATCTGCCATGTTCACTCTACCCACGTCGGATATGAAACAAGAACTGGAAATAATTTAGCCATCCCAAGGTATAGGATCAATAAATGCCAAAATAGCTTTGAGTACTGGGGTATAAAAATATATAATTGGATTCCGGAGATTATAAAAGCCAGAATTAGAGCCAACTTCAAACAAGTATTAAAATCGGTGTTGATTAATATGGAGCCAAATACAATATAAGAGGCGCTTGAAATAAACCATGATGCAGCATTTGCCATGATGACCAATTGATGTTTTAATTCGTTGTGAAGTCTAAATACATATGTGTAACTACATTTTTTATATGACATGCCTTGTAATCGATTGAAGGAAAAATAAATTATTATTATTATTATTATTATTATTATTATTATCCAGGGTTGCATCCAGAAAATTTTTTTGTCTTCCGAAAGTTGCAAAATGCTTCTCTCATTATCTGCTTCCTAAGACTTAACCTCACATCTTCCCTTACTCATTTTACAGCAGTACGCTTTATTTTTTTCATTTACTACAGCAGCTTGTTTTGCGCAGTTTGGATAGTATGATGAGGAATAGTTGTCACAGTCAACTGATTTTATAACATCTCTTTTACAATGTTGACACTTTTTCATCACAATGGAACATGCGGCCACCTGTATAAATCCTTKACAATAAATAAGTAAATATATATAATATAAATGAATAAAGGTAATATTGCTACTTCTTAATTTATTTGTCCTTTTCTCAACTTAATATTTAGCTGTTATTTAAATAGTTTAGCTGTGATAGGAACTAACTCTTTGTTGATTGTTATTAATTATTAATATTTAATATATTTTCTTACCTGACTGAGCAAACGTATAAAATCATATCGACTTCAGCTTCATAGCCTCTCAAAATGGACCTCATGTCCTCTAACAGTGGTCGGCTAATTAACACAACTCCTTCAGTTTTGAATAGTGAAGAGTAAAAGTGATGTGATATAAGAATTGAAAAAGATTCGTTTGTGTTCTTAAATATTTTTTAATGTTATTTATTTAAAAGCACTACTGTGATTCTCAGAATTATTAATTAATTGTGTAAATAAATTAAGTATGGTTTAGGTCTTTATATTACTTGTGTATCAATCTTCCTGTTTGCGTTAGTAAGMAGTATATACAAAATAGTTKTAATTAAAAATAACACAAAGTAGGTAAGTATTAGGCGATTTCAAATTCAAATTTCATTTCAAATTAAATCTCAACGAGCCTAGGTATCTTCCCAATTGCTTGCTTGTAAGCATTCTTAATACCTTATTTGAATGTGGATCCTAAATAGAGTAGGTACATTTGGATAATATGTTTATCGGGTTTGCTCCAAAATCATTGTCTTTATTATTAGCTATTGAACTAAACTAACTCTGAATGGCCTTTGTCTACAAAACACAACAATGAACCTATTTTAGTAATTCTAATAATTGCCGATGTTTAATTAACGTTTAGAGATTTTAACGTGTCTGGATCTAAATATTTCAATATTTAATATTTTGCTTCGGCTCTGTGTGTATCAACTGCATAAATACCCAACAACCAGTTAAGCCTTCTGCTTGCTTCTTTGACGTCATACAGAATTTGCATTTCTCGTTTGCGGTCACTTAATTAATTTAACTGATGCCTCTCCAACTCGCTCCACGTATACCCCTAAATAATATCAGTTGGTTATACATACTTGGATTAAGCGAAGATTCACAGAATTTCCTTTGCGTCATCATCACATACCGATACCAGGTCAAACAGGCATTGAACTCTTTTCAACTCCTTAAGTTATTATTTTGTATTTAAAATATTTGTCAGAAAAAAAACTCAAATAGCAGAAATTCTAATGCCAATCAACGCGTACAGAAATAAAAGAATTTAAATGGGTAGATGACATCATAAAATCGTAGAGTATAAGAGTAAATTTATGAAAAAGACAATTGATTGGATAAGCAATAGTGTATAGGTGGGCTGATTACTACAGCGGTATAAAATTATGCTCTGATTTGAGGTATCTGTCTGGGCAATTTGCCTACCTATTGCATCGTCTAATTAATTCTGCAGATATGAATTCTGTAATTTTTTTATATCACTTGTAAACGTTTCTATGTATAGGCAAACAATTCCCAAGAGCATGCACTATTAGTGCATGGTTCGTCCTCTTTTTTCGAGAGTTGCTTGGAGAGTCCCCTATTTAGTGAGGTATTTAACATAAAATAGCCGCTGCCCTCTTTTTAGGCCTCATCTAATGCCTTGTGGACTACGTTATCGTCATATTGCCAGAAAAAGAGAAACCCACACCTAATCAAGCTCTTAATTCGCTTAGAATTAATGCAATAACTTTGCCTGGTGTGATCATAAGACGGTGATAAACCATTGTGGTGTTTGTTCTATAACTTTTTCAGCATATGCAGAAAACAATCGTTTGAAACTGGAAAAACATCTACTACGGGGTTATTATTATTCCCCTCTGTGGCTGGCAATTAACTGCTGTCGCCCGTGAAGTTTGAATTTGCGAACTACAGTAAAGTGTCGCTAGTTCTTTGAGGTTAGGACTAGGGCGGTTTTATTTGAATTCAAATTAGGTATGTCGCAAAGGCAGAGTTGCACTTTAGTGCACAACACGGGAGTTAAATTTAGTGTTAATTTAAATTATGAAATTAGAATTGCTCAGAAAGGTAATTTGTTTGGTAATAACTATTTCAAAATTCCTAAAAGCAGCGAAAATCGTTTGGCAAAAAAGGCCATATCACACTGGCGTAGGAGGCCTGAACCGAAGCATGCAACACTACAATACACATTATAAGGAAGAACTCGTGCTGTAAAGCAGTTACACGTATAAACACTCATTTTTCAAAAACTTCAGATTCGTATTCAGGAGGTTATTTTCTAGAGGTGCGCCAAATTTCAATGATGTAGCTAAGTCCGGGCTAGTCCTCCTGCAGGAGGTATTGGTTCTATATATATCAAATGTCCACCTTCTCAATGAGAAGACCGACTAATCCAAGCACTTTCTTAAAAACCTGTGTTCTCATTCGAAGAAAGTTTTTATATTTTAATTCATCATCAAGTCGCATTTCACAAATCAAATTGTTACCAGCACCAGGGGCATATACCGCGTATGTTTTGTTGTAAGATTGGTCATACCCAAATTTTGTATAAAAAACCAAAATTTTTATATTGGTGTGTACCAATACCTAACAGAAGGTACCTTCTTTTATTTTTTACGACTTTTTGCATGTTTATTTTTTCTCCACCGACATAGTATAACCGACAGTTGTTATTTGCTTTAACCTTTACTATTGTTAGCAATGTAATACACTTCGTAAGTTATACAGGTATCATATTTGGTACTTAGTAATTTAGCGGTACCTTGATTTCAAGGAATTGTGCCGGGCGCGGGCTTTTTCTGATAGTAGCGACTGCCGCGCTGTCGCCCATGCGGTAAGTGGGGGTATGTCGCCAGCGACACTTCGTCGTTCTGTGAACGGTGCTTAAAAGTTTCAATTTTATTGGAAGTGTTCTGGATTTTCTGATGGCCGACGTCAGCTCTGTAGGCAGAGCCCATCCGAGATATTGTACAACTGAATTCTCCAATGGACGTGACTTAGAAGACCGTACTCAGCCTACAGGCTGCTCACGGTCCATTAATATTGACCGCAGTCTCCGAATTCTACAGTTAAATATAAAAGGTATATCAAAGGATAAAKCCGACTACCTTGCAAGAGTTGCTCAAGACAATAAAGTAGACGTGATACTTCTTCAAGAGACTCATGCGATCGATGTTCAAGATCTCCGCAGACGAGGGACGATCTTGGGATATACCCTAATCGATTCTCTAAATAGCAGTATTCATGGGTCTGCAACTTATGTGAAATCTCATTTAACCAACTTCCTGTCAGGTAATAAAGAAATTGTAAATGGTGTTGAAATGATCAAGACTAAAGTGGGAGACCACACCATTTACAACATATATAAGTCGCCGAATACTGTCTGGCTAGACAACTTCCTTAGACACCACGGACATCCTTGTGTGTATATTGGAGACTTCAACAGCCATCATAATTTATGGGGCTACAGTGAAAACGACATGAGCGTACTTGCTCTAATGAACTGGATAGCATCTTGTTTACTCTGAAAAAGAGAAGAAGAGCTTCCATTCGGCAAGTTGGAGGCGTGTGTTGCTAATTTGATGCTAATTTAATGCCTCTTCGTGTGATACGGCAAGTGTTGAATGACTTTCCACGAAGCCAACATCGCCCACAATTAGTAGTAGTCGGGATACAGATTAAAAATGTGCCGTCACTTGAAAAACCACGATGGAACTTTCAAAAAGCGGACTGGTTAGGATTTAGGACTCAAATTGACATGAATCTTCGATGGGTCCCAGCCACTCCTGAAAACTACGAAAGATTTGTTGGTGTAATAAAGGCTGCTGCAAAAAGAACAATTCCAAGAGGTTTTCGAAAATGCTACGTTCCTTGTTGGAATAAAGAAACTGATGCTTTGTATAGACAGTATCAAGCTCATCCCAGTTATGAAATGGCTGACAGGATTCTTAAATCCCTGAATCGATCTCGGAAGAAAAAATGGAATACTCTAATGCGGAGTATGAACTTCACCCACTCCAGTCGAAGCAGTTTGAACCTGCTGAAAAAATTAGAGCCAAACATTAATGAAACATAAACCAACATCATTAATTTCGCCTGGTTAATATCTCAAATTCTGTTCAAATATCTACGTAGGAATTAAAAAAGATGAAGAAAAAACTTCGTCAGTTAAGAAAAAGATGCGAACCTTCAGTAGAGTTGTCACAATTATTCTCATTGGAAGACTTCGGCAAGCTATTTGTGCTCTGAAATCCCGCAAAGCTGCTGGTTTACCCAGAATTCTTGAAAAACTTGGGACCGAATGCTTTAAAATTGTTGTTATTGTTCTATAATAATATTTTAGATACATGTACTCTTTCAAGTGTGTTTCAGAAAACAAAGGTGATTGCTGTCTTAAAACCTGGGAAACCTCCAAATGAAGCAGGAAGTTTCCGACCCATTGCCCTCCTGAGTGTCTGCTACAAGTTACTAGAGAAACTACTCTACCAGAAAATATGTCCTATTATTGAAGACTCACTCCCGAAGGAACAAGCAGGTTTTAGGAAGAACAGAAGTTGCTGTGACCAAGTCTTGGCTCTAACAACATATACTAAAGTTGGTTTCCAGAAACGATTGAAAACTGGAGTAGTGTTCATAGACTTATCGGCGGCCTACAATACTGTGTGGAAAGATAGATTGATCCTCAAACTATTTAATACTCTGAAATGTGGAAAGACTGTGAAGCTCATCGAACGAATGCTATTCCAATGTCAATTCAGAGTGTTTTTGGGAGAGAAAAGTAACAAATTCAGGATTTTTAATAATGGTCTTCCATAAGGATCGGTTCTGTCGCTTATTCTTTTCAACCTTTACATAAGTGACCTTCCGGTAACTCAATCGAGAAAATTTGTGTATGCAGACGACAAGGCATTGGCTTGGCAAAGTAAAGACTTTTCTGTACTTAAACAAAACCTTTCAAGTGACATCGAGATTATGAATTGCTATTTTAAAACCTGGCGCTTGTGCCCTAATTCATTGAAGACAGAAAGTAACTTGCTTTCATCTCAACAATCATCAAAAGAGGAAACAGCTTCAAATTATGTCAAATACCATAATTCTTAAACATAACTTCTCCCAAAATACCTTGGAGTGACCCTAGATACGTCTCTAACGTACAAGAAACATCTAGAAAACGTCAGTAAAAAATTACAGACTAGAAATAACATTCTGCATAAGCTTGCAGGTACAAGTTGGGGTGCAAATGCAAATGTACAGGGTGTCCCATTTTCGTTGTAATTATAAGATATCTTGATAAGTATTAATGCTAGACATTACTGTATTACTTTTTTGTTCTGAATTCAGCTGTACCATCGCCATTTTTGTATCATCTTTTGTTTTAAAGCCATGGCCAAATTTTGGAAAATGTAACATTTCTTCAGTTCTCAATATTTCGATTGGCTATGTAGACATAAAAAAAACAGTAAAGACATTTTTATAGATATTTTATTCTGAATTCAGTGGCGTTCTCAGAATTTTTAGGGGGTCACATTTTTGGAATATAACACAAACTTGCATTTTTTTAATAGAAACCATAGTTGGCTTTGCTGTGGTTGAAAAGAACTATTTTTTGTGATTAAGAAAATGTATACATTGTTAGGTTTATCTTTACTAATTTTGGTATTATTCCAATTTTTGTAATAATTTAATGAGATTTTACGTTTTTCGTCCAAAAGGATGTAAATATTTGATGATAAACAATGCATAAGTACTTATCTCCAAATAAACAATTATTTTCATTAGTTACATGGTCTCCCAGATTATCTATTAAAAAATGCATAAGCGCTCTTAGGAGTCTTATGTATGTATTCAAATATGCATATACGAGTACTATTTTTAATGGATTAAAATTGTTACTTAATAATATAAATTATACTGTGTTTTCTTATTCTATAGACTCCTGGGCGTAAACGTAAAATCTGATTAAATTACTAAAAACAATTTATAATTCCAAAATTAGTAAAAACGAACCTAACAATTATACAATTGTTTAATCAGAAAAAATAGGTCGTTGCAACTATAGCCAAGCCAACTATGGTTTCCATTTAAAAATTTTGTGTTTTATCTCAAAAATGTTACCCCCTAGAAATTTCTGAGGACGCCACTGGATTCAAAATAAAAATATCTACAAAACATTTCTTTACAGTTTTTTTGTTTGTACATAACCAAGCGAGATATTGATCGCTGAAGAAATGTTACATTATTCAAGAGTTGGCTATAGCTTTAAAACAAATGACGATACAAAAATGGCGAAGGTACAGCTCTATTCACAACAAAAAGTGGTGCAGTAATGTGGAAACCGCAACCCTCTAGCGTTAATAGATACCCTACAATTACAACGAAAATGGAACACACTGTACATTGTACGAATTAARCCCCGTTATCCGTGGTTTCGACATTGAATTCTCCCATTTTACAAGTTTTGAAAATAATTATTAGTTACTTATTTTGCATGGTTTTTCATTTCACTACCCTACTGTAGTGTACCTAAACGCAATCAACTCCTGGTGTTAAATAATACCCCATTTGCTGTGCTCGAATCTAAAAGGTCGGGGCTTCTAATATTTTTACATTCCACTCATTTTTGCTTTATATTCGTAAATTGCAGATTAAGCGTATCTTCGTGCTACGTTTCGAAATTCCATTTACGCGGTTACGGCAACCTGCCCATGCTCTCAAGAAAACGTATTCATGTTATCCTAAATTATTTGTCAAACATGTTTGCGTCATCTTATTTAGAGGAATTGCCTACTAGCCTAGACAACAAAAAATTTCCATCATGTAACTGCTGTAGCTTCAAATGTCTAGTTCGTATATCTAAAATTAGAAATCATTTCCCATGTAAGTTTATTAAGTTGTGAATTTGCATAAACACACATTTAGAATAGCTAATGAGGTTTCAAATAGCTATACAATTTTGGGCATCACAAATAGAGGAATCATTACTTAAAAATACAAATACAAATGCAGTATGTAATTAAGGTATTTTAATTTTTTATCACTTCCTGTTTAACCGCAAATGCTTCCTAGTTATTTTTTATTGAATAAATTTATGTTATTCCGTTTTAGAACTGGATTCTAAAAAGGTCAGCATTTATGTTATTGTGTATAAAAAAAATAAACATTTAAACAAGAGTTGTCGATAACACAAAATCTGAAACCTTTTATTCGGAAATTATAAGAATATTTTTAGGCAACAAAGAAAAAATTAAAATTAAAACAAGCCATTATATATAACTCTCACTGATCGGGATTAGTTCACCAAATCCAAAAGTTGCAATTTCGACCTGAAAAACGCACCTCGTTCAGGATGACCAACAGATTTTGACGAAAAGCGCTTGAATCAACTTCTGCACGAACCCACGCGCCGAACTTTTGAACTTTTCCCATCGAGTGAAGGTGTTTCTTAATAGTACCGTGGACAAATCCCATTTTCTCCGACGTTACGAGACTGTTCCATAGTCAACATTTCTATATCATCTATCTTTTACTACGATCACTACCTCACAGACTGCAGTATCCTATTAACACGGTAGCGCAGGTTTTCATGCCTGTAGATTGGCCCATAGATGGTGCTAATGGTGTCAGGTCATCCGCTGGCGCATAGCACTACCCTCTCAGAAACTGCGGATCTCCTTCCTACTCATTTAGACTATTGAGATGTACCGCCTATACATCTTAGATCTTAAGATGCGCTGGATTCTGTCGACTAAGACTTTAATCTTTTTTACTTCTCGGTAAGGTCCTTGCCAGAACGGCGACAACTTAGGCGAAAGTAGTGATGCGAGTATTCGAATACTAGAATCGCAAAGTTCTCGATTCTGCGCAGTTCTCGCGGTTCTCGAGAACTAAATTACCGAGTATTCGCATACAGAGTTCTCGGATGTCGGATGACATGCGCGGGGCACTCTGTTAGGTCTCGCTCGGTTTCTCGAGAACAAAATTGTCGAGTACTCGAATATAGAGTTCTCGGATGTCGGATGACATGCGTGGGGCACTCTGTTAGGTCTCGCTCGCGTTTCTCGAGAACAAAATTGTCGAGTACTCGAGTACTTGTATAGAGTTCTCGGATATCAGGTCAGATAATATGTCCAGCGCACTCGGATAGATTTAGGTCTCGCGCGCAGCGTTGCTTTGTTTTACACCGTCTCGTCTATCTTTTCGCGATTCTCGAGAACCAGAACTGCCATTGCCAAGGTGCGTGAGGTACGCAAATATGTATATGCGTCGCGCGATGATGGGTACCTTGTTGGTTCTTGTTTTCGTACTCGTTCCTGACAACCGAAACCTGGATAATCTGAGTAATTGAATTCATTTGTCTTTAAATTTGAAAGCACAAAAACAAACAATTCGCTAATGTTATTATTAATTACATACAACTTATTAACAATACAGAGTATATACAAATACAATAAAAATAAATGAGGTGTTCTGTTCTCTCGTTCCACCGGTTCTCGAATGTAAGTTCTCGCGTGAGTTACCGATTCTAAAAAGTATTCGAGAACCGAGTTCTCGATTCCACAAAGTGTTCGATTCTACCCATCACTAGGCGAAAGCCCTTTCTCCTTTATAGAGCCACAATAGATCTTCATTAAACAGCATGTGAATCAACGTTCCTACACGACGAGCTTTCACATTATCACTGGCAATCTTACCCAGTAGAACTCTCACGTTGTTGTGCTTTGTCCTTATACTCAGTCGTGATGTACACCTCTCCCAACATCTGTAGTACATAATCCTCAGGTACTACTAACAGCATAGCGCTCTCCTAAGCTTTCTTCAGCAGACTTTTCTCCACTTGCACAAATTCCCACCGAACCCGCATCGCTATTAAGGTTGGACTTTTGGGAGACATCTCCTCCCATATAGGCGTACCCTGTGTTGCCTTCTTTCCAGCAATACCGCTGTCTTCTACCCGAGGATTCCGGAAGCTCTCAGCAGTCCATTCCTCGCCACCTCGTCACCTTGATAGTTACTATCTTTATACCGATCGTGCCCTTGCGCTGATCCACACGTTCGTAATGTTTGAATTATTCACATGGTCTTCTGGATAGAGCATTATATAAATAATATTCAGACAACGGTAATAGTTATGCGAGTAAAACGTTCAAGAACAGACGAAAATCGGACAGTGAGCCTCATTCCAGGCTGCCTGTGGATAACGAGGTCAATTATGCTATCTTCTAACCATAATATTCCAAATATCGAAAAAATGGCTTCTTGTTCAAAGCAGTCCAAAGTAACTCGTGCAGTGTCTTAAAAAATGAAGAGGCACAGTAAAACTTGTTGTTCCACTGAGCAATATGAGCAATAGTCGCCCCACAGCATTAGTCCAATAGTGCGGTGCACAATGCCTTTCTACCACCTTTAAACCTTTGAAGACCACATCTTTCACCATGCCACCAGATTCGTCGATAAAAACAATAATATGCTATTGCTGGTCCAACTGTACTGGTCTTCTGCACCATTAGGTCGTATACGCCGGTGCTAAATTGTAAAACCCAGCATCAGGCGGGGACGGTATAAAAATAACCAATTATTAGAAAAGTGGTTGGTTAGTGAATTCAATAAATTGACGCTAAATAATGACTGTTTAATTAAAAATTCTCTAGATTTAATAAATCAACTTGTATATTTTGAAATTAAACATAACCACATCATAACATCTCTTGCTGTCAAATTATTGTTCAATAGCGTACCAGTAGCTCAAACTGTTAGATATGCCCTGAACATCCGTTTTCTCACGTCTGCTGCAAGTGTACTCGTAGCTCTGCAAAGTGTAGTACTAGCGCTGCGCTGTCGACAGTAACATGCGAAACAATAATTTCTGTGCTGGTCCACGTAGAACTATCACAAAAGCTGCAGTTTTCTCATGATCACTCCATTTGTGTGCTTTTCCAGCCATCTCAAACTGCATCTTGTAGGTCGGCGGCGGCAGTTTAACCTTACTTTTTCCAGTTCCTGGCTAAAACGTACATATATCCAAGTCGATTTCCAGAGTTAGGATTGCGTTATCAAATTCCTCCTTAACGCAATTAACTGTTTCTCCATTATGCTAGACTTTTTCCGACTGTTACTTTAGGTAATCCGCTGCTGTGATGACCCATTCTTCGAGTTTTACCTTAGGCTCACCTAGTACGTGTTGACTCTTTCTTCGATATGATTGACTCTGTTCGATCATACTCTGATTTGCTTTAATTACGTCCATTTCGGTTTTCCGTTGCTGTTAATTTATCCTTTCAATTTTCATTTGTTCTTGATCTTTCTTATTTCCTCTTGACCTGTTTTCATTTCCAGTGTAAGTTGCATTAGCTGTTGTATCTGTCCCTCCATGTTGGTAGATTGGCTTCTCGTCACTGGCACTTCCTAACCCACCCGACTTTACACCCTCTACTCGAATCACCGTCTTATCGAACACCACAACACTCCGGAAATTCACATTAGTTGTTAGGCGTACAGGTTCGAAAAATACGGATTTCTAAGGTAACTTGCTTTATATGTATACACTCTAATAATACCGAAATACACTAAATCCAAATACAACTAGTTCCACATACAATTATTCAAAACACTTCACTTACTAAAACTTAAAATACTTAAGAACACTTACTGTTGGGGGAGAAATACGTGGCGTTAATAAAAGAAAGGGAAGGCTGAACGTACCTGTAATTACCGATGAGCACACGAACAAGTCACACCGAACACGTAGGTAAACGCATCTTCCATTTCTGTGGCGTGCATCTGGCCGAGCATTTCGTTGTCATCAGCTTGCCGGTGGCGCCATCGGACGGATGATAGTGGTATTCCAGCCAGATTAGGATTTAGGAATGGGCGAGGGTGAATTAATGGAACACTTACTAAAGAACCCACTGTCCGCTAGCTTCACCGCTTTTCAAATTAGACTTTATACTTCGGTCATGAGTTTTCTGAATAAAGTGAAATGTGCGGAGAGTCATTATCGTTGCTCATCAGTCACAACAAGAATGTATTTGACCTGAACTGAACTGAATGTGACAAAATTATATAAAATGTATGATAGCCTTCCTGTGCAGCTTTTTTCCGTAACTTCTTCAATACTTGCTGCAATCAGGGGTTCGGAACTTATAGTTGTTCGAAGTTCCTGGAACTAGGTGAGTATTAAAATACGCTACATGTCCCAAAATAATTCAATTTCTTTTTTTTAAGCGAATACAAACAACAACAGACGAAAGCTTAAAACAGGGACTTATTACAGAAAAACGTGTTCATAAACTCAAAGCCAAGGCATTTTTTGATTTACTGGAGAAGGATAAAGAAGACGTTTTAATACAGTCGTTCGACTGCCAGAAAAATCAGCCTTTGCCAAAAATCCCTAACCAAGCTACATAATATAGCCGTCAGGAGTATGTATACAATTTCACTGTTGTAAAGAGATGTTCAAAAGCGAATCTCAACCAGACAGAAAATCAATTGCCAAAAGGGACGAATGAAGTAGCCTCATGTATTTATGATTTAGTAAAATAAGGATAATTTCAGCACTCTGCACCAGAAAATGTTCGGGAATTGGAACTCTTTTTTTCTGTAACAGGTCACAGCTTCATCCCGCCTGACCGAATATTTGGCTTAAGTGAAAAATAAATCAAAAACCCGAAATAATTTTATTGCCAGAAGAAACCTATGAAATTTTTTCTCATTATGAACGGGTAAAGCATCTAGGACAGGTTGCAGCAATTTAGATTGAAAAAAAGTAAAAAGTGCGGTGGTAAAATTGCCAGGATCATGGCATTTCCGGTTGAAACAATCTTAAAGAATAATGCTTAAGAAATTTAAGGACAACGTTGTTGTTCAGGAAGAACTTTTCTACAGATCATCGAATAATACGGCCCAAAGCCTTTGCAAGAGAGGCAAATATCTGCGTGAAATCAAACCTACTGTAATTGATGAAATTGAAAAAAATGTCCTTCAACCAATGAAGAAAGCTGATGTGAACGCCCTCCTATGCAAACATTGTGGTGAAGACTGGCGCGAAAATAAACAACTGGGTCTAAACTTTTACAAATACATACTCCATCTGACGACTCCTTATAAATAGTTTATGTGAATCTCAACAAGAAATGTCTGAACCACGTGTATAAAAAATGTTTTTTGTACTTACCATTTTGCAGAAAATAAAACAATAAAAGTTTCAGTATCGGTAGTATTCTATTTTGCAGCTAAATGCACATTTTTCACAATAATTATAAGCTGAAAGATTAACATTCTCCTACTGTTGGTTGCAAAACATTTTCCAAACAAAAATAATATGTTGCGCGTAGAACAATAATCGTTTGTTAATACATTACACGTTAGCTGAATCGCAATTTTTTTTCTTTATTTTATGCATCTGGTTTGAAACTAATAACTCCTAAAACATGTGTGGAAGTTATTTCAATTTTCCAAAAATTGCTGACAGTGGAGAATGTGAGTTCTGAAACTAGGCGACAAGCTATCCTACGAATATATTATATTCGCTTGTCGTCTACGAAATCCCACTAGGTGTTACTGGAAAGTTAGTAGACTGCTCCAAATCGACATTCCCATACTGTCAATCTATTACTAGGATTGCTACCTAAACCGATTGAAGCGTCCACAAGAAAGCCGAGGTCTGCAGACCTACAACTCTCTTCCGTTATCTACTGGCGCGTAGCATCATTATTCTTTTACAAGAGTGTATACTTCGATCTGAATCTTCATCAACCCATAAAAAATAGTTTTGTTTTTTGTCTTTAAAATTTAGTAGACGAATTTTGTAAAGATTTTGTAAATTTATTTCTTTTCGATTGTAGATAAGTACCCAATTTCATAAACTGTTGATTGTCTTGGACATCCACTTATATACACATACTTCGTACCTCCCCAGCTCACTAAAATATGCCTATAKCTTGAGATGTAAGCCAAACCTGCATTGCGTCTTGTCTCATATTAGATGCCATCTAATTTAGACCAGAGAGCAAGATCGAAACCTAAGCTATGTCAAGCAACTGTAAAATATTGTATAGTGTAAATAATTAACGATTATCGTTGGCCTCCACAGTCATAGGTCTATGTCTTTTTTAAAGCTGGAATCCTGGATAGAGAGGAAAGGAGCATGCGGGATAGCAATGAAAAAGAAACAATTTCTTCGGGAGCTCGCGATCGTCATTTTCACGTAGGCTATTTTTTATGTGCAAAATAAGTGGTGCAATAACTAGAATTTGCAAAAGTTTAGGCGACAAATAATCTGAGTTGTAGACCTCGCAATTAACAATTATTTTAGCAAAATACGAGTATAAGTATATTTAAAAAAAATCGTTGGGCCTAGACCCGCGGTTTCGAACTTAAGGGTAATTACCCCCGCCGGGGTAAATCAGCTATTCTACTGGAGTAAGAAAGATCAGGATAAAGGATAAAGTTGATAGTTTTGTGCGTAAATTGGAACTGTACCAACGCAGAGTGCAAGCTGGCGATGTATCCATGTTTCAACAACTGTGTGAGCAATTGGTAAATACCAAACCAAACAAAATCGCGTTGGAAAATTCAGTGGTTCAACAATTTCTGCAGTAATAGACTTACTGAAGCAATATTTTCCTCTTGGATATTAAGACCATTTTCTACTGTTGATGACATTAAAATAAGTGACTTGGTTTTACATGAGATCTCAGAACCTTTTGTGGTGGAAGGCCTGCCTTGCGAGGTATTTCTTAAAGTCTACTCCCTAGGGGTCTATTGGTTTTTCTCAGAGGTTGTGATGTAACAATTTTTGAAAAGTCGCAGCAGTAAGTACTTTTAAGTTGATTATATTCAACGAATGCGGACTCATGACCTTTAATACTACCGAAATCGGCATTAATTAGACGTAATCCGGAAATTAATATACTCCGGAAAGTTCCGCATGTGAAGACCAAGAACCGATCAATGCACTACTTAAACAGCCAGCCGCTGACTTTTGTGTATGGCAACAACACAGTCTAAACATATGGGCAACTGCTTATTTAGAACACGAGATTGAAATTTCAGAATCTTTTAGTTTTGCGAGTCTGGTAGAAGTACGTTAGAAATTTGATGAGTGGTGAGTGATTGACAATAATTTGTAATCTATAGATATGTATAAATAGAGGGCAATTAATTTGGGAATAGGTACTTAGTGAGTGTATGTCCTTTTGTCAATAAAAATTGAGGCTTCTATATAACTTTAACCAAAACGAAGTTACAGGAGGGGTTGAAAATGCGCTGAGTGGCTTTGAGAAACTGATGGCATGGCTGTGCTTTTACTCGACTTGAAGGGGGCATTGTAGTGTCCCCAGATAATTGCTATTGGTCTATACCAATTCATGATTTCAGATTTGAGCTCCAATTTTATATCGAATTTTGTGATTTTATTGAAAGTAAGACGTGCAACCAAACGTAAGTCCATATTTAAACTGTAGACGTTATATTATTCCTGTGAAGCTTCTTTTACTAGATTGTGATGCATAAGTAATAAGAAAAAGAAACAACTTCCTCTTAATACTCGTCTAGACAATAGATATATTACGAATCATAATTACCTTAAGGACAACATGTTATTTCTAGGTAACTTGACGCAGACCCTCTCAGTTGACGGGCTTCCTGCAATTGAAATTTATTTCCATGGTAGGTGCGGCATTTATTCGTTTTTTACATAGTGGTGCGTATTTATTGCAGAAAAACCCAATTTGCATGATGTGTGCATGTGAGTAATTATAGACGCATGTCATCCACTAAATGGACATAACACGGCACTATCAAATAGAGTAATTGCACTTGGTTTCAATAAATTCTTACATGTAAATTCCGAAGTACTTGATCTTGTCGACACTACAACTCGCACTTGACCTCTACATAATGGAGTTACCAGTAGACAATGTCAGCCGCTAGTAGCCATTTATTTAGCGAAACCGTTAACGCGTCATCCTGTAGTTATGACTAAATGTATTTCAATGTTCTGCGTTAGTATAACTACCTATGCAAAGCAAACTGAGAAGCTTTAGCATTACAAGAGATCTATTCTTTTACAATAGGCATTGTGAAAATATCTAAATAGGATATATATCACGAACAACTACGTATTTTCTCCACTACAAATCGTCCCTCAGAATTAGTCAAAACTCCAAAAACTGATTTTTTTAGTAAATGCATACAGCTTAGAATAGAATGGTGTGCATTAAATTTGTGCAGAAACGATTAATTTAAAAAAAAAACACTTCCTTAATTGGCTCGTACAACGTAAGAGTTTTACTATATGTAATTACAAATTTTATATTTGTTTTATATCAGAACTATTCTGTATTATGTACAAAAATGGACTTAAAGATATATACAGTATACATAATCTTTTATTCATATTTTTTGCACGAAAGTTTTTTAATTTCGGAAAATTGTATCATGGACAACTTTATTTTTTAATAGAACTCAATATTTTTTACACGTGATCCCGCGGATTTTTTTTTTATATCAAAACAATTTGTACCTATACATATGTATGTACAAAAATGGACTTACAGGCATATGCAGTATTAACAAGGGTAAAAATTATATACACAATTATTGCTCGTTAATTTTTTAAWTTCAGAAATTGAKTTTTTAAATTTAACTTGATAATTTTTAAACCGGTTTTATAGTATTTTTATATTGTTTTGTAAAACGAAAAAATAGAAAACAAATTAATAAATAGGGAATTGTCTACAAAATCAGTTATTTACTGTTAAATCTAAATTATATTAATAAAAAATTCTAGTAAAAATTGCCCAAGAATTAAAGAAAATTTATTGATTCATGTAGAAAGAAGGGTAATAACTAAAACTAAACAACTTATATAAATTAAATATACATAATGTTTACCATTTTGTGAAACATAAGCCCTCGCTCTATTATGAAAAAAGGTATTAACGTTTCTTAGATGCACAAAGTTTGTTTTTCCAGTACTGCCCTCATCCTTTGTTTCATATTATTTATTGTAGTAGATTGTTTTTGGTATGACACTATTTTTTATCTATCGCCACAAAGAAGAGCTTAAGTTTGTTCTGTTTGGGAATCTGGGTGGTTAGTTTTTTGGTCCACCTCTTCAGATCCATTTGTGTTCGTATCTTGGTTTAAAACATTTCTTACTTTCGAGAAAAACGAAGTGACGCACCATTATGTTGCAGCTACATTCTTTATCGAATATTAAAAAGGTAATCTTCCAGCAATGGGCCTATAGCCCCCATTTTTTTATTGCAGAATATGAATCTATATGAATAATTTTATTATTTGCAAAGGGTTTAGTTAATGGTTAAAAAATTGTTTATATTTACAACTGTCAACGTCATATAACGTAAATAATATTATAACTGTTCTTGTTTTGGAAATTTTTTGTTAAAAGTGCATCTTGTTCTTGGTTTTTTATTGTTGATAATGTCTACTGAAAAAAAGTTTTCTATAAGTACCAAGGAAATAAAAACAAAACTTTAACACATTCTCCGTTCACAAAATCAAAACTTAAAAACAAAGGTTACGCGTGTTCAACAGCGACAAAGGCGTCAAGCGTGCAACAGGGCGTTCAGCGTATCAGCGCAATAGCGGAGTGCGTCTCCGGGAACGGTGACGTATCACGCAATATTTGAATTTGGCGGAAAACCTTTAAAGGTAAATATAAAACACTAAAATATTACAAATATTTTTTGCTATTGCCAGCTCCATTAGGTCCAGGCTAAATCGTACATGCCCTATAATAACGATTTGCTGTCAAGGGCTACAACCCCATTCCGGCAACGAGTATGGTAAAAAACAAATGTGTCCTATTGTCATGTTCATTGAAAAAAGTAGGGCACAATAATATAATCTACAATTCCAATCAAGACATTGATAGACCATCTGTGTTGACTGTGAATATTTCCAATAAAATTGAGGTTTTGGGGAGAATGATAATGAAGATTGTGTCTATTATCAGAACCATTTTCATGGAATGTAGCTTAATTCCTGAACAAAACGTAATTGAAGAAGTGAGGATTGTCCGCGTATGCAGATTGCAGAAGCAGTTCCTCCAAAGTTAAGATAGATTACTTTACTGTGTAATATATAATTTCTATAAATGATACATGATGTACATAAGCATATGTATAATTTATCAAATGTGATATTTGCAACATGTGTATTTTTTTCTGATTATAGCGTTTTATTTGCTATGACTAGTACTAATCCCAAATACAGTCACTTCGAGGGGCAGAACCGCAGGTGGAAATCGCGGACTTTATCATACTGCCATCGATTACCAGTATCAAGAAATTCTTACGCGCCGCCAGTGGTGCCGCCTGCGAGAGGAGTAAATATTTATTACAGCTGTAGGAAATTAGAGTTACTCATCTATATTGTAGTTTATGTTTATTCTAAATTTGACATTTGGACGTAACTTCACAAATGACTGCTCTTAAACATCAAAATAGCTTCTTGTTATAAACACTCCTGATTTTTTGATAAACGAAATAATTTAACATCTGACCGGTTCTTACAGTTGGAAACACAATAACATGGCATTTTAATAACCGCAATTCACTACACTGCTGCCGTGAACTATATATTGTCTCCACTTACTAGGTAACATATAGGATTTCTATAAATTATTCATGCATCCAGCGCGCATATGGAAATTATCGATTAAATCAATTTGCCGCCTCTGAGGAAAGTGACGTATGCTTGTCATCTGACAATTTTTGAATTATTTGATATATATATTTTAAAATATGGGGAAACGCATGGGAGTGTGTATTTTCAACATATTATGTAGTGTTTTGTGGGATAATTAACTTTAAGGTTGCAGAAAGCTCACATTTCGGAGCTGTGGGTGACATTTATTTGCAACCTTCAGTACTATCGCCGTGTTATTGTAGCTTGGCAGCAGTTACAAAAAAGCGGCACTAAGAATTCAGAAAACAACGCCGCCCGCATTGCATGAATCATTTATAGAAGCCCTGTACAGGGTGGTCCAGTTATCGTACTCACCCAAGTGACGGCTTTATTTGAAATCTTAGAGAAAAATGTTTTAAATAAAAGTTGTAGCAACCAAAGGGTATTCGATAAAGCGACTTAGCATATTTATGCAACGTTTACAGATTTTGAGTAATGAAATAAACTTGCATTTTCTTTAAATAGAACCACATACTTTTTACGCAAGATTCGAATTACACATCAAATTCTGAGCAAAAAATTATAAAAGTTCATGTGCCATAAAATTAACGGTTTTCGACAAACGCATGGGTGGTCGTTATCATTCTCACCCAATTGACGGCTTTATTTGAAGTTTTAGAAAACAATATTTTAAATAAAAGTTGTAGCGGCTAAGCAGTACTCTATAAGGCAATACATTTACACAGCGTTGCCAGATTTCGAGTACTGAACCAAACTTGCATTATTTTAAATATAACCACCTACTTTTAATGCCAGGTTATGATTACACATCAAATTCCGAGCAAAAAATTATTAAAATATATGTGCCCTAAAATTAACGATTTCGGAGATACGTACCCGTAAGGATTATAATCATAATCTGGCATTAAAAGTAGGTGGGTTTATTTAAAAAAAATGTAAGTTTGATTCAGTACTCGAAATCTGGCAACGCTGTGTAAATGTGCTATATTGCGTTATCCTTGGGTTGCCACAACTTTTATTTAAAACATTTTTCTCTAAGATTTCAAATAAAGCTGTCAATTGGGTGTGCAGGATAACTGGACCACCCATGCATATCTCGGAAACCGTTAATTTTAGGGCACATGTATCTGAATATTTTTGGCTCAGAATTTGATGTGTAATCAGAATCTGGCATAAAAAGTAGGTGTTTCTATTTTTAAAAATGTAGGTTTGGTTCATTACTCGAAATCTGGCAACGTTGCATAAATATATTATATCGCGTTATCGAGTGCTCCTTGGTTGCTACAACTTTTATTTAAAACATTTTTTTAAGATTTGAAATAAATCCGTCAATTGGGTGAGTATGATGACTGGACCACCCTGTACAGGATGTCCCATTTTCGTTGTAATTGTAGGGTATCTCGGTAACTCGCTAGAGCGTTGCCGTTTCGAGACATTTTTTATAGTTGTTTTTATTCTGAATCCAGTGGCGTATTCAGAATTTTTTAGGGGCTTACATTTTACAGATATACTACAAACTTGCATTTTTTTAAATAGAAACAGTTGACTTTGCTATGGTTGAAAAGAACTATTTTTTTCTGATTAAGAAAATGTATAAATTGTTGGGTTTATCTTTTCTAATTTTGGTATTATTTCAATTTTTGTAATAATTTAATGAGATTTTACGTTTTTCGTCAAAATACTTGATGATAAACAATGCATAGATACTTATCCTCAAATAAACAATCATTATTAGTTACATGGCCTTCTAGATTATCGATAAAAAAATGCATGAGCGCTCTTATGAGTCTTATGTATGTATTCAAATATGCATATATTATTTTTAAAGGATTAAAATTTGTACTTAATAATATAAATTATATCGTGTGTTTTCTTATTCTATTGCCTGCTGGATGTAACCAAAATATAATTAAATTATTTAAAAAAAAAATTGAATAATTCCAAAATAAGTGAAATATCTCAAAAAATGTGACCTCCTGAAAAATTGTGGGGTACGCCACTGAATGCAAAATAAAAAAATATCTATAAAAAATTTCTTTACAGTTTTTCTGTATCTACATACCCAAGCGAGAAGTTGAGAGCTAGAGAAATGTTACATTTTCCAAAAGTTGGCTATGGCTTTAAAACAAAAGACGATACAAAAATGGCGACGGTACAGCTGCTCTACCGTTAATAGTTACCGAGATACCCTACAATTACAACGAAAATGGGACACCCTGTAGAATGAACGGTACCCTCTATACAGGGTGATTCAGATTTTACTAGAATAACTTCAGGTATCGATAGAAGTAACCGAAATAATGATAGTTTATATTATAAACCATACTACAAAAACGCTTCCGTTTGGAGTAAAATAGCGCCAAAGTTTGAAATATTTTTCGGTTTTTATTTTATTACTCGTAAGCCAGGGGATGTAAGTTCGCAAGTGTTTGGTTATTTGCTAAGGGCAACGTAACTGACATGTGATAAAAAATTTAGATTAATTGCTATACAGGGTGTTGCTTTTGTGGGTGTCAACTGCACGAAATCTGGTAGAACTTTTTTGTCGCACGCCACTGGACAAATTATTTTTTTTCTGATATGTTCAGTCTTTTTACCAACTTTTTTTGTTCTTAAACTTTTTTGATATGTCGCTTAGTTTTCGAGATATTCCACTAAATTCAGGACACATTACGACTACCATGGAAGGGACTCAAAATGAAATGACACTGACAATTAACATGTTTTAAATAAATAATGTCAAGAACGAAGAAAATTTAATAATAAAAATACTTACATACGACAACAAAATTATAATAAGTGTTCGAAGTGCATTCCTCCAGCTTCGATACATTTATTGCATCGACGAATCAATGAATTAACTGCTGCTCCAATTTTAATGGGATCATTTCTTAACTCGTTGCAGGCGTTCTGTATCCTTTCAGTTAATTCATCGCGAGTGTTGATTTGGGTTGCATAAACGATTCCCTTAACATGTCCCCAAACATAATAATCCAGGGGATTTAAGTCAGGTGAACGCGCAGGGCAAGCCACCGGCCCCTCACCGGGAATCAAATTCTGACGGTTGCCGCCTTGACGTCCTATCCATCGGCGAGGATAATTTTCGTCTAGCCAGTGCTGCACTTGCCGTCCATAGTGTGCAGGAGCACCGTCTAATTGCATCCAACATTCTTCACGTAAATTTAATGGAACATATTCAATAACTTCAGGAATAATATTTTCCAGAAAATCATGGAACAAATTAGCATTCAATCGAGGAGGAAGAAAATGTGGTCCACACAGATTGTTACTTATAACGCCAATCCACACATTTGCACTGAACTCGTGCTGAAATGAGGATTGCCTAATACACCTAGGATTTTCGTGATCCCAGACATGGAGATTATGGTAGTTCACGACTCCAGCTCTCGTGAAATTAGACTCATCAGTCCACGAAACTTTGTGCAGAAAATGTGGATTTATTTCGACTGACTCCAAAATCCATCTACAAAACGTAAGACGCCTTTCAGCATCTTCAGGTAACAAACCTTGGACAGGCTGCAAATGGAAGGCTTTTCGGTGGTCTTGCTTAAGAGCTCTAAACACCTTAGATTGGCATACACCGAGTTGTCGGGCTGCTCGACGTGTGCTCATTGTTCTATCATTGTTGAAAACTTGAAGAATTCTGTTTTCTCTTCGACAACCAATGCGATTTTGATTATTGAGAACTCCAAATACATGTTCACGAAAACGACAATGAACTTCTACAAAAGTGTGGGAGTGCGGAACTCTTCTGTTCGGAAAACGTATGCGGTACTCTTCAACGGCAGCATTAAAATTTCCGTTGCAGAAACCATAAACATAATGAATGTCGGCGTAATCGGCATTTGTAAACATTCTGGGCATCTTTTCGCACAATAAACGTCACAACAAAGGTCTCGAGCAACAATGACATTTATTTTGACTTAGGACTTACGCTAGGATGTGTTTTGTTTTTCAAGGCATGCTGCTATTTGCTCAACGCAGCAGAGCTGTGTTCGGACTTTAGTAGAATATATCGAAAACTAAGCGACATATCAAAAAAGTTTAAGAACAAAAAAAGTTGGTAAAAAGACTGAACATATCAGAAAAAAATTAATTTGTCCAGTGGCGTGCGACAAAAAAGTTCTACCAGATTTCGTGCAGCTGACACCCACAAAAACAACACCCTGTATAGCAATTAATCTAAATTTTTTTTATCACATGTCAGTTACGTTGCCCTTAGCATATAACCAAACACTTGCGTACTTACATCCCCTGGTTTACGAGTAATAAAATAAAAACCGAAAAATATTTCAAACTGGCGCCATTTTACTCCAAACGGAAGCGTCTTTGTAGTATGGTTTATAATATAAACTATCATTATTTCGGTTACTTCTATCGATACCTGATGTTATTCTAGTAAAATCTGAATCACCCTGTATACAGAAACGCTAAAGTTTTAGTACCGCCACTGCCATCTACACGACTAAGTCTTCGTTAGCAATTAAAGATGTGGGGGTAAAACCCGTAGCCGTTGGTACCTGTGACCCCGTTCTCTAGTTTGCATCGGTTAAAGTCAAATGTATTTGAGTTTAACTGTCAACAGGATGTCAATAACTACTGTCAAGGAGCAGCTGTTTGTTGTTAATTGACAGTGACGTTTATATTTGATATTTTATTTAGTCGGTGAATTTAATACCTTAGCAGAAAGTATATTTAGGTTTCCAATGGCAGTTAATCTGTTTCTTAGTGGAAAATAAGGCCCGCAGGGTTGCTACTGATTCCTTTTAAATAAATAATGACAATCAAAAAGCTGCACTGTATAATGTATAGAAAGGTATGTAACCAAGTATTGGATTTTACCTTTTCCGTCACTGATAGGTATTGCAGGATTTCTAAGACAGCAAAGTGCTAAAAAACCAAAGGGCTAGATGCCGCGTACGCGGCAAATTGGCAAGGTGCGGTGCGATGCTGAATTTGGAACAGGAAGTAGGAGCTTGGGATTCAGTGTTGCTTGAACCACTTTCTGAAGATACCTTTATAACAAATCTACAACAACGTTTTAAGAGAGACCATATATATACGTACATAGGAAATGTATTAGTGTCTGTCAATCCTTACAAGAAACTAAATCTTTACTCAGCTGACTTGGTAGAAGCATACGTTAGTCGAGGACCCTTCCAGTTACCACCACATATGTAATTATAAAAGCAGCAGTGAGTGAAGGCTCTGAGCTCTATATCGCCCATCTTAACCCTATATATTTTGTTTGCAGTAATTACAACCAATCCATCAAGTGTTTATAAATTTAGTGTTTTAAAAATCTATCCAAGCAGTTTTGGTTTGTAGATCTTGTTTATTATTCTTCAGTATGTTTCAAAAGTACAGAATTTTGTTAGTGAAAAGTCCAAAAATTGGGTAAAACAAAATTGAGATTAGAAAATGGGAGTATAGAATTAGAAAAGGAAGTTAATTTTTGCCTGTAAACCCATTAAAATTTAAAAAAAATAGAAAAGGTACATATTTTAACAAATTCTTTATTAAAACACACATTTTCATGACTTCAAGTTTTCATAAATGTCTTAGAATTTGACGATGTGGAAAATAATGATATTTGAAATACCTTCATCTGCCAGTGCCATAGATATTTTCCACATAATTGATAATGATAATGATAATTTTTCGTAATATAGCTGTTCGGAAAAATTTTTGACTTTTGAAGCTTCATGTGAAAGAAAACATCAATTTATCAAAGCTTTTTTGTTGCCTTGGTGCTCACTAATTAAAATATGTCTTTCCCTTTGACGTATCAAGAATTTTTTCTTTTTTCGATAATGAATAATTTAAGTTTTCTTGTGTCGGACTCATTCGCTCCCATCCACAATGTCCATTGATCTGGTTATGGTTACTACCCAAAACACTTCTCATTTTTAACATAATTAACTCTTCATGTCATGGATTATGAGTACTGACATGGCAAGCTTATATCACACACAAGTTTTAGCCAATCGGTAATGGTAGTGTTAATGTCTGTATCTTTGTTACACATATCGACTTCTGCTTTCTCCATAATCTCTTTACCATTCTTCAAGATAGTAGATAACATGTTGATAGGAATTTCAAGTCCGCTGCCACATCTTTCGTTTGCCTGTAACAACTCCCAATATCAGTTTCATTTTGTCTTATAATATATGCAACTTGCTCTTTATTTCACTWATTTTCACATTTCAAAATTTGATTATATTATCATCCAACCGTAATTACAAACAAATATGGTATGTTCAGTTAACATTTTATCTTTGCACAGTTTTACCGTTTCTGAATCCAATGTTCTGTGTGTAAATTTAATGCAAAGTTAATAAAACATTATTTGTAAATTCCTATAACTAAACTACAGCTGATATGATAATATATTATTAAAATTTTCCTGAAAATGCATAATCATTTCAAAATCTACTGATAACAGATATATCCACATCGCTACATCAATAGAAAGGAAATTTAATTTTGTATAACAAAGTGGCTAACAGAATGAGACAGACTTTGAAGAAATCCTGTTCCCGGTTTATGTAATGACATATATTTCACATTTTGGCATTAGAAGAATAGCTTGGTGTATGAAATGTGTGCCGATTCATTATCTTCAAATAGTTATCGTTGAAACCTTTGTAGTCCAAGCCTGGAAAAAAGTGAACATTTTGGGTAGGCAGCGATTTTATTTTTTCCTTATGGGGGGAGGTAAATATAAAATTCAATTTCCAACATTGTAACTACATATTCGCCATCCATCTTGAAATATGAGCGAAAACAAAATTTGACGACATTTCAATAGCCGTTACATCCATTTTTGGCATCGATTTTTGTAGAAAATAATATTTTTAAACAAATTTTTCATGTAAAATGTAGAAGTAAGCCTGAAGCTGTTAAAAGTCAGATATGTTCATCAAAACTTTGTTCTTTCTGTTTTAAAATGTTTTACGATATCAGAAATATGTTCCAATATATTTATATGTTAACAAGTAACAGCTGGGATCTTAAGAAAACTATTGTGCACAATTATCATTATCACACCCTTGTTTTCTACATGGCTTCCAAATGTGAAAGATTGCAACCCAGAAACTGAATTTTATAGTAACAAGGGCCTTCAGGATAATTACAGTTTGACATGACTATTGTACGATATGGCTCGACTGTTAAACGGTAACTCTTTTCGTTATACGAAATTTGTAAACTTGTTTTTTATAATACCTGCAAGATGCTGTATACAGTAATCATCCTTTTGGCATTGGCATGTTACATAAAATGTGTTGTTTATGCTGATCAGTACACTGTGTAGTCAGGTGTACCTGTAAATTGATTAAAATAGCTTATCCTCATTATGCGAGCCCTCGTTATTAACTACTATTGCGATTGTTATATTACAAAACAAGATTACCTCTTTCCCGTATTAAGTAAATGCACTATTTTCTTCAAAAAGTTATGTGGAGCCTTCATCCACTTGCATTATCAAGTAATAAAGTATTCCACATTTTGCACCACACAATTTTTAGTTATGCAGTAGCAGCATCTGCATATAGATGGTTAAATGACAGAAATGAAGACCAATGTGTTGTCATCACTGGTGAGAGTGGTTCTGGAAAGACCGAAGCAGCTCGAATTGTGTTACAATTTTTGGTTCTTGTGTCGGGTAATGATCTCCAAGTGAAAATTACCAAGGACAGCTTAGTACAAGCAGGAACATTGTTGGAGGCTTTTGGGAATGCAAAAACCATGCGTAATGATAATGCATCACGTTTTGTAAGTTATATTAAACATTTAAATAATTATTTATAAGAGATATTAAGTATATGTGTAAATTGAGCTGCTCACATGCTAAACCTTGTCTTGCTTATAGAGTTTCTGAATGTATGTTTTGAGATCTATTGATACATGTATTAATTTACAAGTCAAATCACATATATTCCATTCAAATGATTAATGAAGATTTTGATTATTATATCCCAATTTTGTAAAGAAGACCTTATACAGGGTGATCAGTGGATGTGTCTTGGAAATTATTCTTGCTATAATTTTTTTTAAACAAACATGGTCACAAAGATTTGATTTAAAATATTATGACGTATGTAACTTTACTGCCAGGTGGCGCATTTAATATAAGTTATCAAAAGATCATTTCTTTCTCCAAAAAATTGCAATACCTACAATATTGGTCAAAAATAAACTCTTTATAATCTATGTTTACTTTTTAACAAATTTTGTTTGAACATTTTTTTTTCTATAGAATATGCTGCCATTGTATATAAGCCCAAATATTAGTACAGCTTGTGGTTAGCTCAGGATCGGCGACATAGCGAGCAATTGCTATCAACTCCTAGATCTCTTAATAATGTGCTCTAGTGTCGTCGTTATTGTTGGTGTCATAACAGTGAAGTAGTTCCAGGCGTCTAAAAAAATGTATACAAGAAATCACACACAATTGTGATACAGAAAATCTCGGGAGACGGCAACCGCTTCCGAAGCACATTGCGTTACCGAATGTACGGGGAAACATTACCCAATAAGAACACAAAAACCGCCCAAGAAAAATAAGAAGAAAAGCTGAAGAAGAAATCATACAAGAACAGAAAGAATCAATAAGTAAGAAAGCGCTATGACAGTGCGAAATAATTGTACAGAAACCAGGTAAACTTGTAAACAAATCCAGTCACAAAAAATTGGGATAGTCCTAAAGAAGCTCGACTATATAGAAAAGAAAAGATACTAACACACAAGACGAGGGGAGTAATATGGATAAGCACAGACGAAATCACTCAAAGCGTCGATACCATCAAGAAACAGCAACACAAGCAGGAATCAAACAATTATTGTGAATTATAAGATTTTATGTTCATAATGTGTTCTAGTGCTAAGTTCTTGCGTTTATATTGTTATTGTGATTGTCGTTACAGTGAAGTAGTTCGTGTATCTAGACAAGTGCATGCAAGAAATCACGTAATCGTGGTAAAAAAAATTTAGTAAGATCAAAACTACCAAATATACGTCGAACACATCACCAACAGCAACACAAACATCTTGTAAGAAAAATAAGAAAGAAAACCACAAATCACGTTAGACCAAACTTTTTAGGAAACAAACGGATAAACACATACGAAAACAGTGAAAGAAGCATTAACATCATCACGAAAGAGCAATCMAAAAAGGAAACATGAATCATGAATGCCGCTTAAAAAAGACAAGAAAATAATAATTGACGAARGCCTAAATCTCCACACAACTTCAGAAATCACCTCACATGAGGAGGAGATCAATGAAGCCGCGCTAAGCCAACAYCAAACACGGAAATATCTAAGAAAAGCATTCACTGGCCGAACGCACCCTGCGAAGCTTTCCATATATCACAAAGGGCGTGGAAAACAGCCACAAGCTCAAAGTAGGAGAATCGTGCTACAGGTGGAGAACGGTGGAGAGAATCATAGCAGAATAAAACGTAACTGAAGAACAGTGGTCAGAAATCGCAAAAGAGAAGAAAACAATAAATAAGGAAGTCTTAAAGCTGTATACAATCTCAGACAGAAGCTCGTCCGAGGAAAAACAAGAACAATGCAGCCAAACTAAGCTACCATCCAACCCGGAGGCTAATTAAAGTATTCGATAGTTGGATGCCCTGAAAACCTCCTCATTCCAATCCCCAAACTCCTGTAACATGCGCTACGTGGGAGCCCACTAGCAGCAAGCGTGTCACCCCTCGTTCCCAGTGTGACGTAGCCGGCCCAGCGGTATATCCGTGAGCGGCAGAAATGCCTACCGTACGCTGGTTCAATCAAATCAAAGAATCAATCAACATTTTTTTTTCTATAGTAGTTGCTATAACAAGACCAATAAGAGGTATAAAATCAAATCTTCAAAATGGTATAACTTAAGTATGATTCAAGTGAATTCTACGAATGATTGCTAGTTTTAAACTGAATATAATGATTTTCAGTATAATCATATATAACTAACAACAAACTAACAGTGCAAAACAACATAATAGTATTACAATTACTATAATAGAAAAGTGCTCCTCAAAATGTCCTTTATTGTTGGAAAATCACCAATCGAACTTAGCCTAATAAGTCGTAATTTGTGAGTATACTTCTGACTTTTATTTAATATTACCTAATTTCATTTCAAGAAAAAAATAGTCGAACCCAAGGACAGGTTCACATTTTTTTTTTTTAGTATATAACCAAGAATCCAAATTTATCTTGCTTGATTAAGTAGTTATAACAACTAACAAAAGGGTCTAAAGGTTTTAAGATATTTGATCAAATATAAAATTTTCTCTAAAAATACCTCCGGTTGTCAAACATTTGCAATAAATTGTAAGTTATTTATGATTATATTGAAGACCATAAAATTCATTTTAAAACTAGCCATCAATAGTTGAATTCAATCCCTCTTGTTGTCATCATGACAACTAGCAAACAAATTTTCAAACAAAATTTTGTTAAGAACTAAACATAGATTCTAATAAGTGTATTTTAGACTAACATAGCATTGCAACTTCTTGGAGAAAGAATCATTCCTTTGCTATGTCATATTAAATACACTGCCTAGAGGCAATGTTATTTACTTCAAAATATTTCAAATGAAATCTCTATAGCCATATTTGTGTTAAAAAAATTTAACGCCAGATTCTAGCAGGATTAATTTCCAAGATACAGCCACTGTCCATTCTTAACTGAGATATCCCTGTGCACCGTATCAGATTATTCTGCAAAATAGAAGTTTCCACGTTATTCACACCTTAATGTATTGACCTAAAAAGAAGTCTCCAGATGATGTGACAGAAATAGCAAAAACATTTGCGATATGAGGATGTAGCTTTTTAGCTACAAACATTATTATTTGGTATGGTGAAAAATTTTTGAAAAAAAATCCAATCTGTGAACTGTTAAAGTTGCACAAAAAGATTAAAGAAATTTGGGATTGCAATAAAATCCACTTGAAAATTTTTAAAATAAAGTAAATGACACTACTATTAAAGCAGTAACATTTTGCTAACAGTTAATTTCATCCAGCACAATTTGCAATCTCTTATCAAGGAAAAAAATATGGTTTTGCATGTGAGCGCATTAATTATTATACCAGTTATCACAAATATAAATAGTGTGGGCATATTTGTGTCTAACAGCTTTAATTTTACAGGGCAAATTTGTTGACATCGAGTTTGATTTTAAAGGTGATTCTATTGGAAGCCATATAACACACTGTAAGTATGGGATTTATTTACTTAGCTCATTATAAAAATGAAATGATATTTTTCATGCTAACAAAATAGTTCTTCTGGATAAGGTAAACCAAAAAGGTATTGTCAGCATATTACAGCACATTGTTTTTCTTTTTTTTTAGACTCGTGTAACAAATTTGACTGTAGGTGATCGTAACTTTCACATATTCTACCAGTTGCTTAGTGGAGCTGATATTCATTTACTCAGTAAGTTTCAATTTCATTTATGTTGTACATTTATTATATACCTAGTTTAGTATTATTTCTAAGAATAATTCCAGAGGGCCTGAAACTACAACGCAATGTTGATCACTACAGAATTCTTCAAGTAGAGGGCAACCAGCCCACACAGATAGAAGATGAAGATAAGAATTTATTTATTTATACCCGAACCGCCTTAGACTTACTTGGATTTAGTGTTGAAGAGGTTGTTAATATATTTAGGGTGATCGCGATCATATTAAAATTAGGTAATTTGGAATTTGTGCCTTGTAATAACATTGACGACACTGAAGGGTGTGCCATAAATAACGACTATGAACTATATGACGTTTGCGAGTTGTTGGGGTTAGAACCCCGCTGGTTGCAAACAGTACTTACTAGCAGACAAATCGAAGATGGAATTTCTACTGATTTAAATGCATCCGAAGCAACTAGATTTAAAAATGGCCTATGTAGAGCCTTGTATAGTCGTTTATTTACGTGGCTTATTAATAAAATCAATTGTTTTATGAAGGTGAGTTGCAATATTTATCAGACTGATGTTTTTATTAATTTATGTTTTATAGACCAAACCATTGGGGAAGAGGAAGTTGTTGGGTATTCTTGATCTCTATGGTTTTGAGACATTTGAAAAAAATGGTTTTGAGCAGTTAATGATAAATTATTGTAACGAGAAATTGCACCAGTTTGTGATAGCCTGTACTTTGAAAGAAGAACAAGAGGAGATGATTAAAGAAGGGTTAGAATGGAGTAAAATAGAATATTTTAATAATGTGTAAGTATTTTTGTTGTAATTACCACCCTTCCTGCTTTTCATAGACTTCATAACAGACTGAAACATAATTTTTATTAAATTAGCTGTCTTAATATTGATTTTAAAAAGGAAGGAATATTTTTATGTATACATAGTACCCTATTTTCTCTGAAATCCACTTAAATTTTATTTTGATTCTTTGGTCAGTTTAAAGGTGACTTTATTAACATGATAATTTAAAATATTTTGAAATATTTCACTTTCGCAGCATTTAAAAAATATATTTATAGGATACTAGAAACTTTACATGGATGATTTGATTTCTTTAAATAGAATGGCATATTTATTTTGTACTTTTAGAAACAAATTTCATGACCTTTCGATCTTTTTTAAGATAATTGAGTCTATCTCTAATAGTTTTGAAGATATTTGTGATTTGCTATTATTTTTTGGATATCAGGACTATTTTAGTAACAAACAAAGTATGCACTAGCAATCGTTTCATCTTTATTTTACAATGCATGCTTCCATATGTCATTTTGGTACTATGCTTTGTACAATAGTCAGTGTTGAAGTAATATTGCTGGTGATTTAGAGAAGCCGAAAACGTTGACCCACGAAGAATTAGAATTTGTGCTAAGAATTTAAATATACCATGCCGTACAAGATGGAATTGAGCTTTTGATTGCATTTCAATTACATTTCCTTAAAAAATGCTTGTTGAGCTGCAATTAAAGCCAGAATATTTTATAGTTATGAAACAATTATGATAGCTACTGCTATCAATACCATTAAGGAAGAAATCAGTTTATATCTGGGATATGTTCTGTCAACTATTTTTTAATTAACCCATAGTGAACAAACATAGAGAATTTGAAATTTTGTGTCGAGCTCCAGGATTCAATTTTAACCAATATTAAAAATTGTTTTCACATGTCTTAGATTTCAATGAGTTATCCAGAAGACCATACATTTTGGCAACTTGATCCTTACTTCAGTTAATCTTAACTGGTTTAATCCTGACAAAGATAAAGGAAATTATGTTACAGTTAGAAAAATCTTCACGAGTGAAGTCCAAGAACACTATTTGCTTTCAATTGATAATAACCAAAGTCTTTGTGATTCGCTTGTAGAATAATATGTCAAATTTTTTTATTATATGGATAGTCCAAAGCTAAATAATAATTTCTGCAAAAATGCTTTATGTATAGAATCTCTACCGAATTTGAATTAGCCAAACAACATTACTTTCTGTAAAAGACTATCCTGCAATATTTAAGATTTAAGAAAAATATAATGTAATATTACCCTCATCTGCTCCCATTGGGTTCTGGTGGTCAAATTTGAAGTAATTTTATCATCACTGCTATTTTTAGAGTCATATGTCAACTACTGGAACATGAAGGTCATGGTATTCTTCCATTGTTGGATGAGCCTCATGTACAAACAGATGGCAGCTATTTGATGAGAATAAGGCAGTGCTGTGCAGGCCATTCACACTGCCTAATAGACGACCCTGCAGTACCTGCTCATAGTTTTCAGTAATATTTGAGAATAATAATTTAAATTTGACTTAATACCGTTTGTTACAGAATTCGTCATTATGCTGGCTGTGTAACCTACAGTGTTCATAATTTCATTGAAAAGAATCGTGATAATCTACCAAAGGAGTTAAGTCGTGTGATGTTTCGCTGCGATCATCCTTTGATGAAATCATTGTTCCCTGAGGGAAATCCCAAAAGATGCAGCATCAAACGACCAGTTTCTGTGTCTGCTCAACTGCAAGTTTCACTTAATGCCTTGCTCAAATCCATAGGAAACAGGCAGATGCATTATATACGCTGCTTGAAACCAAATGAAATGAAACAGCCTAGGATCTTTGAAATGGCTTTAATACAACACCAGGTACTTACTTCACTCATTGACCACTAAAGTATTATATTTCTTGCATAAAAATCGAGGAAAGTGGACTTATATTTTAAGCCCACAGGAACGATGCCTCAGAAATGCTTAAAAAAAAGATTGTTTATGTTTAAAATTTGAATTACTGACGTCACCGTTCTCTTGCGCGCATAGTGCGGTGTAACTGTGTGATGTTGCCACGCCATTTTTTGATCCTGGCATTCCTGTCAGCCGAGATGAGGTTTCTGAAACCAAAGTCGCAGCGGCGTTGTCATTTCATTCCAAACTCGCAACCGTAATTATGAATTGTAAAAACCTACAAGCGAATGGATGTGTTAAACGCGGTTCGTTGTTAGTCGTTTTCACTGTAAATATTAAAGCGTAAAATATATTAAATTAAAATATTAACTTGTAGCGGATATATCGCAAACAGAATTCATTTTATGGCAGCCGCAGGATAAGTCCATATTTCAAGTGATAGTAAAACTGGAACAACTATTTATTAAGTAGGTTAACTCGTTTAAACCTGAGTTACAGCGTGTATAGCTGCCATTACATTATTTTATTCAAGTCGCAACCTTTAAATAGCAAAATCGCCTAATCTGCTTGAAATCGAACGATCTGGCCACATGAGTTTCCATTCATGTAAAATTCGTCAATCGTGTGTAAGTCAATTTTTGGCAAATTGTCCGAAGATCCCTTTATATAATCTTGCTCCATAATTGCACAGTCTATGTTTGAACAACAACATACCAAGTAAATAAAAACAAAAATTTGAAGCCTACAAAGGCACAGAACCACAGAACATACGCTTGTTCAACAGCAACAAAGGTGTCAAGCATGCAACAGGGCATCCGGCGCATCGGCACAATAGTGGAATGCGTCTCCAGGAACGGTGAAGTATCACGAAATATTTGAATTTGGCGGAAAACCTTTAAAGGTAAAAATAAAACACTAAAACATTACAAATATTTTTCCTATTGCCAGCTTCTAACTCCATTAGGTCCAGGCAAAGTCGCACATGTGTTATAATAACGATTTACTGTCAAGGGCAACAACCCCATTGTTTTACGCTAGTTACTATAGGTCATTCCTAAATTGACAGCCTAGTTGTATACTTACTTGATCACTTAATTTTTTCAACGGCCAAACTTAGAAAGGAATAGGCATACAATTATAAAAGAGAAAGGTTCCTTCATTAAAAATTGCATTACATAAGTTTGGCCAGGGCTAACGAAAGTACTGGGCTAGACACAATGTGCTCGATGTGTGAAAAATGGAGGGAATATGCAACCAAAATCTGATCCTGTTACATCAGAAATAATAACAGTAATGTGGATTTATATGTCTTATGTTAGGGTTATAGGCCACATTGCTCTGAAGAAAGACGAAATACAAGACTCCGAGAGCTTGCCTAAATTATGAAGGTCTTTATATTTCCTTGACTGCTTACCCAAATAAAATCATTTATTAAATTGTCAAATTAATGGTTAAACATTCAGTTACACTAAACAATAACAGTAGTATATTATGTATTCTTACAATAGAGTATCTGCGTATGGCGTCATGTTTTCAAGGTCGTTCAGCTTGAGTATAGGGAGCGTGCACGTGCCCGCATTCTGAGCCCTCCGGCATGGATGATCGTCCACAATTGCTTAGTACATGTGCTTGGGTATTTGACTCATGGTTGGAATCTATTACGAAATTCCAAGGCAAAGCCATTGTACGAAACAGGATTTTTCAAAGATGATAAGAAACGGACTGAGACTGGGAGAACTTAAGCACGGCAAGTGAAAGTGACAATGTTTTTCGTTTAAACTGTAGCCGACAGACAAACACCCCACCCTACATTTTGCTCTTCTGCACAACCATCTCTTGCGGGTTCAGTCGTTTTGTATTTTTACTAGGTATACCTATATACTACAGAACACATAACACAACGTTGTTTTCGTTCAGCTTTCCAAACCTGTCCAGGAAATCGATGAAAGCGTATGTTTTTGCTGGAACATGAATTCTCAGTATTATTACAGTCCACAACATAACAATTTCTTTGAGATTTAAGCATTTTCAATTTATTACACTTTTCCCACAAAATATTAAAGCAAAAGTAAACCAACGAAATTAGTGGTAGTCTTGCGTTATTTCACCACCGGTGGCGCTACTAGTCAACGTGCACACTCCCTATAAACAAACCTTAAATACATGGAGCGCTCATTTCAATTATGTGTGCAGAGGGTGATTTGTTAGTGATTTTTAAAAGTGTTGGATGCCATAAATAATAAATTATGTCATTCTAAATTTTGACTGTGCTTTTATTTGGTAGAAATCTCAGTTTTTATCGAATTCCTTCAATAATTGACAACAAAAGAAAGAGAAATGAGTTGTCTGAAAGACGAAGGAAATTATGGATAAAGACCTTAAAAACAGCCACGCAAACGGGAAATAAAATTAAATATGGTAGAATGTGTTAGAAACGTTTTGTATCAGGCATTGGGTATTATACTTTTGGTATTTAACACATACAGTATTATGACGCATTTGAAGTTTCTTGGAAATTAAATATCACATGTGGTTAAGTAGTATGCTGTTTCGCTGTTACAAATGAAAATTTAAAATAGCATTCAGTATTGTTGCATTTGAGTTGCTTTGTTTTGTTTGCTGTGCTATTATTTTGCTTGTTAATTAAACTTTTCTGATGTATTATTGATATGCCCTTAATGTATTACATACTGAATGTTCATTGAGCAAAACATTCAAGTATAATTGACTTTGTAGAACTAGCAAAATTTATTTCTAATAAATGTAAGTATTTAATGTATTTAAGGAAAATCTGCTAAACCAAAATGGATCAATGTTCATTGGTTCCTCACATAAAATATTGGATATTCCAAAAGGGAAGAGCTTTACAAATAACATACAGATACCTATAAGGTTTTTTAATTTAATTATGTTGTACTATTCCAATCAGTTTTGTGAATACATATTTATTTTAGTTATTGCAAATGGTTAGAATGCGAGCAATAGATACACTCAGGATATATTGTTTTCTTGGGGTTAATAGCTGAATATGTATTTTTGCTTGTTGCAAACTTGTGAACATGAGAACTATATATACATTTCATGCATTCTCTCTTATTGAAGTAATTACWTCTACTAAGGCTGTATAGATACAGAGCTCTACTTTTATCACTAAGTGGTCACTTGGTACCTATTAGCACCAATAAATGGCATTACCTAYAAGGACGAATTCCCAAAATATACTTGGATGTGTCCACGTCAAAAAACTTCATATTTAAAAGAGGTCTTTTGCATCAGCTGTGTTTACAGTCGATATTATTTTCGTATTAAAAGTAATTTCATAATTATTTAATTATTGCATGATTTCAGGTCCGTTATTTAAATTTAGTTGAGCTAGTACAATTGACTCGCTCAGGCTACTGCTATCGTCTCCCATATGCACAATTTCTGTCCCGTTATAAGATGGTTTCGGATAGCACTTGGCCTAGATGGCGTGGTTCTCCTATAGAAGGAGTATCTATGCTATTACGTACACTTCCAATTCCAAGTGCCGAGTTCACTTTTGGCAGAACAAAAATTTTTGTTCGTAGTCCTAGGACAGTGTATGAATTAGAAGACTTTAGAAGAGTCCATCTAAATGACCTGGCACTGATAGTACAGAAGTGTTGGCGAGGTCATAAACAATATACTAGATACCAGAAGATACGCCACAGCCAGAAGATTATAGCCAAGGCTTGGAGAAGTTGGAGGGTAAGCGATTGTTTACTCAGATCAAATTACGGAATCAGTATTTGCCATATTGTCCACATCTGGTTATTACTAATATAAGTTTGTAACCGATGCATACATGTCGTACACTTATTTCTAAATTTTCTAAATAATTTCAAACAGCAGTTTCTTGAAAAATACTTTAAATTTTCAACTTTTCCTGCCAGATCACAATTTGATACATCATTGATTTCTCTGTAAAACCCGTATACATGTGTATGTGTTAATGTCAAAGTAAACATAAAATCTGCGTAAATTACTGAAAAAAGTGGAATAATGTCAAAATTAATTTAACAGTGTATAGATTTTTTTGATCATAAATAGTAGATCCTTTCAATGATAGCAAAGCCAACTGTGTATTCCATTTAAAAAAATGCAAGTTATGTGTTATGTCTCAATAAATATGGTCCCTAAAAAATACTCTGAATGCAAAAAATGAATATATCTCTTAAAAACGTCTTTACAGTTTTTTTGTTTCTTCACTTCATGTCAAAATTATCCCACCACTAAAAATCAACTACATATTTAAAATAGATTTTCTCTTGAACGGCTAATCTGAATTTGATAATTTTTGGTTTCAACTGTAGCTTCATTTCTCAGAAGTGATGCTGTTTCCGAAACCTTCAGTATCTGCAGGGTGCTTAAACGAAGATGCTTTTTTTCTGCAAAATTTACAGTTCCCTAAGACATCCATCAGCTACAACTGCAGATGTCAATTGGAATTAAACTGTAGCTCCATCTTTCCTGAACATTTTCTTTTTTGATTCACGCTCTTATCTCTGTTATAAATGACGATACACAATTTTGAAGTATGTCAGCTAGCAAGACGATACCAATTTTAAAAATAGTGTGCTATGGGAAAATAAACATTTAAAACGGCAAAGCGAAGTGTTTCATCAAATTTGCGAACTGACGTTGTTTTAACATTTTTTACATTAGTGTTTTAATATGGAGCAAGAAATTTGAATAGAGATGAATGTGTGAAAGTGGTTATGTTGGCTGATGAAGGATTAAAAGCTAACATGCTATGGCTCAAAGGGTGGTAGTTCACCGTACAAGAGTATCTCGTGTTATTTAATGTTTTGAAAAAACTTACAAGCACAACCGACGCCATGGACAAGGAAGACCTCGAGGAACAACAGCGAATCATGATGATTTCATTTTATTGCGTGGTCTGAGACAACGGCTTGTAACAGCAAGAAATGTCCAAGTATAACTTAATGGTACTCATAATGTCCAAACAAGTGTGGTTACTGTTAGAAGGCGTCTTAAGGAGCAGAATTTGAGCTTCGGAATTCCTGCAAAAGGACCGATGTTAACGATAAACCATCATAAAACGAGACTGCAGTTTGGCTGATAACTTGAGGATTGTCTTATTGATGGATGAATCCAGGTTTTGCCTATACCACTGCAACTGCCACATAAGATTTCTCCAATGGCCAAATGAGTGTTATGCACAATGCAACGTTCGTCAAATTGCCTCATTTAATAGAGGTTCTGTAATGGTTTGGGGAGGCATTTCTTTGACAGCTCGGACAGAACTTCTCACTTTACGTAGAGGTAATTTGACGAGTTAGAGAAATTTCATCTCAGCATGTTGTCTAGTTTACTCTTTACATAGGCAACAACTTATTGTTAATGCAAGACAATGCAGGATCACATGTTGGTCGTGTAGTGCAGGAGTACTTATGTGCAGTCCTGATCTCAATCCAATAGAACATTTATGGGATAACATGGGTAGACAACTTTAAAATCATCAGCCACTGCCTGCCTCTCTTAACGACATTGAAAACATAATCATGGAAATATAGAACAACATTGAGCAAGACCAGATTAGACGGTTTGTTTTCAAGTAGAGCAAGCAATGTGAAGCTGTTATTAGGAGTAGAGGCGGCCCTACAAAATATTGATTTTTTTTTGCTTTTTGTTTTTATCACTTTTCTTATTACCTATAGGTACTGTTCTTTTGTTGTAGGGGTCCTAAGTTTAATTTTGTTGTTGTATAGTTCTTAAATTTTCATATATAACATCTTAAAACTATGTATATCCATTAATAATAACGATATTGGCGTGAATCAAAAAAGAAAATGTTCAGGAAAAATGTGGCTACATTTTAATTCCAATTKACATCTGCAGTTGTAGCTAACACATCCTTTGGGATTGTAGATTTTGCATAAGAAAAAGCACCCTTGTTTAAACACCCTGTAGATACTAAACACTGAAATTAGAATGAAAGTTTCGAAAACAGCATCAATGCTTAGAAATAAAGCTACAATTGAAACCAAAGATCATCAATCAGATTAGCCGTTCGAGAGAAAATCAATTTTAAAATTGTAGTCAATTCTTAGTGATGTGTTAATTTTGACGTGCAGTGTATATTAACAAGATATTAAGGACTRAAGAATGAGGTTGTTCAAAAGTTGGCTATAGCTTTAAAACAATAGACAATGGCACAGTTAAACTCACAACAAAAACTATGGCAGTAATGTCCAAACAGCAACTCTAGCTTTAACGGTTACTGAGAGTCCTCATTGTCTCATACCGTGTCTTTTTTTTTAAAACAATTTTGTTTCAAATCTTTACCATAAGTAAGGCACCTATAACAACTATATACACAGGTTGTTTTTATTTTCTTTTATCACCTATTAGTTGACAAACATAGTAGCGAAAACTGTATGTTTGTATTATTTTTTTTCTTAAGTAATTTCCATAAAAAGTATATAGCTATTTTCACTAACATGCAAAATGAATCACATGCATATAAATCATATTGATTAATATTCATATGTGGAGGATTAAAGAGTTTTTCATAGCAGTATAACAACTTTACTTTGCATTATCATTATCAGCATCATTTTGTAATGACACGGTGTTTTAGGAATTGAAAATTGGAGTTCCTTTTGATGGTCGCAGACACTTATGGTGTTTATACAAATGGGTATGTTGGAAACCCTAAAAACAATGATCCTGCTATAGTTATTAAAAGTTGTACTGCCTGTTGTTCATTTACTTCTAGGGAACACTTTCTAATTTTTTTTTTATTTTTTTGTATCTAGTATTTGGCAAAATAATGTTTACAAGTATTGTAACAGTTATGGCTAGAACCTTAACCTTTTAATTCATAAAATTATGATACCAGCATTTATTCCCAAATTCAAATGGCATTCAAAGTTTTTAAAATCTTTTTGCAAATTTTAAAATATGACATTTGCAGGCAATAGAAGAATACAGGCTGTTAAAAGAAAGACAGAAAATGGAATGGGCAGCACATATTATACAAAGGCACTATATACAGTGGAAGGTAGGAAAATTAATTAAATGCTTTTATAGTTTCTTCATAGATTTCTTCCAGAGAAGGCAGTTCTTGTTAAACCTACCTTTGATGCTACCAGAAGATGTAAACTCTCCAATTTGTAGACAGTGGCCCTGGTGTAACCCCAGATTTGCTGAAACCAACAATTTGCTTCATAAAATTCATAAACGTTGGCGGTGTCACAAATATCGGCAAAAGTTTGATCAAACTGCAAGAAATCGTATGCGGGAAAAAGTAACAGCAAGTTTTATTTTTAAAGACAGGAAGTGCTCATATAGTAAAAGGTTTGTTTTTCCTTACCTATGACTATTGAAGTTGCAATTGTAAATTCACATTGGTAATCAATTACTTATAATTATTTTAATCTATCCATGATTAATTTCATTTCAATCTKGCTGCATTATATTTGTCTATATTTATTWTTGATCTAGGTAACGATATTTTGTTTTTMATCATTCATTCTCAGTATTTATTTTTGTTTTGCTTTATGTATTTATTTATTCCATATGTTAATTACTGTTTTAACTTACGAAGGTGAATGCTTTCAATGTCCATAATATGAAATTATTATGTTTTCTGAAAAGTACTATTGGAAATCAGTGACAAAAAATTACCGATCTAACTTTTCAGTTGCACCTGTAATTTTTATAAAATAACAGAACCTCTAAAACATGTCTGGCACAAAATTACACAAATTTTTAGCATAACTTTAACACTGGAAATAACAGTTATTTAAATGCTGAAGTTTATAAAAATAGAGTACAGCAACTATCAATATGCTGTTTTTGTTATTAATACTAAATTAAGCTACATTTAGCAATGCTTTTGTCACTCGGTATGATTTATGATAAATACTCAAAAACTTGATAAAGCAAATTAAATTTTATTCAAAGAGTTGCTAGACGCTCTCTTCCGCATGCATATATAACTAAATTATTGTTGAATCTTAATGTTTCAATGGATTTTGTGAAAGTAGCCTATACTTCTAACTCAATATAATCGAATTACTTTTCCAGAACTAGGGAGCTATTTAATTCCTACAAATTTATTCCATAGTTGTTTTAGACTTCTAGTCGTTTTTATGTCTTGGTTATGAACAATATTCCACATGAAAACCACTAATTTTTCATGAGAAAAACAAACTATTCAGCCAGAGCTTAATTCCACTGTAATAAAGCATAAAAGATCTGAGTCTGAAAACCTATACAAGTGAAAACTTCATCACACAGGCAGATGGTTAGTCGCACTTTAGAACAAATCTTGTGTGATAATTTTGTTTCACTTACTACATTCAATTCAACAAATAAGTACTAATTCTAACTTCATTTTCCACCTGAAAATGGAACCAATAGATTGCAGTAGCACATACTTTTGATTATATTGTAGCAACTGCTATCTAAGTGGCTGATCCACCATTAGCAGTTGAAAGTTGAAAGCTGTAAGCTGTCGGTTCCTGATAAAAGTCAAAGGTTGTCAATGGTTGCACTAATTTAGATACTTGTGAAAAATCTTTTTGGAAACAGTAACAGTAACAAAAAATTAATTTCCCATGTTATTCTAAATAGTTGTGCTGATGTAAAACACATAAATTAATATCTAATAAAATTATTCCAAATATTAAATATAAGTACCTATATTAGAGTGGAGTCTTCAAAGGGGTTTTTGCTTTCATGTAACATCTGTGCCTAGTATAATTAATAAAATCATAAAGTGTTGCAAAATGAACTAAAATCTCATGAAACCCTTTTATTTACATTTTAGTGTTTCACATCCATTCCTAGGCGACTATGTTCGATTGAGGCAAAACGTACAGTGGAAAAAAATCTGTGTAGAAACCAATGACCAATATGTAGTATTTGCAGACATCATCAATAAAATAACACGTTCAAGTGGAAAGGTAAGTTTACAAAAAAAGCATTAGTGATGTAGTTTACTCATGTGGATGTTTTGCAGTTTGTTCCCATACTACTTGTTATTTCTACACGCTCCATGCTTATACTGGACCAAAGAACTTTACAAATCAAATACCGTGTACCTGCTACAGAAATATACAGATTGTCCTTGTCGCCATTCTTAGATGATGTTGTTGTTGTACATGTAAGGGCGGTGAGTAAAACAGTTTTTTTTTTTGTAAACACTATAGGTAGAGATTTGTTAATGTAATAAAACTAATCAATAGCTAAGTTTTACTATCCGAAATGTCAAGGAAAACTTATGTTTATCATGGGTCCCAAGATTTAGACAGTATTATAATTAATTGGCATGAAATTGGCTCTGCAATTTATATAAATATAAAACCTTTTAGACTTCCAGGCAGAGGAGGTAATTTTAATAATTCTTAATTTTTTTTTTTAAATAAAATGTAATCTAACTATATAGTACATACATATTTACCTAGTCATTTTTATATATTCATGGTGACTATTGCTGATGTACGGATACTTACAAATGATCATTTATCTCAACTATTATTATTAGTGGTCGTCGCAGCAGATACACTCATTATGAACATTTTAATGGAGCAAAATGAGCCCAGAAAGTGGCTTTTTTACTGATAAAAAATAGTGAATGCAGAATCAAGTAATATTGTAGTGTTTCGATAGAGAATTTAATTTTCTATACGAAATGATTATTATTCGATCTTTTTCATTCGTCGATCATAACATAAATATTTTTAAAAAATTATCTCGCCATTAAAAATCGATTACAGGTTTAAAATACATCAAAGAGAACTTCTAATTTTTTTTAAACCTTGCTAAAGATTTTATTTTCATTTAATTGTATTTCAATTTTTTTTATTTGTTACAATCGCTAACTGATTCAAAAGGTTTTTGGAAGTAAGAAAGATGACTCATGTAAGACAGACTGTTTATTAGTTAAGAGTGTTTTAGTAGCAGAATGTACGAACCGACCATGTGACTGCTGCGCATCTTCACAGATAAATGCATTATTTTGGTGTAGGTAATTAGTTTATTATAATGCAAAAAGAAAATTAGTGATAAACTGTTTATTCTTCTATTTGTAATTATTAAAAGGTATATCCATAATCATCTGACTTTTCTAGGTAGCATCCACAATTGGGTATTTCAGTGAAGTAAAAATTACGGATTCAATATAGTTTCCTTACTAATTGTAGCATATGCAAATAATTCCATATTTTGGTTAGTATACAAATTTTATTTAAGTATGTGAATATTCAAGTCAAAGTTGAACTATTTTAAAACGCCCTCCAAAGGATGTGACGACTTAACTGGAAACGGAAATACGCAACTTGGCAACATTGTTACTTTGCATTCCTTTGTGTCTGTCAAATCACAGTCGGGCATCAGACAAGCTGATTGTAAATTCGTGGTTTTCTAAACGTTATCATCATTGCCGGTATTGGATTTGTTGTGTTTGTGTTTGATGATGCTTAATTAACGCAAGAACAACGAACGATAAACAAAAAAAAATACAACACATAAAAAACACATTTACAGATGATTCAGCTCAGCTGTCACTGGCTGTCAGTGGTCAGCTGTACACGATGTTGCAACTTACTGCGATTGTTGTTTAACCCTCTCTTTTCAACACGGTACAACCTGATTGTTCACTTATGTCGTCTCAAGTTCTAGGGAATATTGAAAGAAATTTAAAAAAACACACAGTCTTATTTCAATTGGATTGTTCGGAATGTATAATAAAAAAAAAACGCTGAAATACCCAATTGTGCAATTTAAACACTTGAATTGGTCACAAAATTTCAGGGAGTCTTTTATGCACTGACTTTTCTTGGTAGTGCAAGTTTTGTCAGAAAATACAGATTCAAAGACTGATATACAACGTTTGGTACAGGTTCTTCACCCAACAAAATAGGAGTGCAACAATTATCTTTAAATTTCCACCTGCAGGATTTATTTTCCCATTGTACTATTATGGCTTTATGGTGAGAATATCATATTCGTAGCTGGTACAGATACTTTGTAGAAGAGGCAGATGAAGGATAGACCTTTTAATAATTACACTGTTTACGTATAGTAGAATAAACAATTTATATTTATACTATCAGTATTTTTTTGTACTATTATACACTCTATTGTGTATCAAAAGCACTAAAATGCAGTCACATTGTCGCTTCGTACATTTTGCTACAAAAACACTCATAACTAACAAACGATTTATCTTAAATGAATCATCTTACTTCCAAAAACTTTTTCAATCCCTGGATCTTCAATTGCTTCGTTGCATGATATAGGAATTATCATAAATAAAAAAGTTTATATAGCTTCTTGAAAATAGCAATACAATTAAAAGCAAATAAACTTTTTAACCAGCTTTAAACAAATAATTAGTTTACACACAAAAACTGCGAATCTACCACCAGTAGTGCTCTTTGAAGTACTTTAAACCTGTAAAAAAATCAAATTTTTATCGAACATTACCACAGATAAGACCATTTAAGCAATATCAAAGGTGTTTGTAACCCTAGCTAATTATTGCGGTTTTTTTTAAATACTTATATCAGGACAAATTAAAAAAGGTAAATAATAATTTCGTATAGAAAATTAAATTCTTTATCGAACTATTATGATATTAATATTAAAAGTTAGCTTCATATTTTGTGTCCGATTTCACCCCACTAATTCGAAAGTATGTATGTATGAAAAAAAATTTCCAAATTCGTTTATATTTTTAAGGTGAATGCTTCCAAAGAGAAGTATGCATATAGATATAATTATAGTTACAATGGCATCCCATCTTTTATTTTTTCTTTTTCATACATCAAACATATCAGCACTGCTTTGTACCTTTCTTGCAACGCCTTTTGGCATTCGTAGCAAAGATAGCACTTCAAGGGTTGACCAATAATATTACAGAACTACCAAAAACTGCCGTGAACAAAACAAGATATAACAAATTCACATAATTATAGAAAAATGGATCAATTTTTAAGTCAAAAAATGGATATTCTGTCTTATGATCAATGTTTTTTAAAGACAACTCCTTATTCATAAAAATAGAAAATGTTATATAGTCATGTGAAATGAAAGTTGATCCTCACGTCATAAATCTAAGGTGTATGGTTCAAATCGATTGAAAGTCGCTGTCAGATTTTTTCAGTGGCGTGCTGTTTAGCGGGCTACAAATTATACATAATGTGTATTGCTGGTGGCTCCTGTGTAAGGGGCAAGCTCTGGATATTTACATCAATTATTCACACCCGTTGCTACCAAGAGTTAATCAGTTGCTTAAGGTGCCGGACAAATTAACACCAGCATTTGGGGTTGCACTCCTCCAGTGCAGGTGCCTACATGGCCAACACATCAATAGCACTGAAATGGCAGTGGTACAGCGACAGGCGAATCACATTGTGAACATGCTCTCTAAGGTACTGACCTACTACATATTGCTTAGCCGAAGCATGTTCTTTGGCCATTGCCAGCACCACGGCCTTAAGGAAAGTGTTGACCACGAGCATGCTATACATCTCCAACCACTCACGGATCCGTGCCTAGGTTCATGTTCATACAGCAGTTATGTGCTTCAACCTTTTGAAATACCTAAGTTTCATCTATAAACACCAACTCTTGCTTGATGGGGAAGAACGCCAACTTACACAAGTTCTTTTATTATAAACTGCGCCCACCACAAAACAAACCACGAAGCAATAACTGCAATACAAATAATACAACGCCACTGATGAAATTTTGGTTTGAAGGCTTCTGTGGTTGTTGTCGATGACACAAACCAGAGATACCACTGAGACCGATTGTTAGTGCAACAGGATCTGCCACTCACCCTCTAGCTGGATACATCGCTCGGACCCTGAAAGGACTCATAGGAAAGACAGAGCACCATGTCAGGAACGCTGGAGACCTTATTGAGAAAATGAAGAAGATCAGACTGGACCCGGAGGACATCTTAGTAAGCTTTGATATCACCTCMCTCTTCACGAWGAYACCATTGGACAATGCCTTAAGGGAGTTGAAGAAACGTCTACAAGAAGAAAACCTGGATGAAGAACTAGTCCAACTTGCGAATATCTACCTGAAATCTATTTTCTTCAACTTCCAGGAGGAATACTACGAGCAGACAGAAGGTGCTCCGATGGGGTCACCGCTTTCTCCGCTGATAACTAACATTTACTTGGAAGCCTTCGAGACAACTGCATTGGCATCGGCACGGCTTAAACCTAAGTGTTGGTTTAGATACGTGGACAACACTTTTACCGTCTGGCCGCATGGAGAACAGAACATAAAGGAGTTCCTGGACCATCTAAATAGCATCTATAGCGGCATACAATTCTTGATGGAGATGGAGACCAATGACGCCCTACCCTTCCTGGATGTGATGGTAACAAAGAAACAAGACGGCACGCTAGGACATCGGGTCTATAGGAAGCCAAACCCACACGGATCGCTACCTGCATGCAGCAACCGCGGAGGAAGGAACCAGAGGAGCACATCGCTGCAGCATACCTGCCCTACGTCAATGGATGTACAGATAAGATCGGATGGCTGCTGAGAAGATATCATATAAACACCATCTTCACCGCCCCGAGAAAGATAGCTAACGCCTTTTCGAAATATCGTTCGACGACTGAGGAGCTACAAACACAAGGTGTGTACAGCATCCCATGCAGCTGTGGGAAGGTTTACATCGGCCAAACCGGAAGGCACATCAGCACGAGAATCAAGGAGCACATGAGGGACGCCAGAGACGGCAAGGTGATAGGTCGGCTGTAGCCGAACACCGAATGGAGGCTGGCCACATCATCAAATTCGAGGAAGCACAAATGCTGTCGAGGGAAGCGAGATTCTGGCCGAGACTGTACAAAGAAGCCATCGAAATCCAGAAGAACCCGCACAATTACAACCGAGACCGGGGCATCGAACTACCTGAAATCTGGAAACCGGTCATGCGTAACAACGCCCACGCGTCAGTGACCCGGACGAGTATAAATACGCGAGCAGACTAGGACACTTCAGTTTCAGAGCTACTTCTGAGGAAGACACCGACATGAGTGTCGACACGTCAAGGTCTAATAACCAACGTGGGAACCAGCCCGGAAAACAACATGTCAGCCACTGATGAAATGTCAGTGATGACATTTGTTGACGACATACGTTCATGCAGTATCTACATCATGACCGCTACTATTAGACAGAGAGAGATATGGGCACATATGTCTAATCTGCAGGAGACGTACGTCCTTAATGCCACTCCATATAAGCAACGAAAGCACGAACGGCACAACAGTAAAATTAGTTGTCGGTGCTTGATTCGCGATATCGTGACGTGAGGCTCAACTTTCATCTCACAAACTATACCCATGGGCATACTGAATGGGGGGGGGTAGCTGCCATGCCTTAGATCTGGGTCGTAAGAAGGGCCCCATACATTTAGCTGGTTAACTAAGTGTGTATACCTAAAAACTGTTTTATTTACGAAATTGTAAATGAAGTAAAATCTAAATGCTATTAAAAAGTCGTCAAACGATTTCCAAGCTTAATCGATGCCATGTATGTTTTGTGACTTTGTGTTCAGCTCTTCTAATATGTTTTCCTATAGGGGTCGTTCAATTATTCATGATCACATATTCTGCGATAACTCCAACCTTTTTCATACCAAATTTCTAAATTCACATTACATTTTAACAGTTAAAACAGAAAAACAAAAAACAAAAATATCAGTTGTTGCATCCAAATAGTCCATCCGAACTAGCCGTTATAAAAGTCTTTATATAATATAAGTTTTAGGAATCCATTATAGGCACATATTAAAACCTAGTATGCTGTTAAAAATGTAAGTATGTATGCAAGTCTTGTGAAAATGCGATTAAATATGTTTCAGTTCATATCAATTAGGCTTAATTTGATTAAAATATTAAGTGGTGGGTTAATGTTTGGGGGCAGTGCAATGGCGTAACTTAAAAAAAATAATAGCTTGATGAAAAATGTGATAATTAAATCACAAACTCAAAGGCTCAGTCTAAAAAAAGATGGTATTCTATATACACTGTTCATAACAAAGCATGTCTTGCACAATTTTATACCAGTATCTAATTCTGATTTTAAACAGTAATAATGTGTACAAAATCGTCGTCAAATATTGGGATGAAATATGCTATCCTTTTGCTGGTGTGTTGCAGTGTATAGTTATTATCTATCATTGATATAATCGACGCTCACTCAAAAGCATTATTTTCGAATTATGCCCCGGTCATAATTTTAGCCAGAGAGCAAAAAGAAGTATTTTTCTGTAAAATGTGAATAAATTACTTCTGCTTAATAGTGACTTAAAATACAATAACAGAAGCAAACAAAGAGAACTCAAATCTAATTTATTTAAAATATCCAAATAATGCGTTGTTCGCAACTTTTAATCCAAAATTTGCTAATGTCCCAGTTTAATGGAGTATTATCGAGATGGGTTTGTATTTCAGTTTCAGATGCTGACATTTAAGCATTTAAACTATGTGTATCTCATTAAAAAAAAATATAATTTACTTTTACATCACATAAAAATTGCTGTAGAAGTATCAATCGAAGTATAACTTACATTGCCATAATATGATTAATTGATCATAAGGAATACCTACATTTGTAATAATTTACACTGTACGTTCAATTTCCTATGCCTGCAGATCTCAGTAGTCAAGGATATTTCGTAATATTTTATAACAACATAGGTTTTTGGTGACATTGTGCCTTATTTTACATTTCGATTACAGTCAGCAAGATGAATATAATACAAGAAAGGATTTTAGCAGCTTGAGGACAGTAACAAATGGAGGATTTAAAATTGTGCAGAAATTTGAATAAAACTAGGTTTACAAATTCTTAGAGATAAAACGACCATAAATTTAATGCCAATTGGGGGTGTTTGGCAAGCTGACACATATTGCTGGGGCTTATAACATATAGTTTTTAGTTTAGATAAGCTTAGCTAAACCAGCAGCTTAAATCACTTAACAATTTTAGGTGTTGTTTCACGACCAGGTTGTTTTCTCATTTTAAGTTTTAATAATTTTAGTTATTCTTCGAGTGTCCTTTCCTGTGGCGTAAAATTACTACAATGTTATCTTTACTAGCTACCTATTCACTTCTAGCTTAAATTTCTAAAGCGTGTAGTGTGAGAAGTCGAAACTAAACTAAAAGCACATCGGTTAATTCATTAGTCTTTGATATGTGCGAATTCTGAATCAGAAATCGTTGTCCTACTAGTAGACGCTTTTAATGAGAAATTTATCTCCCTTTAGTACTTTGTTTGATAATATTATACATTGTGTTTATCATGGATCCTTATATTTCCAAATAAAATACACCAACTCTTCTCCTTTTGTTAAACATGAGAGCGCTGCAATTGAATATGCTAGCTATTACATCAATAATTGAATTAGGAATAAACAGGCTTTGTTTGATTAGTGTACATAGAAAACATAAATAGTTTGTGTCTTTATTTCACAGAAGATGTTTTAAGTCGCCATGCTTAAAATCCATGAAGACTGCTTTTGGAATATATTACTTAAGTACCTAATCTGGTAAACGCACGTTTCTATTTATGTTAAATCATACACTACAGGAAAGTCCTTCTTTGTCCCTCTTGGACTAATTTTTTGCATTTGCTATTGTTCCCATAGCCCACACTGGAAATGAGGTACTCAAGAGAATATGTTATTTATGTCTGTCTTTCAATGACAGTTGCAACAATTCTTTGAAATATAAATTTTCCTTGGCCTATTGAAAGGTAGCTAATTTCTTTTAGCTAGTGCCTGGACTATGGATAGATAAACAGCAGTCTTAATATCGAAATGTTAGTTTTTTTTAGTATGTTAAAACTACCCAAGGTTAGGTCAGGTCAGGTCAATGTTACGCTGAATCCTCCCTAGCAAAATATGTATTACAATGTGCCCGGTGAATACCAAAATTAGTTCTACATCAGGCATTTCAAAATGTATAACTTATTTCTATTTTGTACAAGTCTGGTGCAGTAAATATTTGGGTAAAATAGTCTTGTTATTTACCTATAGTATGAGTTTAAATGCAAGTTAATAAACAAAACACCTTTAATATTTACATTCAGGTGCCTTGTATAACCAATGAGTCATTTGTTAAACAAAACTTGAATACCAACTTTGTAATAATAATATTACTGCTGTAATAAAAGTTGTTAAAATAACTAAGATTCCATTCAGTGGACAATAAACTTGAGGATGTAGAATAGAACATGAAAACTTTTTATTCAACAGAATTCACTTGTAGTTGTAATTTAATCATCGCTTTTTGTTGTTGCTAGAAATTAGCTTTTTGTCCCTAGCCTCCTGTAGTGAGTCCAGAAACATCTAGTGTTACATCCGACCCTACTGGTTGCCTTTTCCAGAGTGATCTTAGCAAGAAAAAAGGAGATTTTGTTTTCCAAACTGGACATGTTATAGAAATAGTCACAAAACTTTTTCTTGTTGTTCAAAATGCTGTTGGTAAAGCACCGGAAGTTAACATAGCCACAGAGTAAGTAATGATCATTTAGTAGCCACCGGTATTTCTTTTACTTTTTTTGCAGATTCGAAGCAAATTTTGGTACACAGACTGTAACATTCACCTTTAAATGTTTGGGCCTACCAGAAATTCAACCTGGACAGATAAGAGTGATTAGAAAAGGGAACAAAATGGAAGTGTTTGTGTGACATATTGTTTACAGTAAACATATCTGGGACATCAGCATAAAAGTCACTGCCATTGAACACATTCAATACCTAGCACAATGCCTAATTGTGTACTTACAAGTTGTGATTTATTTCATGTGGTTTAAATTTAAATAATTTTAAGTGTTTCTCATGTTGTTTTAAATAGCTGGAACTAGGATAATTCTTCAGTGGTATCTTCAAGAATAGGTAGACATATTTTTAAAAGTACTTCTTGGACCACTTGCAATAACATTTTATATGTGTTAAAGTTTGTGTAAATGATGATAAATTGAAAATTTCTAGAATAATTATTAAGAAATAAAGTATAAATGATGAACACTCTTTGTTGTTTATTTAATTGAATACTTCAGGCGCTAATAAACAAGTACTATAGAAATGATAATAATATTTACGATATAATAAAGATTGTAAACACTATCTTGATTAAAAAATTTTGTTAAAAACAAAAATTTGAAGCATTTTTTCTTAGAGGGATACTAAGAAACCACAAACAGGTACCCTCGCATATGTCTATGGTACCAAGCGTATATCCTGGGCCAAGATATCTCTCACACATTGTGGCACCTAGCAGATAAAATCAATCATTCATAAGCTTGATTGTCAAGTAACATAGAAATAAACTTATTGCTTGGCAACTTCTGCAGTGATTTCAGTTGCTCTGCTTGCTAACACCGAGTTTCGAATGCTCTGCCAGCCCTAGACAGGTTTTATGCTTGATTAATACTGGTATACGGGGTAATTCACTGAGGGCATATCTGTCTCTAATAAGCATATAATATAAAATAGACAAAAAGGGTTCAAATGAAAATTATCCAGAATTAAGTGCTTAGAAAACAAAAATATTTAAAAAGAGACAAACACCCCTTATTTTAAATAGATTGTATATATTATTACATTTTTGGATTTGTCATAAAATATAAATGTACCTAAGTTTATTAATACTCCATTAGACCTCAGTCGCACCGTTTTTATTTTAACGTTACAGCGTGCCTCATTTTAAAAATTTTCGATAAGAAAATAGCTAAAAAGATACGGTTTTCACGATTTATTTCTGGAAATAGTAGGCAATCATTAGCAAATATTAAATTGAGAGATCTGTTTTAATTTAAATGCATTTTATGAATCCCAATTTTTGCTAATTCAAACAAGAATGAATGTTTTTTGTTCCACATCGCACAGTTAGGCACTGAATTAAAACCCTTTTTTATGTTATAAGGTTATCGATATTTATTACTGGTAATTTCTGAGGTATTTATGCTTTTCACAGAAATGTTTAATATAATATCTGGTGTTATAAAAACCATGTTAGCCATTTATTTCCATCAGATTCCTCTCTATGTGTGAGAACGATTTATAATAAAATTATGAAAAATTAACGATCTTCATGATAAATAATTTTTTAATAATTAATTATTTAATTAATAATAAACACCAAGTGCACTAATATGCTCTCAATTTCAGAAAAATGTGTGTGTGATAAATATTTATGTCAGAGTTTTAATTTGAGTCACAAAGATGTATAAGTAGAAGTGAAAACCCAGTGATCATGTTGTTTTGAACATTTGTCTCTGAAATTATGTTTCAAAAATAATGTTATTTAAATGTCCTTGATGTCTTCTAGTTTCAGGCATTCTATGGACGCCCAATTTCGCACTACATTTTGACACATATCAATCATATATCTTATCATATGGTATATAAGGGCAATAAGTCAAGGGTATAATACCACATGGCCCTAGTTGCTAGTTTACATCAGCATTTCTCGACATAACAGGCAATGTGTCAAAAAATCATGGAGAATTGTCCCTGCACAATGCACGAAAGTAGACGAAATCGAAAAGGACATTTAAACAATATTATTTTCAAAACAAAATGTCAGAGATAGTTAAGAATAATAAATATTCTCTTGGGAAAACGGCAAGGGTGTTTGGGCTAAATTAAGAAATGGATTTTTTAACTTTGTCTGTGTATATTTCGAGCCAAAATCGGCTCTTCGTCAGGACACTAAAATTAAATACATAACAGGCACTTTTTATAATTAAACTTCTTAACACTTACTGTTAATCCAAATATTAAAGGAAACAAAACGACGAAAACATATAACTTTGTGAAAGAATAAACTATTACAGAATGCCGTATGGCAAAACTGAATAAATAATTAAAAGGTGTCCAACCGTGATATTGACAAAACTGACAAAATTTTTCGACATAATCAAGGATAGAGTTGTTGAACAAGCTTAAAATTCATGTGCGATTTAAATATTATTTAAAAATTCTATATATAAATTTTAAGTTGTATTATTTCTTCTTAGTTTAACACTGTCAATTTGAAGAAGTTGGCAATAAATAGAACTAAGATTTTGTATATCTGACCTTTTGTTAATAGAATTGGAATTTTGTTGTATATAACACATTTCCAAAAATAAACGTTTTGATTTATTAGCTTCTATGTCTAAAATTGCAGTATTTAGGAAACCAAAAGAATGTCGGGTACTAGATGCATGCTGAGCCAAAGCACAACGATCTGGACGTAGACGAACATCACTACGATGTAGGTTCAGTCTGTGTTGTAAAGACTGCATGGTTTGTCCAATATAAACAGAGGGGCAGTCCAGACATTCAACACAATAAATCACATTCATTTTTTTATTTTTGTCAATTTTATCTTTGTTTTGAGAACAACTTTTTATTAGTTTTTATATAGTATTTTGCAATTTTTAAATTTGGAAAAATTAAAAATTTTTGTAAGTTTAGTGTTAAATTTGGTATAAATGGAAGAGATGCAAATACTATAATTTGGGTATTAACTAAGTGATCTTGACTTATCTGGCCATATGTGGTGTTATTAACAGAAGTCCTTGAATTGTTACTACCAAATAATAATTTAATAATTAAATGACGTGGGTAGCTATTATGTAAAAGTATTTTATATAATCTGTGTAAAGCTTGTTGTGTAAGGGATGGATGTGTAATTTTTTCAATTCTATTTTTTAAAGCTTTAATAAGATTTAGTTTTATATGGAAATTATGTTCAGAATAGTAATTTATATATCTTCCAGATGAGTTGGGTTTTTGATACCAATCTAAAATTAAACTGTTATTTTGAGTACGAATTACTTTAGCATCAAGAAAAGGAATGGAATTATTTTCTTCAAATTCAATTGTGAATTCTATGTATTGATCGAAAGAATTGAACGTTTGTAGAACAAAGTTGGTTTCTGTATATGGAATCGCTAAGATTAGGTCATCAACATATTGGTATAGTAATGGTACTTGGAATGGTATTTTTTCTATACAAGTGTGAAGTAAGTTTGACATTACTAATGCAGCAAGAGTTGGACTTAATGTAGAGCCCATTGGACAACCAAGGATCTGTTGATAGAATATATTTTTAAATGAAAAATAAGTGGATTTGAAAAGAAATTTTATAATGTTTGTAAATGTTACTAGTGGAATAGTAGTGTGATCTGCTATTCTCTCCCATTCTGACTGTATGATTTGTAAAACAAGTTCTAAAGAAATGTTAGTGAATAAACTGACAACATCTAGTGAAATAATGATGTAATTAGAAGGAAGCTGAAAATTATTAACTTTAGAAGCAAACTCAAAAGAATCCTTGATAGCAAAACAGTGGTAACTTTCAAAGGCTTTATTAAGAATATCTGCCACAAAAGTGCTAAGCGGCGAGGACTATTGGACGTAGTGGAACATCTGGCTTATGTATTTTTGGCAAGCCGTATATAGTAGGTGATATAGCGTCATATAGGGTAAGTTTTTTAGTCTGGATTGTATCTATATGATTACTGTTTTTAAGTTGTTTAATTAAAGCATTGTTTTCCCTAATTATTTTTGCTGTAGGGTCCCTCGCTAGAGGGGAATAAACTTGTGGATTATTAAGTAAAGTTTGCATTTTATCTTCATACTGATGAGAGCTTATAGCTACAGTGACATTGCCTTTATCAGCTTTGGTAATTAGTATATTAGTACATCAAGCTTTACACAGATTATATAAAATACATTTACATAATAGCTACCCACGTCATTTAATTATTAAATTATTATTTGATAGTAACAATTCAAGGACTTCTGTTAATAACACCACATATGGCCAGATAAGTCAAGATCACTTAGTTAATCCCCAAAATATAGTATTTGCATCTCTTCCATTTATACCAAATTTAACACATAAACTTACAAAAATTTTTAACGTATTATTATTAATTATTAACTATTAACAAAAGGTCAGATATACAAAATCTTAGTTCTATTTATTGCCAACTTCTTCAAATTGACAGTGTTAAACTAAGAAGAAATAATACAACTTAAAATTTATATATAGAATTTTTAAATAATATTTAAATCGCACATGAATTTTAAGCTTGTTCAACAACTCTATCCTTGATTATGTCGAAAAATTTTGTCAGTTTTGTCAATATCACGGTTGGACACCTTTTAATTATTTATTCAGTTTTGCCATACGGCATTCTGTAATAGTTTATTCTTTCACAAAGTTATATGTTTTCGTCGTTTTGTTTCCTTTAATATTTGGAGTTAACAGTAAGTGTTAAGAAGTTTAATTATAAAAAGTGCCTGTTATGTATTTAATTTTAGTGTCCTGACGAAGAGCCGATTTTGGCTCGAAATATAGACAGACAAAGTTAAAAAATCCATTTCTTAATTTAGCCCAAACACCCTTGCCGTTTTCCCAAGAAAATATTTAATATACATCCGGCAATTATCTGTCGTTAAGAATAATATATAGATTAGTGGATTTTCACCTGTAATTTTCATTGTTATACATTTTGAAGTTCTGTCTTGCATGACGGAAAAATTCTTTATTCTTGTCCTTACCTTCGTGACTATGTTCATCACTTACTGGCACTAACTGTATATCGCTTAGATGATCGCCTCCAAGAATAAAACGTTTGCAACGGAAATTTAATCAAGGAATGTAATTTGAAACAGCAATCTTTTCTTTGCATCACTTTTAATAATAAAACTAATAGTTATGAACTAATGTTGCTATTATTTTAATAAAAGCATTTCTAATACTTTAGCAGATAATTTCCAAAAAGTTATGATTAAAAGAACTATTGAGATAATCAAACCAGTAGTTTAAATCATCCATTAAATCTCTGACAATCATAGTTATCCTTATAGTCTCTTCTCCTAGAGTGTAATACTAACAATTATTACAGTTTGAATTGTATCAGCTACTTATTCACCCTTAGTTTATTTTCTAGTGTAAACACTTGAAACTTAACTAAAAGCTCAATCAGTCCTTAGTCCTTTTATATGTGACAGATAAGTGAACATAAGTAAATGCTTTTAAATTAAGATTTATCTTCTATTGGTATATAATTATTATGTATGTTACTATATTATTAAGCAGGTAAGCTTGTGAAAGAAAGCCATCGAAGTGAAGTAATGTATGCAGTTCAGTTCTAGCAGACATCGACATATACTTCAGCACACATTAATAAGTGGATTACACAAATGTTGGAACTATTGGATTAGCAACTAAGCTCACGCCGATCGTTTTTTAATTACTTATTTAAAAACTTATTCTTTAATAAACATTAACAACTAATTAATAATGCATTCTCCCTTCTTGTTTACAACTTTTTTTCAACATTCAACAAAATTTTGAATACTTGGATGATAAAAATTACTTTGCTTCAACGCAAAAAGTACATCCAATCAAGTTCACAATTCTGCATCAGCATTGCACAAAACTTCGTGCATAACATTTGAAAGAGACTAAATGAGGTGGAAATCCTTTGATGCCAAATCAGGAGAATACAGTGGATCTGGCAGCACTTCCCAGCTATGTGTTTGAATGGCTTACTTGATCATGTTGGTGCTATGAGAGCATGTGTTGTGCAATTCCTGATTAAGTCTTTTCTCTTGAACAGCTGTGTTGAACCTTGCCCATTAAGTGAAGGTGCAGTCTGGGATCATTCCATTTTCTCGATAGTCCTGTTGTCATGTGACACGAATGTTCATACAAAAGTCTGTCTTTAAGGTCAAAATTTACATTTTTGAACTTTTCATACCAATCATGAGAGGTTTCAGCTATGGCATCCTCTCCGTATCCAGCACAAATGTCGCTTGTAGTTTTTATACTTTTATGACCTTAGAACCTTGACTAAAAGCAAAAAAGGAACTGTCAAAAAATCTCATTTTTATCTACTTGCCATTCCATTTTAATAAATTGAGAATAGATTCCAGTAGAACAAAACATCTTATAAAATGATTTAAAACATTTACACCAAAATCATTTGATTACATGCAAAAACTTAAAATTATGAAAACGCCCAGAACCTAGTTGCCAACCTAATATTATGCAGATGTTAAACCGTAATAATTGTAATATGCAAAAATTTTTTACATTTTTATATTTTTTGCGTAGAACACATTAAAGCTAATTTTGACCAGACATACTCACTACTGTTTGCAATACATTAACATGGTAACAAATAATTTATGATTTAGTAACTAAATAGATAGTAAAATTTGGTAAATCAAAAATTTTGTTGTCCCACTTAACTTACACTGCATGGGGATCCCAAAAACCATAATAGATACGAAGTCTGTTAAATGGGACCTAGTATGAAGGTTGTTAAAGTCAAATAGTGGGTGAAAGATATATGACTAATGAAATTCAAGATGTTCCATTGAGGTAAATACACAAAACCTAAAATAATTTTGCATTCTCCAAAAAATACCTTGACCCATATCTCTTCCACAGAGGGATTTGAAGTATCCAACAGGATAGATTTAAAATGTTTATTGATACAAGTAGAACACCACCTCCAAGCTCCTTTTCACTATTGTCACTATTTTTATCATTTCAATAAACAATGCACCTTTCATCTAACAATTCACTGTCTTATACTGAGTTTCTGTGAGAACTGTTACAGCAAAGTCCTCGATTAATACTACACAGTAAAAGACTTTTAATTTACTTATAAGTCCCCTAACATTCTGATAGTATAATATACTATGGTAAATGGTCAGTCTAGAGTACTCTGCCCATCACAGGAATTGGATTTTCCAGCTTTGTAAATGTTCCTTGGATTGAATTCCTTGGAAAAAACTTCTTTATCTTGACTGTTTCAGCCCAAAACTCAGCATTCATTCAAACTAAGAACATGTTATTATTTTGGGTTATTTTGAAAGACATACTTTTGGCCTTCTTCCTAGCAGGCAGTTTTTCAATATCAAACTCATCAGGAAATTAGCTCTTAAAAACGTAGCAAGGTCTTCTTCTTTAATTTCAAGATGAAGGTTCCCAACATATACCTGATTTTTATGAACCCCAGCTTAAATAGCTGAATCTGCATTTTTAACAGTGCCCTTAATGAATTTTCTTTATGAACAACTTTGAATATATTTGTATTTATTGAAGTTGATTAAGTTATATTGACCGAATCACCAGATAAAGAAGAGATACTTCAAGTTAAGCGATTTTTTGGAAAAACAAATTGACCAGATGTTGGAAGAGAAAAATTTAACTGGTGCTTGGTACCAGATGTGGCTGTCATAGTAACAGTTAGTTTTTTTTTTTGTTGGGATGTTTATCAACCTACTGTTTGACAACATCAGTGAAGGACAGTTTTTCACGATTAGGAGTGGAAAGGTTTTTCAGGCTGCTCAGCTCGTCTTGCAGCCTTCAGTTCTCAACTAGTAGATGATATATGGAAGATTTTGATTCTTCAATAGATTTGTGTAACCCTTGAATGACCTCAGTAGTGAATGACTCATGGACTTTGCTACGGGCCTCCTTGTATTCAGTCACATCTGACAGTTCTTCAGCGCATTTTAAACACTCTTCCATATTGCCTTTTTTCACGAACCCCTCTTGGATCAATACTGACACACTCGGGGTGATAAAACTTTGCACATCCATTGCACTGAGTAAACAATTTAGTCTTCCGACTTATTTAAGCAGTGAGCATAAATAAACACATCCGTACTCATTACTTGCCCACTCAATAAAAAAAAAATCAATTTATTAGTAAGCTGCTTTTTCTTAGTCCTTCTTTTAATATTTTTCATAAAATGTTTACTGCTTATACTTCAAGTACTATTTTCTCTTCTGTCTTTGATAAAAAATGCTAATCAAGGAATTTATCAACTGGCGTCAGTAGTAGGGGCTATGTTGCTTCTGGCTTTTTCAAGGTCAAAAGACCACGGCCACGATCAAGGTCAAGGTCAGAGCCAAAGGTCAAGGTCAAACATTAACATCACTGAAGATGCTACCGGTGAAAAGTAGCGAAACGTTTGAGAACGAGGGACATTTGTGGCAAAAGTGACTTTAAATTTACAGAAAGCTTACATTTTGTGGTTTGGGCATGTCAACTTTCAATATTATCAGCGTGCATATTGTTGTATGGCAGCAGTTACAGAAAAGAATTCGGAAATTAACACACCTGTGTTGCATGATCCATTTGTAGAAACCTTGTATACGTTTATATCATTTACTATGTTGAAACAAAGCTATTAACGTGATTATTCTGATGTAAACATGTTTACCTGATACGCAAGATTGAATTTAGTAAGAACAATGACAAACATATCTGGAAAAAGTTAAAGCATTTAAATGTTGGAAAAAGAATATCTAATGCAATACCTGAATACCTAAAAAATGCATATGCGATTAATGAATTCTTTATAAATAGTTTACCTCAAAGCAGCGTTGCAGACAATGCAGCTTTAGATTATTGTCAAGAACAACAGTATGAAAAAACAAATCGCCTATTTTCATTTAAGACTGTTTATACAGCTGACATATTAAGGCTATTTCAAAAATAAGATCCAATGCTGTTGGGAGCGATAGCGTGTCCCTCCAGATGATCATTTTTTGTTGTCCCTACATATTGCAATTTCTTACTCATATAGTAAATACTTGTATCGCTGATGGTGTCTCCTGACCAGTGGAACCATGCAACTGTAATGCCGTTAGCAAAGATACAGAACCCTACAGAATTCAAACATCTTAGACTTATTAGCTTATTACTGCCTACCATGTCAAAAATTTTAGAAAAATATTGCAAACAATATCAAAATTTTCTGGAAAATCATATTTTACCTGCCACACAATCAGATTTTCGATCAGGGTATAGCTGTACCACGGTCCTGCTCAAGGTTACAGATGATATTTTGGGAGTACGCGATAAGGGAGATGCAACCATTATGGTTCTTCTCGATTTCAGCAAAGCTTTTGGTACCATTAGCCATGCAATAATGTTACAAGTCATTGAATCCTTTGGTGCTTCTAATAAAGCCTTGTTACTATTTTCAACCTATCTGTCTAACAGAAGCGAAAGTATGCGAGTGTCTGATGTTTTGTCAAAACCCACAGAGATGCTGGAGGGTGTCCAGGATGGTTCTTGGACCCCTGCTATATTCTGTATATACTTCGTATATATAAAAAATATTGTTCTATACATGCATATGCCGACGACACACAGGTACATGGGCGTAGCCAGCACGATAACATAAAGAAAACATTATCTATCTAAAAAAAATTTGAACAATAGTTTGCGAGGATTAGCTGCGAATTTTTCAACTAGAGCTACGACCAATGCTTAGCATTGCTACCGCATTCAATCTATTTTCACCAATAGTTGACCTTACCCATGTTATAATTCGGCGAGAAGAGCTGAATCAAAGCAGTATGGCGTTTCTAATTGTAGGTAAAAGCAATTCAGCTTTTTTTAAATCCCAAGAATATTCGGCGCTTCCTGCATCTTATTTCATATTTTAAACCACAATTCGCTTTCTCCTTTGAGGCCTTCCAAGTAGCAAAAAGTTGCACAAGATGAAATAACATCATTTTATTGATTCGTATTAGTTGGATGAATATCTGTCAATAAAAATGAGGGCGATTTTTCTGTAGAAAATCTGACGTCTCAAGATGATATGATTGAACCCAATAAGTAAGAAAATATAAGTGACCTTTTCCAAAATTCAGATGGATTTTCGGCTGGTGACGTTCCTTGCATTTTTCCGATACTCCCTTAGAATGTCTAGATTAACTTGAATGTGTTGGTTGGCTTTGACTATGTAAAATGACTTCAGTTAAAGTGTATTTGCTATGTATTCCAGTATAGCGGAATACCTATTTTGCAATTAATGCTGCTAACACAATGACCCAACCGACGCTGTATATGCATTTGATATGCATTCCTTCTTGTTGCTGCATTTCCCACATCGGCTAATGTCGCTAATGCTTCAATAATATCGACGAAGTGGTCCTTAAAACACGGATACTATTTTACTTTTCTGACCATCTATTCTCACACATTTTAGGTATATTTGCAATAAGCTTGCGTCGTAAAATGGATTCGCGAAAAAATGTTATCTCCTAGATAGTTTCAACACAGTTCCGAATTTATGGGATAACGTGTCGTTGACAAGATTTCGCTTGTGCGAGGAGCAATGGAAGTAACTGGCTTTTTTGTACTTTTGTCCCAAGATCGCCTGCACACATTTTCCCCCCAACATTATGGCGGACCCTCCGTCAAAGCCTAACCCCTTCCACTTATCAGGATCTAGGTTTAAGTTTATTACAGAATCATCAATGGATTTTGCAATCTTTGCGACATCAAGTCCTTCAAGCTTTACAAATCCAAAATTCCTGTTCGATTTCGTTGGACTGTTCATCAAAGAAACGTAATCCAATAGACAGCTGTTCTTTTCCAGAAATATCGTGGTCCGTTAAGTTAGCTCCGCCATGTTGAGCAATTTTTCGAAAACATTGCTCCAGATTGCCCTGAGCTAGCTGCAGCTAGCTCCACTGTTAAAAAAACTAGCTCCACCTTGTTTGAGTAGTTATAAGCTCATCATTTCGGGGGGTGCTAATTTAACGTCGCCATTGCCTCAAATCTGTTTCAAAACCTAGCTCCAGGTAGCCCAGAGCTAGCTCCACTAAAGAGAAAGCTAGCTCCACTTTACTTGAATAGTTATAAGCTCATCATTTCGGGGGGTGCTAACTTAACGCTATCCTCGTCACTGTTTCAAATCTGTTTCAAAACCTAGCTCCAGGTAGCTCAGAGCTAGCTCCACTAAAGAGAAAGCTAGCTCCACCTTACTTGAATAGTTATAAGCTCATCATTCCGGCGGGTGCTAACTTAACGTTATCGTCGCCACTGTTTTAAACCTATATAAAAACTTAGCTCCAGGTTGCTTAGAGCTAGCTCCAGCTAGCTCCACTACAGCGAAAGCTAGCGCCATTCCAGTTTCCATAATTTTCGGGAAAATAATGCCTGAGATTTAGCTACGCCATTTTGACCGATCAATCTGAAAAATATCTCCATATCATTTAAAGCTGGCTTCAGCTAACTTTGTTACTCAAAAATTAGCTCCAACACAATTTACAACACCTTTCAGAAAAAATATTATGACAGTTAAACCCATCGCATCGATGTGAAAAACTAACTCCATGTGGGTGGACCTGGAGCTAGGTTTTGAAACAGATTTGAAAGAGTATCGAGGATAACGTTAAGTTAGCACCCCCGGAAATGATGAGCTTATAACTACTCAAGTGAGGTGGAGCTAGTTTCCTTAATAGTGGAGCTAGCTGGAGCTAGCTCTGGGAAACCATGAGCTAGATTTGAAACATTGGTGAGGACAACGTTAAGTTAGCACCCCCCGAAATGATAAGCTTATAACTACTCAAGTAAGACGGATCTAGCTTTCTCTATTGTCGAGCTAGCTGAAGCTAGCCCTGGGCTACATGAAACTAGATTTTGGAACAGATTTGAAACAGTGGCGAGGATAACGTTAAGTTAGCACTCCCCGAAATGATGAGCTTATAACTATTCAAGTAAAGAGGAGCTAGCTTTCTCTATAGTGGAGCTAGCTCTAGGTTACCTGGAGCTAGGTTTTGAAACAGATTTGAAACAGTGACGAGGATAGCGTTAAGTTAGCACCCCCCGAAATGATGAGCTTATAACTATTCAAGTAAAGTGGAGCTAGCTTCCTCTTTAGTGGAGTGGAGTGGAGTGGGCTACCTGGAGCTAGGTTTTGAAACAGATTTGAGGCAATGGCGACGTGTTGTGAATCAGCAGCAATGTGTTGCGGGGAAATGATTTTGTAGATGTGGAGTGGAAGAACGGTGCTTCTAATTTAGAAGACTGAACTTCATATCATAAGCATGTTTGTACAGATGTGTTCTGGTGTAATATATAACACCCTTGCTACTTACTACTAAACAAATGTACAGCACAAATTATTGCTAATAAAGATTATTATTATTATTATTATTATTATTATTATTATTAAAAATTATAGACTTGACCAGCAAACCCAAGAGAACACCAAATCCTAATTTCTTTGTAATAATTAATGGTGTTCATAGAAAACTTAAATTTTGCAGAATATGTAAAATGCAACTTTTGTATTAAGTAATCTAAAAAATTATTATTAAGAGCGGGATAACTGCACTATTCTTTTTCAGAAATATTTAAAGAAATAGTTTAAGAGTTCTGAGAAAAAAATTAAAAAGGCTGTTTTGGGAGTATAACATGGTAAAACAGATAAGAAATAATATTGTCTGTACATATGGGATTTTCATATTGAAACATATTGTTAATAAAGCCTATAACTAAATAACTTATATCAACTAATGCTTTCTACTTTTCTGAAATATATACAGTAAAGATGTCTTTTTTTTAATATAAGCTAATTTTATTTCAAAGAAAAAAAATAGCTGAACCAAAGAATAAGTTTGCAGTTTTTTTTACTATAAACAAGAAATGAAAGATATTGACCTCCTGTATTCAAATTTATCTTGCTTGATTACGAAGCTATAACAATTAAAAAAGGTCTATAGGGTTGCATTTGACTATAAGATACTTTTATAATCAACATCTCCCATTGTCACAGTTGCAATAAGTTAGAAGTTATTTATGATTATATTAAAAACCATAAAATTAACATTAAAAATAGCCATCATTCGTTACATTAAATCATACTTGAGTTATGCAATTTTGAAGACTTGAAACTTATATCCCTCCTGTTGTCATAGCAAACAAAAAAAATGTTAAAACAAAATTTATTAAGAAATAAACACAGATTATAATGGGCCGCTTTCTCATCTCTTTGTTAAAGTTGATGTTAGCTAAAATTAAACTAGTAACCATGACAACACCTTAAATTGAGGTATGTGATTAGTTTAGATATTAAAAACAGGGTTGATTTTAGCTTAAAATAAGGAAAAGAAACCGGCCCAATGATTTATTTTAGACCAACATTGTATTGCAATTTTTTGGAGAAAGAAACGATTCTTTGACATGTTGTATTAAATGCGCCACTTAGGGGCACGATTAATTTCCAAGATACATCCCCGCTGTCCAGCCTTAATTGATCACCCTATATATAACTTATGATGCAATTTGTCAGCATTTATCAGTGGAACTTGACTGCCAATTGCTTACTTATAATCTTATTGTCAGTTAAAATATAATTAAATGAATAACACAGTCAGCATTACAAAGTAAAAAGTTCATAGATGACAAAATATATCGTGTTGTAGATAAACTCATCAAACAATTATAAAGGGTGTCCTCGTAATACACTGACAACGTTTGACAGGTGTAATAAAAATGCAATTTTGGGAAAAAAATTCCAAAAATGTCTTGTTTTTGATATACATACATTCATGGACTATAAAATATATCAACTTCAAATTTGGTGGGAATCATATGGCATAAGATAAAATAAAAACAAGTTACCTGAGCATTTTTAAACCACCATACGCTATATTAGTGTGACGTAGATGTCGGCCATTTTGCTGCGATACGTCAAGATCCCGGATCCAAACCAACATACTTAGTTGTCATAATGTGCGTAAGGGAGTTCAGCGTTTGGTGTAATTTTTTAGTGTTAAAGAGTATTTTAAACTGTTACTGTGTACGTTTGAGTAGCTTACACTACTTCGCTTTACATAGCAAGTATTACAAACCGAAATTACATTTAGATACAATGTATTGTTGAAAAGCTGGACATACATCAAGTACATGTGTGGAGCATTACAATTTACAAGTTTTACCAGAAAATGGTAATGAGTTGGGTCCCTGGATGTTTCCGTTATAATGAGAGAGAAACGTGTAATCTTTACAGCACTTCTTTTAGGTTGTTTTTAAACAATAGATTGCAACTAAATGTAATCTTGGTTTATAATACTAAATTACACTAAGGAACGTAAACCACTAAAAATTCACAGTAACATTCAATGTTCAGAGCAAAATTATAGTATAATACAATATTTTGAAGTGTTACTATCATCGATGTATAAAAGAGGGGATACCGCATCTCATTGACAGAAAGCGCATTGTTGTGAAACCAACATCTAAATGGCATGAATTTAGCGCAATAACAAACTTTGTTTTCTTTTCGCGGCATTGGCGTGCCGTAATTTGCATTCTTCAGTATGCTTCGGAAACCTAAAAATAATAGATAGGAAAAAATATTGTATGAATATGATTTATGCACGCATATAAAACTCACTTTTTTGTTATACACTAGTAAACAATTCATCTTTCAGTAGTAATGTTGTAATATATCGGCATAATAAGCAATTTAAATACCGCACGCCTATGAATCTTAACCTTAAATACTACTTGGGTGTTACATACCTGTGAAATGAAACATTGGGTTAACGTATATCAATATTTCTGCACATTTGACACTGCCTGATCACCTTATCACTGCTACCGTTAACAATTATATGGAAATCATTCCCTGTGTCTTGCACATCATAAAACCAAATAAAAACAAACCCGCAAACGCCCAAATGGTGTGTGACCGTGAACATGAAGCTTAGTCATTGGACATACACAACTGGTCAACTGGAAGATCCAATGTTTTCTACAAATAAACGCTTAGACTGTGATCACATGTTGGCATCAGTTTAGAATGTGAAAAGCTGGATCCCCTCTTTTATACATCCATGGTTACTATGTATGCTTGAATGGATTACATACCTTTGTATTATTCCTTAAGTATTACAAATCGAAATTACATTAAGTTGCAATCTGTTGTTGAAAGACAATATAAAATAAGTACTCAACGTTTATACGATTCTCTCTCATTATAACAAGAATAACCAGGGACCTAGCACGTTACTATCTTCTGGTACAACATGTAAATTGTAATGCTCTACACACGCACTTATTGTAGGTTAAGCTTTTCAGCAATACCTACATTGTAACTAAATGTAATTTCCGTTTGTAATACTTGCAAAGTTAAACGAAGGAGTGTCAGCTACTCAAACATACACAGTAACACTTTAAAATATTCTTTTAACACTAAAAAAATTGCACCAAACACTGAACTTGTTTTGTAATAAGCAATGAACTTGTTTCAAAGTCAAGGAAGTTTGCCAATAACTTAAAATGGGCAAAAACAGTAAAAATAGGGTTGTTATGGAAATGTTATAATAAAATAGATATGTCATGTTCAAAAAGAATTAATTGTATTATTAATATTGTGCATATGTTCGTTTAAATTGAATAAACGCTGTTCACCTGCACCTATCTTTAATAAATGCTCCAGTCGAGAACCACGCTCTGCTACAGGTTATGGGCCCAGAACTAGTAGTGTGTGAATAAAATTGGTAAAAATATGGAGCAGTCGGTTACAGCAGGTGGTGGAATAAAACTGGAAGGCACCCAAAACTGGGGAGTCTGGAAATTCCAGGTACGAGTTAATCTGAAGTCAGCAGATGTGTATGATTTGATTGATGGTTCAAATCCAAAACCTACTGACACGGCGAAGTTAGAAACATGGCTTAAAAAGGATGCCAAAGCACAGAACATCATAGTAAATCGATTATCTGAATGTGTGATGTTGCACATCCTTACATGTGAGACAGCCGCAGAAATTTGGCAGAAATTGTTATCTATTTATGAACAGAAGTCAACAACAAGTGTACATTTGGTTCAGCAAAGATTTTTTGCATATAAGTTGGAAGACACTGACACAATATCTACATTCGTTTCGAGAATACAAGAACTACAAAATCAACTGAAGCAAATGGGTGAGTAGGTAACTAAAAAGATGGTAATGACAAAAATATTAATGTCGTTACCAAATAAATATCAGAATTTTATTTGTGCATGGGAGTCAGTTCCTCCGAGCAATCAAAATATGAATGATTTAGTTGCCAGGCTATTTATGGAAGAGGAAAGGCTAAAGGAACACCAGGAAATGAAACTAGAGGCATTAATGGCAAAACATCCAAAAGCTAAATCAAAATGTTTCGGGTGTGGAAAGTATGGTCATTATAAAACAGATTGCAGAACAAAGAAGACAGAAAAGTTATGTAACTACTGTAAGAAACCAGGTCATTTTATAAAAGACTGTTATTATCGGAAAAATAAAGAAAAACTTCAAGATGAAACCAAGGAAAGAAATGCTTTCATAGTTACGGCTCTGACTGAAAGTACAGCAAGTAATGACTGGCTGGTTGATAGCGGCGCAAGTGATCACATGTATCATAGAAGAGACTATTTTGAAGAATTTAGACAATTAACTGTAAGCAAGTCAGTAGTAATCGGTGATGGCACAAAAATTGAAGCAAATGGAATTGGAATGATTAAATTAGAAGCACATAATGGGCAGGAATGGTTACCAACAATTCTTAATGAAGTCTTATAATATGTTCCTAATGTTAAGGTCAACCTGTTTTCAGTGAGCAAGACAGTTGACAAGGGATATGTGATGAAGATGAATAACAAAAGTTGCAAGTTTGTGAAGAATAACAAGGTTGGAGCAATTGGTGAAAGAAGACATAATCTGTTTTTAATGAAATTTCGTTTTCAAGAAACTACAACAAATGTAAGTCAAGTTCAACAGGATCTACAGACTTGGCATGAAAGGTTGGTACATCAGAATAAGATTTATGTGAAATAAATATTAAAGGACAAGGGGATAGAATATGTGGACAACGAAGATGGAGATGCGTGTAGAACCTGTATTGAAGGAAAACATCAGAGGTTACCGTTCAGTAAGAGTGAATCAAAAACAACACGAACTTGTGAGTTACTACATATGGATTTGTGTGGACCAATGGAGGAAAAGTCATTGGGTGGATCACGGTATTTTTTATTAATAAAAGATGACTATTCCAAGTACAGAACAGTATATTTCCTCAAAGAAAAGTCAGGAGTTTGTGCAAAAGTGAAACATTTTCTGTTGTTCTCAAAGAAAATGACTAGTAACGATGTGAAAATCATGATGTCTGACAATGGTTTAGAATTCGTGAACAAAGAAATGAAGGAATTGCTCGAGGATAATGGTATTCAACATCAAACCACAGTGGTCTACACACCACAGCAAAATGTGAAAGCTGAAAGGGAAATGCGAACAACTGTAGAAGCAGCAAGAACCATGTTACAAGCAAAATCGATGGAGAAGAAATTTTGGGCTGAAGCAGTAAACACTGCTGTATACACAATCAACCGCACTGGAAGGTCTAACGTTGAAGGCAAAACCCCATTTGAAGTGTGGACTACAAAATCTTTCAACATTTCAACATTACATGTGTTTGGTACAGAAGTTTATGTCCATGTTCCAAAAAAGAAGAAATACAAATTGGATGCAAAAAGTTCTAAAGGAATTTTTGTAGGATATGGGGAAGATACCAAAGGTTACAGGGTTTATGTAGAAAAACAGAAGAAAATAGATATTTTCATAGATGTACTGTTTGTGTATTCAAAAACACTTTATGGTCATCACAGGAACGATAATGATACAGTTCAGCATGAAGTAATTGAAAATATCATAGCAAAAGAACAGATAAATGAACATGAGGATGATGATGATGAAGAAAGAAGAAATGGAGAGGAAGATTTGGAAACAGTGGATGAACATGATAATGAAGATAGTGTGCCGCAGTTAGACAGACCACAAAGATCATTAAGGAAACCAAAGTGGCTCGACGATTATGAAACTTCATTTTACTGTGTAGAAAAGGTACCCAAAACACTGGAAGAAGCACTGAAAAGAAAAGATGCTGAAAAATAGAAAGCAGCAGTTGAAAAAGAGCTGAACACATTGTTGAAGAATAATACATGGATTGAAATCCTTGGCCCGATAGTAAACAAGTCATAGAAAGTAAATGGGTCTTTAAGTTAAAAGATGATAACACTGGTAATATTGAACACAAAGCCTGTCTTGTTGCTAGGGGTTTTCAACAAAGAGATAACTGTAATTGGTATGATGTTTATTCGCCAGTATCTAAACTAAGTAGTTTCAGAATAGATTAGGTTTGCCAGTACATCAAATGGATGTGAGGGGTGCTTTTCTTTATGGTGAAATAAGGATGAAGTGTATATGTCTTTGCCAGGAAAGAATAGGCAAAATTCAAATTCTGTTTGCAAACTCAAAAAATCTATCTATGGACTTTAAAAATCACAAAAAACTTGGAATGAAAAATTTAATACTTTAATGATGAGTGAAGGCTTCAACCGTTTAAAATATGATTACTGTTTGTACACAAAAAGTAATTTGTATGTTTTGTTATATGTCAATGATTTGCTAATAGTTGGACATGATAAAAACGAAGTCAAAAGGTTAAAGAAAGTGTTTAAAGAAAATTTTGATATGAAAGATTTGGGTTTAATCTCTAAATACTTGGGAATAAATGTTATTCAAGATTTGCAAAAGGGTATCACTAGTATTGATCAAAGTAACTATTTAAAAAATATTTTGAAAAAGTTTGAATGTTAGACTGTAAACCTATGTCAACACCTATGGAAGAAAATTTTAACTACAACAGTTTGAGGGAAGGCGTACATGAAAAGGAATATGAGACTGTGTGTAGAGAAATAATAGGTAGTTTAATGTACGCAGCACAAGCAACAAGACCTGATCTATCTGCTAGTGTTAGTTACCTCAGTCGATTTCAGAACTGTGCAAGCCACGATTTATACAAAGCACTTAAACGTGGTATGCGCTACATTAAAGAAACTGTTGATCTGAAATTAGTTTATAAAAGGGTTGAAGTTCAAAATGTGATTGAAGCATTTGTAGATTCAGATTGGGGAGGTGATCTAAATGATAGAAAATCAACTACCGGCTACGTGTTTAAATTTCTTAATTGTGCTGTTGTACGGGGGAGTAAGAAACAGCAATGTGTTGCTTTGTCATCTACAGAATCAGAGTATGTAGCATTAAGTTATGCAATCAGTGAAGCTTGTTGGTTGAAGAATCTTATTAATGATTTTAGTTTGGGTATCAATGTTCAACAGGTAATTATTCATGAAGACAATCAGTCTGCTATACACATTGCAAAAATCCCTGAAAATAACAGAAGGGTAAAGCATATAGATATAAAATATTTTTTATTACGGAGAAAATAAAGGAAGGTATTGTAGATTTAGTTTACATTAAAACGGAAGATCAAATTGCCGATATCTTTACAAAAGCCTTAGGTAAACAGAAGTTTACTAAATTTAGATCACAACTATGATTAGAAAGTTGAATATTTAGTTTTGTGAATTACAATAAAGGTTGAAACAATTTCTTTGAGGGAGGGTGTTTTGTAATAAGTAATGAACTTGTTTCAAAGTCAAGGAAGTTTGGCAATAACTTAAAATGGGCAAAAACAGTAAAAATAGGGCTGTTATGGAAATGTTATAATAAAATAGATATGTCATGTTCAAAAAGAATTAATTATATTATTAATATTGTGTATATGTTTGTTTAAATTGAATAAACGCTGTTCACCTGCACCTATCTTTAATAAATGCTCCAGTCGAGAACCACGCTCTGCTACAAAACTCCCTTATGCACGTTATGGCAACTTGGTTTTTGATCCAGGATCTAAACTAAATGTAATTTCGGTTTGTAATACTTGTGAAGCAAAGCGAAGGAGTGTAAGCTACTCAAATAAGCACAGTAACAGTTCTAAATATTCTTTTAAAGTCACAAAATTGCACCTAAAGCCTCTCCTACATCTGACGAACGTTTCTGCCTGCTCAGCTGCCAGCATTTGCGGTCGCGCGCAACGTTGCCAGCAACGTTAACGAACGTTTTCGACAGGCTCCCACATATGAGCAACATTTCTATCGTTGCTAGCAGGTTTAGCGAATTTCAATTATGTCGAAAAAGTAAACGTGTTTATATTATTTAGTGAAACTATACATTTTCTTACTAAAAAGTGTACCGTATGGAAACTGATGAAGTTAACAAGAGGAAAATAATTAGTTTTAATTTAATTATTATTACAAAAACTTGCGCTTTACTATAAAAAAAATTAAAAATAATGTAATATACAGGGTGTCCGGAAATGATGAGCAAATATTTAGGAGATGATAAAATGTTATAATGAAGGCCTTATACGATTGTTTTAAAAACAAAAATTAACGAAGATACGGGGTGTCAAAATAATTTTAAGTTTATATAAAACAATATAGGTACGTAGCGGCCGCAACTACTACATTTCTATTATTATTCATTATCAACGTATCTAAAATTAGTAATTAGGCGACACACATTTAAACACTACTGCAGACACCGGCACCCCTCATCTACAAACACACGGCAACTAATATACATTCGCGGAAAACGTTGCAGTGCATTCGTTGTCCCTCCCGCATTGAAACGCTCTCGCGTGCTCCTAGGAAAGATTTCCCTTTGATCTTTTTTAATTTTCCGACAACCGATGGAGCGCGCTCGCTCGCATTCGCACCCATTTCCAACTGCTCGCGCTCGCGGTGAATGCCCTTCCACATCTGGCAAACGTTTCTCGGCAGCGCGAGCGAGCGCAAACGTTCGTCAGATGTGGGAGAGACTCAAGGTTACTAGACATAAGATAGGTTGTCTGGTAACTTCTAACCAATCAGCACGCGGCACCTAACGCGTCATCAGGGGTGCCTGTTCAAATTCTTATGCATTGGATTATATTAAATATGCCAAATAACAAATGTAACTAAAAATCTTGCAATTCTACAGAGCATAAAAATAATGTTCAGTATTTTACAAATTTTCATACAAACACTTTCATAAATTTAAAATGTAGCATTCTAAACCAGGGATAGAAAAACTACATGTACGTTTAAGGGTAGCTTTTAGCATGGTTAAAGAAAACGTATATTTTAATCTATAATAAAAATAAGTGGAATAAATTGTTTCAGCTCCTTTCTTTGCGTTAAATAAAAGTAGTAGTAGATACCCTAGACAACAATCGATAATCTCGATTCCTCCTTTTCTTCCCGGAGGCCAATTAGCAAATAACAAGTAACAAACAGAAGGATGGAAAAGAATGAACTAAAAAACCCGTTGGACAAAAGGGTAATAATTCTCGCCTTAAACGGCGCAATCGCATAGTCTTGCAACCGTCAAAAATGTATTTTCTCTCCTTTAAAGACGCAAGCGCATAGTCTCTGTGACAGGTCCCACTGTCGAGTTACTCGATATCGAAAACCAAAGAAAACGAAAACGCCACAGAATCGCATTTCGCTCGCTATCGGATACGGTATCGACTTCGTCTGTCGACTCGACTCGAAGCGTGTCGAGTAAACAGAATCCGTATGCTGGGTTTGTCAGAATCCAGGACCATAGATAAAGACAAGACCAAGGAAAAAGAATAGCAGGAGGGAGCGCGGCCGTAAGCCCAATGTAAAATATTTTGCACCACGCCAGACACCTTCTATTACTCTGTTACGACTTGCGCAGTCGGGATTCTCTACAAACCCCTGGCACACGACGCTTGTTTGCAACAACGACAGGCCGTAATCGTAGTCGCGAAACATCTTTTATTGCCCTAAACCTCGTGGCGCGCGCGACCAGTTTTTCAAACCCACGCTCCCTCCTGTTATTCTTCCACCTTGGACAAGACCTTGTCTATGTCCAGGACTTTGACGTACCGCAGAAAAATGGCCGTCATTACGTCAGCATTAATATAGCGTTTTGGCCACGTATTGGCTTTCATTTAGTGATATATAAATATTATATAATAATACAGCAATATGACTGAAGGTAAGAGTAAAAGTTAACACTAATAATACTCTCATAATTTTTATACATATTTTAGTACACAAGCTGTAATTGAATTTATTAAGCAGAGCAAGAGTATGTATAACGGCTTTGTAAGTAAATATTATGCTTGAAAAAATAATAATGTATTTAACTTAACACATTTCTATTTCCTTATTATAGGAAATAAAAAGAACAAACTTAACGGATAAGGTTCATGCACATAGACACATGATTGCTGCCGTTATATATAATGGAAAGTGGGTACCAGAGGGTGGATATTTAATAATAGTATTACATCCTGGTGTAATAAAATATAATTATTATGGTAAATTAATTCAATTTTATAATTTTAAAATTATTTATAGTAACCTTCATTGTTTCTTTTTTAGAATCTAGACCTCATCATTTAATATATACGTATTTTAAGTCTATCATAAATGATTACAGCTTAATATTAAATTAAACACTGACTGTAACAACATCTTATTTCTATATGATGGAATATCATTTTTACTAGAATCATTAACATAATTTTGAGTCTCCATATTAAAAGGATAAGACACTAAATTATTATTTGTATAAGAAGTTATAGGAGTTGGTGTAATTCTTCTCCTTCTTCTTTTAGGTTTACCAGTTCTACACATATCTATTCGATCTTCTGGTTGAACACAATTGTCTTTTTTGACATAATATGTTTCATCAAAACACTGTTGATTTGAGCCTGTGTCATCACCAAGGTAGAACTAAAATAATACTTAAAATAAAGGCAATAATAAAAATATATATTATTTATTTCTTGTAATTATTATTTCCTTATTTTATCCTTAATTTGCTTAATCTTCTGTTACTAATCGTCCTCTGCCCTCTGAATAATATGAAAAAAAGAAGGTGTAAAAAATCAATTACAACTAAATAACCTGCATAATACCTTACGAAATCAAAACTATCACACATCGAAATTTTTCAAAAATTTTAAAATTTGTTAAAAAGACAGACTATTCCTTTAATTTAATCAATTTCTAACTAAATAAGTTCATTGTACCTAATGAAACCAAAAATCGTCACACATCAAACATTTTTCAAAAAATATGTAGAATTTACTAAATAAGTATACTATCTCCTTTAATCTAATCAATTTCCAATTAAATAACCTTCACTACACGTAATGAAACCAAAAACCATCACACATCAAAGTTTTTCCCCAACAAAAATTCTACAATTTACTAAAAGAACACACCATCCCTTTAATCTAATCAATTTCCAACTAAATAACCCTCACTGTACCTAACAAAACAAAATACCTTTCATATTAAACTTACACATTAACTTACCGTTCAAAATAACAAGTCCACACAATATCCAAAAAAACGGACTCGCTACATCAATCAAAATTTAGGTGTCTCGTGGTGAAAATCTGCTATACAACTAAAATCTGCGTTGAACCAATTTACTTTCAAATGCAATATTAATTAAATTCAATCTTGCATATAAGGTAAACATGTTTACATCAGACTAATCATGTTAATACTTTTCACTGGTAGCATCTAGAGTGATGTTCATGTTTGACCTTGACCTTGGTCTTTTGACCTTGCCAGAAGCAACATAGCCCCTACTACTGGCGTCTTTTGCACAATTGAAACTGGCAACTTCGTCATACACAAAAAGGCCAAAACTAACAATCAACAATGAAAGCTGATTTGTAAAACAAAGAATTATTTTTTTTATTCAAAGAAAACTTAGAACACATCTACATCGTTATAACAGAAAAGTAAATTCAATACACTTTTAATGGTGTAAACATACCATATCCTTTTCCATGAACGAAAATTGCAAAATTTAAATTATTTTATTAAAACATCCTTTGAGTGAATCTTGAATGTAGCTAATACAGTAGTTAAAGATCTTTTCTTAACTGTCTAGGGGCGAAAACAATATCTTGTTTTCATACTTTTAGATATTTGGTTTTCCAGCTCACTGCAAACGGTACAAAATTGAACAATTGAATTACTAACAAAGGTATCATTTTTAAGAAGTATTTCAAAAGTGCATAAATATACAGGCTATTCTATTAGAAAATATATTTTGGTACCACCCAAAAAAGACACCCTGTATAATGCTTAAAATTTTATAGTGTAAAGAGCTTGATTTAGTACAATTTTTACTTTTAAAGTCCGCCTCGTCTTAGGTAATGCAACCAGGACATCACGGTACCCGTTTTGTCACACATTTTATCCATGAGCAATTTTTAAAAAATGATCTTACTGTTTTAAATGTCGTTTCAAATAATATGGATTAATCACTTCATTGTTGAATACCTCTGCGGCCACGCCCTTCCTAGAATCCGACCATTGTGAGTAGACAAAATAAATCATTTTACTCCCCTCATATCACATTTAGAGCAACAAAACAAATGTACATGGTGCATATCCATGTGATAATGTTAATAGAAAAAGAAGTGTCCTTCCAAAAGGTATTATGTAACGATACCACAAAGGCTCTATTAACCACCAAACAGCAAATATTAGAGCCACAGATCTTACCTTCACAATAAATCTAATAAACCACGGCGATATTCAAGAGGGTTCTCTGGCCTCAGCTTACTCATTGGAGACGGACTGGGTTCACAGGTGAAAAAAAGAAGTAATTGGCACCACAAAATTAAAAAAAAAAAGCCAACAGCGAAACAGCCAAATAAAATTGCGAAATAATTTTTATGCCTGTGTTTATTTACAAAAAATTTTTTAACATGCATCAAAAATATAAAGTTAATGATTTATAATTCAAATTAGTGTAATAACTACCCTGCAACGGTCTAGCAAGCGAGCGTCGTGGCAGGAGGGAAGAACGGTCAAACCGTATCACAGTATTTCGTGAGTAGTGAACGTATTACTTAATTATCGACACCCGGGGGTGGAGTATTGGCCAATACCTTCCCGAATACACAGTAAATTCACTTTATTCCCGTAGCTATAGGCAAAACGCCGCTGCGACTCGCAAACCGTTATTTTACAAAATAACAAGCTATTCTAGTGTGAACAGTCAAGGAAATTCCTATCTTTATCAAAGGTAAGTTATTTTTAAAATAATCCAACAGAAAGGTACAAAACTAAGTATAGATTAAATTTTTGAGAAAATAACAAATTGTAAATGGTAGAGATCAAAATGTAAATTCTAATATCAAATTGTAAATGTTGAAACGTTAACTCTTCTTTATTTCAGGGAAACGACGAACGACGACCCACGGAAAACCGCTTCTACGTGCTCTCGGAACGGCAAGAATGTCCAAGTTATAGATAACGTAAAAAAAGAAAAGTGTCTGACCGTAAGATAAGCTGGTCCTCTGGGAGTCCTACTAGTCCAGATGGGCCTTCAACCGCTATCCTAGCTGTCAATTAGCTTCCCGGAGTATTTTTCCTACCCAATAGCCCTTATGCACGTGGATTTAGTGAAGTAACAACCGGAGGGCGAAGAAGTAAGAAACAAGAAAGGGTCTGCTCTTCCACCCTATTCTGCAAAGACTAGCGATTCGCTTTTCAAATCCCCAATTAGGCAATCAATTATGATAATAACACCGCCTTTCAGATCCAATAGAAATATCTAATTGCGTTTCACACACTCGATAAATCAAAACCAATTTTAAAGGCAGCTGTTTAGCGAAATTTACTAGGTGAATCTTGCAGGCTCAAAGTGATAGTGATAGTATTTTTGTGGGCAAAACCGTTTTTGGCAGAAACGCGCAGACCAAGTTTCGATAAGATAAACTGATGGCAGCACCTACCGGATTCATTTAGGTTTTAAACTAAACTATGTTGAATATAAAGAACACCGTAATAAAGGCACTGTTAAAAAACCACCCCCGATAGGGGATTGTACCTGGTAGCTTTGAGTGGTAATGGTAGATAGTTTTTTTTTTAGAGTAAACCTTATCAAGCTATGTTGGTCCATTTTTTTAATTTTTTAATCTTAAGATGCATGTCTATGCTGTGCTGTCTACACCTCAACCAACTGCAGATAGTACTATTTCGCTGTCATTACAGCTCATCAGTGCAGTTTAGGTCTAGTGTAGACAACACGGCATAGAACTGGTTTTGCTATATATGGCAAAAACAAAACACAGGATGGAATTGGGGACTGAAAATGGATGTGCAACATAATATGGTCTTAATTGGGAACAATATATGTTAATTGGGGCCAAATTCCACTGGGAGTACTTTTTATTCATGCTCTCATGAGCTTCAGGAAACATGCAGATGGTCATTCAAACTAAATAAAACAAGCTGAAATTAAAAATGTTTATTATGAATAAGTATCTTAAAAAAACTACATTTTCACATAACACTGAAACAGGGCCTAATTGTTTAAAATATTTACAATAAGTATTTTAAAAAAACATCTTCACATAACACTGAAACAGCGTCTAAATGTTTAAAATATTTACAAGATTTTGAAAAGCATGTACGGAGTTAGTGAAAGCTTTTGGACTATTCTGCAAGTCTAAACCCCAGTCTGGTTTTAAGGAAGGAAGCGACAAATTTGCGGACTGTATAAACACAGATGATCCAATGTTTTTAGTTTTGCTAACCATTTTCTTTTTTCTCTCAATTAGTGCCCTCATTTTGTCTATCTTATGCCCATTATGGTGAACTGAAACTATTACCTCCTTGTAAGCAATTTTATGAGCAAATAACCAAAGCAAGGTGCACAAATATGGGAATAATAGACTTTCCTTATCACACCAGTTTACCATAACAGTAAGGATATCATCCATATAGTACGGGTACCAACAATGTCCGGTAGCAGGAGGATATTTGCAAAAATTTATGAGTATGCTAGCTCCTATAATACTTGCATTCATGTCAGGTAAAGATCTGCCTGCATTAATGATCATCACATAGATCTGTTGAGATACTTGACTGCTCATGTAAAGGCATGCATCTTTGGAACGTCGAGTGATATATTCTGGAAAAAAAATATACAATTTTAATTTAACTAGGAAAAAAGACAAAAATAAAAAAGCTGCCTAATATAGCTGGGAAGATTCTAAAATAAAGATAACAATGAAAGGATAGTGTACCTGTCTAACGATATAATATGTAATCTAGCTGTTATACAAGTAAAAAACACCATGCTGCAATTATTCTCCAATTTATGCACACAATTATCTATATAGCTAGTACAGGGTTTCTATAAATTATTCATGCATCCAGGGCGCAAATGGAAATTATCGCTTAAATCAATTTGCCACCTCTCAGGAAAGTGATGTATATTTGTCATCTGTKGATTTTAAAATTATTTGATATATTTTAMTATGAGAAAAGCCTGGGAGTATGTTTCAACATATTTTGTAGTGTTTTGTGGGATAATCAACTTTAAGGTTGCAGAAAGGTCACATTTCGAAGCTGTGGGATGACATTGATCTGCAACTCGCCATATATATTGCAGCTTGGCAACAGTTACAAAAAAGCGGCACTAAGAATTCAGAAATCAAAACCGCGCGCTTTGCATCAATCATTTATATAAACCCCGTACAATATGTACTTATTCAGAATAAAAATATTAATATTTGCTAATAATGTAAATATTTAAAGTTTCTGCTCCTTATGTAAACTTTTACATACTTTAATTTAGAAGGTTCATATAATATGTGGATAAGATCATTGGAAAATAACTTTTACAATAACAATAAGCGGAATAAAATGTCTTTCAACTCCAAATTCCTTTAATTTATTGGTGACCAGTTGCAAAGTTAAATGTTACCTTATCATCAGATCAAAGCTACAAATTGATTAGCGTATAATAATATTCTACTCATAAGAAAAATACAAATAAATAGAACTTAAAATAACTTAGAGATTTGTCATTTTTAGTTTGAAAATATATTCATTATCATCCACATGCTAAACTTTCAAAAAAGACTTTATAAATGGTGATATTTATGTGATATCTTTTTCTTAAAATCCAAATATCTCACTAAAACCACTTTCAAGCTCGCTCTTGAAATTAAAACATCTATTCTGAAGTTATGGATATTTTAACCTGAGCATGTATCTGCATGTCTTGAGTTTCCCTCCCTTACTAACTTTTGAACACATTTAGTTAGAAGCTTCAGATAAAGTCTGGGTAAGATTGCTGAAGAACGTCCTCATTTAAAAATTGATATATTTTTCTCAATATCCAAGATTGTGCCACAATCGCTACCCACTCAAAAATTTTAAATAATAAAGGGGGGCACGTCACACCTCATTTTAAAGCCACTTTCGTTATCTACATGACCGCATTTAGTATACTGAAACTGGGTAATTCATTTTAAAATTATGAGGGTTTCAATCAGAAAACACTTCACTGTCCCATTTATAACCCTCATAACTTTGGAACGGATTATCCGAATTCAATTTATTAAATGTGTTATACATGTAGAGTATCCCACCCCTAGGTGATTATGCATGGGTAACTTTGATAATCGAACAATTAGAAAGTAGGCTAAATGAAGGTAAGGATGCTAAATTATTTGTTGCTCAACAATAATATGTTTTCAAATTTAAGATATATGCAACAGTTTTTGAAATATTAAGAAACAATGAAAACCCTAATTTTCTCTAATTGCTTGTAACTTGTAACATAATCACATAAGAATAGTCTACTATGATATTATGTTGCAATGAGATTGTTAACTCAGTATATTTATCATAGGAATAAAGTTGTCTATTATTGATATGGTCATTATAAATGTTGGTAAGTCACTTACAATTTATGACAAGGTTGCTAAATAGGTCCTTTTTTAGATACTAAAATAACTGACTAGTTTTTTTTGAGATTTTTGTACATTATATGTTTTTGATGGATTACATTTAAAACCCACAAAAACAGTTTTTATTGACATGATTGATTTAGAATAGTTGGCACTGCTGTAGTTTTGTTTAGTTACAAACCAACATTGAATTTTAAAAAATACAGAACATCTACATAAAACTTCCTTTATTAAATTGCATAGAATTTTTCAACAAAATGGTAGGTAATATGGTAAACATCAGAACTGCAAATTTGATATTAAACATTGACAATAACCTGCAGTTATTTAAGTAAATGTTCAAAAAAGTTGCCATTGTGTTCTAAACAAAAACAGTCATTTTCATTTACTGTTCACTGTGTGTTGGAAATCCTGACAACTTAAACTTCTGTAGGATATTCTGCTTTAGTTTCTAAACTCCCCAAAGGAATAATCAAGAACACTCAAATCTGATGAGTGAGCTGGCCATGCTCTGTCTCAAAGCAATGTCCATTAAAAACTTCATTTAAATGATTCGCGACCGACATAATATTGTATGGTGGTGCACATCTTGCTGAAACTATATAATCAGTATAACGCTCAGTGAAATTTCACCCATGTAATTTTTAAATTATGCTAACAAAAAATTTAAATATGCAATGTAGGTACAATCCTAAAAGTCAGTGACACAATATTCCACATCACACATTCAGTGAAATACCAACTTGTGGTCGGGCTTCACGACTATTCTCATATTTTCAGTTGACCATACATGTTCATTTTTGCTGTCCCATTTGCAGAATTCCTACTGCCAACCAGCATCACCTGCATGTAGCGTTTGATTTACATAAATTTTGTATGGTTTGTTATTTTCTTTTATTAAAATTCGTCAAACTGTTGTTTTACTGCAGTGCAAAATGTGGCCTAACTGACGAACAGAAGGGTACAAAACACTATATTGATTGATTTATAAACAAGCTAGTTTTTGTTTGTGTTTTGTTTCACACTATTTATCGAATATTTTCAAGATCATTTCAACCCGACAGTTCAGTTCTTCTTGAGAATGACAGTGGGATCAAAATGATCGTCGAATTATTTGATAATTAGTGTCAAATAAAGTACAAACAAAAACCAAGTTATTCAATGTAGTGGTTTCAACATGTTTCACAAACAATGCACCTTTGAAAGTAATCTAAGATTATTTACAAATGATTACCTCTATAAGAAATTAAATTAATATCTGCATGTTGTAAAACACGTCATTAATCAACATTAAATTTGAAGTTCTTGGGTTTAACGCAGTATGATTTTGTTGAAAAATTCAATGTAATTTCAGAAAATAAGTTTTATGTGCACACTTTATATCTACAAATCTTCTGCCACATTCGGCAGAAGCTAGTTATGTTATTTTTTTGACAAGAACAGTACACTTGTAACATACCAGTTTTTTTCTTCACTCATGAAGCTCATTTTTGCATGGAACACATTCTAAATCAACAACTGTCAAGAAAAAACTGTTTTTGCGATTTTAAATGTAATTTATTAGTAAAATTCTAAGTGTTGTATATCGTTGAACTGAAAAAAAATTTTTTTTGAATGTCACAAGAAAAAATACATTGCAAATAAAATTGTATCTGAATTAAAAGCTATTTTCAAAAAGTGAACTAACTGAAGCTGTTGTAGATATGGTAAATTTGAAAATAACGAAGTTACCCATAAGCACGAGGAGTTGGATACCCTGTATAATAAATGTAGCTTTCAAATGAGGTAAACCACGAAAACTCTTAGTAATGCCATGTTAGATTTTGAGAAAAACCCATTGCCTTCAAAAAGGTATTATTTTTCAGCAACCTTACATACCAACCTTTTAGCTTGATGCATTGAAAAGTTATGACATGTTTTCAAATTAAAACAGCCATAACTTTAGAATGGATTGACCAATTTTAATTTTCTGAACATGAACAAGTAGACAATGAAAGTGGCTTTCAAATAATATGTACATAAATTCAGTTAATTAGGCTGTAACCTATGTTTATGCACGATGATATTATAAAATGATAATTATAACCACATTTATTTGACGTAAATATCTATTTATAGCCCGTGGGCGTTATTACATTATTGTAACCCAACGGGCTATAATGAAACGGCAAAAATTAAAAATAATAAATACAAGGCTATGAGCTTATTCAAAGTTTTATCAAAATTTTTGTGTTTACAATACAGTTTAGTAATGTTTATGTTGCGACAGCAGGTTGTCTTTTACGCAGCTTTTTCAGTTTCGTTTATCATATTTCTATGAAGATAGTTTATCGCTTTCAAAACCAACTGCTAAAATATCAAATGAGTTATTCTGTAAGCTCCCTATTACCTATACGTGTTTCCATGATAACGTGCTAATGCCTACCTGTTATAGATAAAAAAGTAGGGTATTTCTTTTAAAAACGTGAAGAGGTATATTATAATTTATTTTAAATACTCAATGTATTGTGCATAAAGCTTTGTATGCATTGTGGGCATAACTCATTTTTATAGTCCTACAGCGCTTTTTTAGCCCTTGCCTTAGCACGCTCGGGCAATAAAAATCTTATTATGTCCTTAATAGATAAATAACTATTATGAGTTTCTGTATTTTGTATATTGAAATAATAAAAGTTGAATTTACCTAAGTCCCGTAAAGCTGCAATTATCTGGTTAAAGGATGAGCTCTGGCTTGCCAGAGTTTTCAGTGCTTGTTCTCTTAAATGCCCTAGGGTTCTGTGGGGCTCAGCATTCAGGTTGGCTTGCTTTGACCGTTTACGTATTTGTGTAATTGTTGGCAATTCCTTATTTCTAGTCTGATGACCACGCCAGAAAGCCTGTAAGCACATATTTAAAACAAAACACTCATAGCTTTACAAATTTGTTACCTGGATTTTAGTGGCGGCAAAATTTTCTTGTCGTATTCTCTTGCGCTTCTCGATGTTTTCTGGTTTTAGCTCGTCTCGATACTTGAGTCTAATCATGTAACCTCGAATGTATCTTTGTAATAGTTTGATGGATTCAGTTTTAGCCAAATATATTTGTCGTTCTCTGTAAGCTCGGTACTTCCTTTGGATAGTGATCACTGCGTTTCTTGCAATCAAGAAATGTTCCCTTTGAATCACCATCTGTTTGTAACCCCTGTAATATCTTTGAATCTTCACCGTAGATGATATCCACCTTAGGTATCTTTCTCTTTGGTCTAACATCTGCTTTTTACGAACATATTGCAATTCCACAAATAACACAGTTCTTTTCAACTTCAAAAATGCATCACGTTGTTTTCTGCCACATACAAGAGCTTTAAATCTTTGCTGAATCTGAATAACACAGTTTCTCAGTTTAATGTATCTCATCCTTTCACTCTTCATTAGGATGTATGCCTTATAGCGAGACTTTATTACAGCTACAGCTTTTTTCTTTTGCAGATATTGTTCCCGACTGATCAGCATTAACTGCCGAGCTCTCCAGTGTTTCTGTATAACAATTGCAGCATTTCTGATTTTACAATAACTTGCACGTGCCATAATCATGGATCTTTTTGCCCTGTATAATGTTTGTACAAAAATCACAGTTTTTCGCAAAATTTTATATTGACATTGCAATGATCTTGTTAACCTTATAGCTCTAAAATGCTGCTGTATTACAACAGCGGCTCTTCTATAAATCACATAACGATTTCTGGCAATTTTCATTTGTTGGTTAGCTCTAAACCTCCTTTGTACGGCAATGGTGGCTCTCTTCAATAAAGTAAATTCATTCTTTTGGTTGTGCATAGCTCTTTGGGCTCTAAATCTTCGCTGGATCTGCACAGTAGCACGTTTCAATGCACTGTATTCTCTCTGTATTTTATTTGATCTGTACCAATTCTGAATTTTTACAACAACTTGCAACAGGGCGAGGTACCTCTCTCTGGTCACTTTCATTTCACGATTAGCTCTAAACCGCCTTTGAATTGTGATTACAGCATTCCTCAGTTGTAAAAAGTTAGTGTGTTCCACTTTCATCGCTTTTTGTGCCCTGAACACCTTCTGTATAAGAATTGTGGAGCATTTTAACTTTTGGTAATACATGCATGTTGTTTTTCCTTGATACTTGGCCCTATACAACTGCTGAATCCTAATAGTGGCTTTTTTCAAACACAAGTAATTATTTCTTTCAATTTTCATAGCCCGCATTGCTCTAAATTTCCTCTGAATAATCAGAACATGCTGTCGAAGGCGAATGTAGCTACTTCTTTGACTTTTCATTAACTGGTTTGCCCTGAATTGCTGTTGAATTTGAAGAGTACATCTTCGAAGTTGACGATACTTGCACAGTACTTGGAAACCAACTTTCAGTGCTCGATATCGTCTTTGTACAAATAAAGTACAATGTTTAATGTGAAGGTAGTTGTCCCTTTCACGTTTCATGCACTTATTACTTCGAAATTTCCTTTGTATTGCAATAACACTTTGTTTCAAACGCAAATACTCATGTCTATCTTTCTGCATCAACTTTGTAGCTCTATACCATCTCTGAATTTTAATAACCTGCTGCCTTAGGATAACAAATCTGCTCCTATCCACGCGTTTCATTTGTACCGCTTTATACCAGCGCTGAATTACAACTGCACTTTTTCGCATGTTCACATAAAGTTTGTGATGCTGTAACATTAATTTATTTGCTCTGTAACGACGTTGTATGAGAACTACGTTATTCTTAAGAGAAGTGTAGTAAGAATGTTGCATTTTCATTAAAATGTTTGCTCTGTAAATTCTTTGTATCAAAATTGTGGATTTTTTTAAAATGAGAAAACGATTTCTTAACTCATACATGCATTTGTAACTTAAATATCTTTCCTCTATAATCAAAACAGCTTTCTTTAAACTACAATACCATTTTCGTTGCTCTCGCATCAGTCTTTTGCGTCTGAAACTATTCTGAACAAAAACTGTGTAATATTTCAAACGTTGGTATTCATATAAAATTTTTCTTCCCAAAACTCTGCTCCTGTATTTGTCTTGCACAAAAACAACAGCATTTTTTAAGGTCAAGAATTGCATTCGTTGTATCTTCATCAGTTTATTTGCTTTATACCTTTGTTTTATCACATTTACAGCCCAGATCAATCTCAGATATTTTTTTCTCGATTGTATGGCCCTAAACGAAGTCTGTATCTTAACAGCAGCAGATTTCAAAGATTGATACTCTATTTGTGCCTTTTTCACCCTTTGTTGTGATCTGAACCAGTTCTGAATAGTTACAGCAGCCTTTTTCAGATCTCTGTACTTTTTTGTTTCTAACCTCATCAATTTATTAGCAATATATCTTTGTTCCACTGAGGAAACAGCAGATTTCAATCTCATAAATTTATGACGCACTACACAAGTTCTGAGGAAGTTTTGAATAGTTACTGCTGCTTTTCTCCTATGTGCACTGTATAGGTATTTCTTCGACTGGTACTGAATCAATAGCACAGATTTACGTATGGCATCATATTTTTTTCTCTGAATATACATCCTGTAATAAGATTGTATTTTAGTTGCTGCTGCATTCTTGTGTTTTTCATTAAAATATTTTATGATCTGAGGCAGGGATTTTTCAATTTTTGCAATAAGTTGTCTTCTTCTATACCAACGCTGAATTGTAACAGCAGCACTTTCACGTCTGTCTCTGTTTCGTGCTAATACTTTTCTTTTCAACACAATTGGTATACTTCTCCACCAATTCTGTAATCGAATAACAGATTGCTTAAGTCTCGGTGCTTGAAATTTATATATGATCTGCCAGAGAAATGACAATGTTTTCTCTCTATGTCCATCAACAATATCTTTAGGTTCTATTCCTTCGATTTCAAATCCTGACGCATGTAGTTCTGTAAAAGCAATTTTTACATTGTGAATCTTCTGCAACCTGAAAAGATAGTAAAAACATTTATCCAGAAATCATTTTTCACAAAAAAATATACTGTGTGTTCCAAATAAAATACACCACCCCGTATATTCTGTATTTTGTACCCTTCCTAGTCGCTCCCTTCTGTCACACATCAAAAAGTTTAAATGGCAAGGGGGGGGGGTCTTTCAAAACCGAAAATAAACTACCTAAACAGGGGATAAGTTTTTGCGAGGTTCACAATGGACTTATTGGCACCTTTGTTGGCACCAGTAATTTAATTTAATTCATTCGTCTAATTTTGACTTAATTACCTGGTAATCATTGAGTTAAAATAAGAACATCTTTTCAACTGTTACACATTGCAAGAAAGAAGTGAATTAGTAGGTGTATATTTTGAAAATAGAAAATGTGCTAGATCCACTGCTTGAAGGTTTAATATGTGTTCAAATGTGCAATACATATATGTATTGGAATTATTGGAAAAATTCATGGAAAGTGGTTCCGTTAATAACATGAAATGTAACCGCACTGGCATTGTTAATGATGAAGCTGTTGCTGTCTCATTTTTAGGTCATGTATCTCGAGAATTAGGAGTAATATGGTTTATAAACATTGTCTCTCCAACGAATGCACATTTTATTTTAATTAAGATACCCATCAGCAAAACTATTGGTATTGCAGTGATACAGATCCTTTCCTCATACATCAAGTTCACATGCAATGACCTCAGAACTAAATGTTTGAGCAGGCATCCATTTTGGAAGGAAATCTAAATGGTGGGGGACATTTATTTGTTGGAAAATCGGATCATACTACAGATTAGTAAGTAATTGAACATGATCTGAGCTTATTAGAAAATTAGGTTGTTTTTCGGCAGGATGGTGCTCCACCCCATTATGAAGCTCCTGTGAGGCAATTCCTGAATAATCAATTTCCCGGTTGCTGGATTGGCAGGAGAGGATCTATCAAATGGTCTCCCAGATCCCCCGACCTTAGTCCTAAACCTTTCTTTTTATGGATAAAATCTAAGCTATATGAGACAACCTAATACACTGGAAGATTTGCAACAACGAATAATAAGATATAGAGAAATAACGCTAGAAGTTGTCGAAAACCTGCAGAGGGAAATATAAAATCAGCTATACCACTGCATGGAGGTTTTTGAAGGATCATTTGAACGTTTAATACAATTCAATTACCCATTACAATATAGTTTTAGTGGTTTTATTTATAACACAAATACATTATTTTGATTTAGAATTTTTTGTAAATAATTTGATTAATGGTTGAATAGAAAATTGAAAGACCTTTTCAATGAGGTGTTACTTGACCTCCTTCACATTTGAACTTTTTGACGTTTGATGTGGAGGAGAGAGGGAGTAGAAAAGGGTAACTATTACCATCGAAATGTGTCCCTCTAGAAACAAAAGCTGACATGTTCCAGGATTTTTCCAACAATATACCAATTACGGAATTATATGAGGTGGCTTGCTTTAACTGGTACGCACGGCATATACCAAAACTTACACAACTTGCTTGTCTAGGTAAACTACTAAAATCATACAAGTTAAAAGTTCTGTCCCCTCAATATAAGTAACCTCAGAATTTTGAAAAATGCATCAAGTTGATACTAATGGGATTGTAGCCCATATTTTTTTTTAATTGCAGAATCTGATTCTACACGACAAAAATATACCAGTATTTTATTATTTTTTATAAATCGCTTAGTTAAGGCTTAAAAAAATGATTAAGTTTGACATTGAAGTACATGACATGAGTCCTGATTTGAGTTTGAGAGCTATTAAAATGCTAAATGCCTTCCTTGCTTTACATCCTACTCCAGCCGAGGCATCTGACGTTTCAAGTGATATATGAATTTGGCAGAAAACCTTTATATTTTGTTATTGCCAGCATCTTACTCCTTTGAGTCCAATCAAGACCTCACATAATATGTTATAATAACGATTTGCGGTCAAGGGCTACAACCCCATTGTCAATAATACTGAAAATATACATCAAACTAGATCTTAACATAAAAAAATCGTTCACAGATAAAACAATGCCAGATCATATGAAAACGTTTTGATGTTCTTGGTTCACTTGATATGGTGTAACAAAAAGCTACTGATATGTTGGGCAACATCGAATACAATACTAATAAGCAAAGCAGTCTCTGGAATCTAATTTCGCTTGTCTAAAGTCTGACATAAGTACTATTTTCTCTAATTACCAGCAATGAGCTAATTAAAAAAGTTCAATCTGCTAAGGATCTTTGATTTATAGTATTCAAATGATTATAAATGTTATTAATAACTTTTGGATTCACATTAGAKAAAATAATAAAAATTGATCAAATCATTCTGCTTTCTATTGTTTAGAATATGTATTTGGATATGCAAAAGTAATTTATTGTYTKAATGTTATTACGAGAAATCCATACAAGATTTATGGTTTGTATTATCCCTTCATGTAATAGTTTTCCTATCAGCAGATTGTAGCTTTGTATACTCAAATTACAGTGTTATGGCCACCTAGCAGGTGCATCATTGAGTGAATCGAATGCAATAACATTCTTTTGGTACTCTTTCGTGCTGGGTGGTAACTACAGTGAAAGTAACCCTGCTGAATTTAGATGTATTAACAAGAAAAACCAGAATACCTCAGTATTTTTCTTGAATTTTTAAAATTTTTGAATATGTTGCCACAGTATTCAGAATGATAGAATATTGTATTATAATATTATGTACAGTAACTACTTATTTCTTAAAAAAATATGCTTCGATCATGTTGATTATTAATATCTATTTCATTCTCAGTGAATTCTGTGAAGTCGTTTGATTCTTGTTTAAGTAAATAAAATATATAGGTAGTAGACGAATGTAGGTATCTGTTTCAAAATCACTGATATTTTTAATGATATTGATTTCTGAATTTGAAACTGATAAAATGGCAAGATCTACAAGTTGTAGAGCCTAACAAACAAATTTTCTAGCAGCTGCCTCAACTTTCGTCCTGTCTCCTCTGAAACTGATGGACGCCCGAGGCCAGCCTCGTCGTGCACGTTTGTGTGGCCTTCTACAAACTCTCTGCACCACTTCCGCACATTTTTTATGTCTATACACTTTTCTCCATAAATATCAGTCAACTGGCGGTGGATTTTAATAGGGGGTTTCCCCGTAAACCACAGAAATCTAATCATTGAAGGCAATTCACATTTGGCGGGAGTGTCGTTTTTCCGGTTCATTCTTAACAGCTGCTCAGTGAAAGTTGAGCGTCCCAGCCAGGTTAGGACAGGCCAGAATAGTGGGGGGGAAGCAAGGAACACGGTGCTCTTGTAAGATTTAAGCTCGCTCGCTTCGTCACAACGAGAGCTCATTGCAGACCTTAATTTACAAACCCCCCTCGTAATATTGTACAGATTTCAGTAAGTTATTTTTTACATTAAGCCAACTGCCCAGCACAGATATATGTTCCCATCTTCGTAAATAAAAATTGCAAGATTTAGAAAATAGGTATAATAACTAATTCAAATAGTTCCAATAGAGTTGAAGTTGTGAAAACTTAATTTACAAATTAGTTTTTTTAAACGTTTTTGAATGTAAGTCTTTGTTTTGGCTTTGAAGATAACTGACAGGAAGCGTTGTGCATCTTTATGCACATCTTTATGGGGACAGAAACGGCCATGTTGAAGCTCCATTATTTTGATTGTTTGTAGCTGCTAGTGTCATCAGCTTAGGTGTCAGTTTTATACTCAAAAGGTGCAAAACTTAAAAATATGGTTAGTAGTGCATCTTGTGGTTGTTCGTTGACACCGATAAATAAGAATTCATGAGTTGTTAAACACTTGTTTAAGGTAATGAAGCGACAAATCACATAGTATACATAGGTGCAGTCAAATTGATTGACACACGCAATAACGACACCGACTTAGCATTTTTTTGCTAATTTAAGAGACATCTTGAGTTTGTGAAGAAAATGATTCCTTCAAATTCAGTAAGAGCTGGAGAATATATTTCAGTTTCTGAAAAAACCACAAAGAACCTTTGGGTTTATTAAAACTGCCTATGAAATCTAGTCGACTTTGAACTTAAATATGTTCATTATGTTAAGTATCAACTTAACAGCAGGCCCCCACGGTACTTTTTGTTGATACATTAAAACGCATGTCTATGCTACGCTATCTGCACTCCAACCAGCTGCAGATAGATCTATTCGCTATCATTATAGCTCATCAATGCAGTTTAGGTCTAGTGAAGACAGCAAAGCATAGATATGCATTGCATTATCTTTTTAAACATATTTATGTAGATTTTCTTTTGTATTGATGTACACTTTTCGATCAATAATGTGCCATGAAAAGAATGAAAACTGTTTTAATGAAATTCCTACTACTAGTAAAACGATTATGTAACAATATTAATGCAAAAATGTTTAATTTTGGATAGGAGAGCTTGTAATTGTACCAATAAGACAATCAGTTTCCATACAACACTATTTTGCAGTGTTATAGTCAATATACATAGGATGTTCACTTTAAAATAATCAATGTAGTATTCATTTATGGTAAAATCCTAAGTCCACTATCATAGTATTTTTATCTTATCTGTTTGATTTATTTGAAGCATTTTGCAGTATACTCAACTATACCTAAGTCTATTGTAGACTAATCTGAGCTCTGGCAATGGTGGTGGTTAGTGGATATTTGAGTACGTTTGATCAAATAAACAACTGAGGATTGTATTAAATGCGAGGGTGATGCTTAGCTAACTTGTTTATTCCAAAATTTGTTTAACTTTATGTATAATGTTTCTAACATGATTTTCAAACCTTACCTAGAAATAGCTGGCACCCGCAAACCGCTTGTCAAATTTTCTTTAAGCAGTATTATTTCCATAACTCTTGTCAGTCTAACACCATCTCTTAAGTCAACTCCAAGATTTCTCACAGCATAGTCATATTCATGTATTGGTAGTTGCTGATGCTCAACAATGTAGCCAGTGCAACGAAGATATCTGGTAATATCAACAGATGACAACAGGAGGCTGCTGAATTTTAGAAGGATTTCACGGCTTTGCTTAAACTCTGCACTCTTCAAAAACAAGCAAGGATCATGTCGTATTAGTTTCTTTGTTTTGGCTCTATCAAGGAAATATATCAAAACCAAAAACTTTTTCATGAAAAAGTTCCTAATCTCAGATGCATATTTTGGAGCATGAACACTCTTGTGCTTTGTAATTAACTGTGGATCCTTAAAAAGCCTTTGCATAAGAAAATGACTTAAGCCAAAGACATCTGAATTCGATTTCATTGGAATAATAACGTTATAAATTGTTTCCAATCCAATACGTAACCACAATGGATTGTACGACAAAAGTAGGTTCATAATCTCAGACTGCAGACCTAAATCCAGATGTATATGTTTATCATTGCGCATGCTAATTTTTCCTGTGTCAACACACAGCATTGTTTTCCTTAGAACAGCACCAATTTCTGGAGAAACAAACAGGTTCCTTGCTGCAACTCTTAATACATCGAGATGTTTATTGGTGTGATATTTATTAGAAATAATTTCTTGTGTTGGTGGCGTTGCTACGTCCCTTTTCTTACACTCTTGCCAAACTTGTGACACATCCACTGGAGTTATGACATTGGTGTCCAATTCAGCTGGAGGTGTCAATAGTGCATTCAGCCATTTCTTGAATCTATCTATCTGTTCTTCCATCCAGTTCTCATCATAATATAGTYCAATCATCATAAACGGATCCATCTCAGTAGTAGCAGCAAAAGTGAAAGGATCATATGGTGCCACCAAATCTGAAGAATTCGTGGATAAAATTTGTGATGCAGATGTATCTGTTCGGCTGGCTACTGATTTAAAAACCTTCCTGGGTAATACAAATGGTTTCTTTGCCCATGTTTCATCATGTGCATAGGTGATGGTTCTTTTTACAGGAAAATAATCCATCGCTTCTGTTGATTTCCTTTTGAAGCGCTTCGATAAAGCTAAAAACAAATTAAAACATATAATTACCAATTACACAAATAGGTATGAGAATTCGTATATAATAACTTTACCAAATGTTGAGAAAATATGAGAAAAATGGATATAGCCATGAACTCAGATTGTTTTTTATCATATAATAACAAATGGTTTAGAAGACCGAGTTTCCTACACTTACAACCTAATTACTGGCCAAAACAACACATACTGCAATAAACCATGTTATTATTATTATTATTAGTAGTAGTAGCACATAATTAATGAAAGTTAAGTCAGAAATCCAGCATTTATTGAACCTGAATTCTAATAAGATATTTTAAAAACTCCTTGCAGAAAACATGTCAAGATTTTACAGAAGCTGTGTAGTCCGGACTCTGTATTACAACACCAAAAAATTGGTGTGATTACAGAAACACATTCAGAAAAAATTGGCATTTCAGTTCTTATTATCTGTCACTTTTTAGATACTATTTTGTCTCAAAAACAGTTGCGTTTAGAAAAGGCATGTGGCATATGAAATAGTCTAGAATGTTCATAAAATCCCAAAAAGTGATACCATACAGGGTATGTATCCGAATTAAATTGTTTCATATTTTCGAGAATATTCTAACAAAATTGGACATAGCAATTAAACTGTAACCAAATTTTGAGAATGGGAACGTCAAACTATTGCTATAAACTCGGAATATGATTCTACATTGAAAATAAAGGAACGTGTATCTTTCCATTTTTCTATGTGAAGCATATGAAGGCAGAAAAAATTATTAAAGATTAGGCATTTGAAAGCACGCCATCAGCCTCCACCAGTTACGAATCGTGCGCTTTCAACTATTTCACTGCAACTTCACAATGATAAATGTGCAAATATGCTAACCAACCAGATTTGCTAATTGGCGAGCACCCATGGATGAAACAAAAGCAATGTGGGCATCTCACTGAACAAAAAGGGCACCCTAAAGGTTTTTACGGTGAAAATTTATAATATTTGTGATTTATCTACCTATGTTAAACTAACATACATAACACTTCGTATTCAGAAATTACCCAAATTACGATATACTCATTTGGTACAAAAGACGCAAATTTTGGAAATTGAAGATAGGAACAGGAACTTCAGGGCTACTTCAGAATAACAATATTATTACTTAAAACTCCAGCTAGCACCAATCTTGCTTTCCATTGAATCAATTCAACAGTTTATTTTGAAGTAGCACAAATAACCATTTGTTGTGAAATACATAAACAGTGGTAAAGATTTAGTATTTTGCATTGATACATGTTATTTCAATAGATGGGGACGACCCCATTGTAATACCAGTATTTCTTTAGTTATGGGTAAGATCAACCGATGTGGAACGCCCTGTATACAGGGTGTCCCGCATTATGTGGGCAATCTCTCGGAATCTGAAAACTGATACAAAAATAAGACTATTTTACAGCATAACTTTTTTTTGAAATAATGCCCGCCTACTGAGATATTGACTCTTAAACATGGGGGAAGAGAGAGAGTTTTTAAAAAATATATCTTAGACCGATAGACATAATTTTGCAGATGAACTGATGATCTGTGCAGAAAACGAAGGAGGACAGAAGGATACACATCTATAACAATAAATGGGAAACAAAAAGAACAGGTTAAAAGTTTTAAGTACCTGGGAGTTACATTTCAAAGCAATAGAAGTATGGATGAAGAAACAAATGAACGAATCACTAGTGCATTAAAGTTGTACCACTCACTAAATAGGATGTTAATAAGTAAAAAGGAAATAATTGAGAAAACAAAAATGATGGTATATAAGATCATTTATAGACCAATATTGACATACGGTAGTGAAAGTTGGGTGTTAAGTGATAGACTTCAAAGTGGACTGCAAGCAACAGAGATGAAATACTTAAAACATGTAAAAAAAAAGAATATAAACACCACAGAAGACATGGAACATGACAGAAGCCGAGGCGATGAAGAAGAGAAATCTCATCTGGGATGAAGCTAGAAGAATAGCAAAGGACAGGATTAAGTGGAAGAAAATAGTGCAAAAGACAGTAAAAGGCACTGCATACCTTTACACATGGAGGAAGAGAAACAGTTTTTCAAAAATGTATCTTAGACCAGTACATATAATTTCATCAAATTTTGGCTATTATTATTTTAAAGTGGAAGGTGTTAAAATGATGCACACATTTTCGTTAATAAATGTTTTGGGGGGGAGGGGGCCAACCCCCCCACATTTTATCCATTAACTTTAAATCGGTCAAGTATTTTTCAAAAATATGTGTTTTTTTTAATCTTTGGGCGTTATAAACAAAAAAGGTATTCTTTGTTTGTGCAGCTAAAATTGACCCTCTTCGAGAAATTGCAGTTGAATGTTACGATTCATATTTTCACTGCTTAATTAATATTTGTTTTTATCAAATTGGCTGTGATAAATAATAAACTCTGTTAGATGTCACTATTACATTGATATTTTGACAAAAATTTGTAAAAATTCTGTCATACTCATTTATAAGAATATTCTATTATTATTATTTCAGAACAAATAATGTAAAGGATTGCCAAAATGTCAATCTAAAAGTGACGTTTAACACAGTTTTATCCTTTTTCACGGCCAATTTAATAAAATCAAATATTAATTAAGCAGTGAAAATATGAATCGTAACATTCAACTGCAATTTCTCGAAAAGGGTCAATTTTAGCTGCACAAACAAAGAGTACCTTTTTTTATTTAGAAGGCCAAAAGTTTAAAAACCCATATTTTTGAAAAAAATACTTGACCGATTTAAAGTTAAGGGATAAAATTGTGGTGGTGTTGCCCCCCCCCCCCATAACATTTATTAACAAAAATGTGTGCACCATTTTAACGGCTTTCATTTCAAATAATAATAGTCAAAGTTTGATGAAATTATATCAAGTGGTCTAAGAGATATTTTTGAAAATCTGTTTCTCTTCCTCCATATTTAAGAGTCAATATCTCAGTAGGCGGGCGTTATTTCAAAAAAAGTTATTCTGTAAAATAGTGTTATTTTTGCAACAGTCTTCAGATTCCGAGAGGTTGACCACATAATTAAGGACACCCTTTAAAAAGAGAAGCATTTATAAGCACATATTGTTCTACTACAACCTATACCTAGAAAACCCCTAACTAATATGATTTGCATTAAACATCCAAAATAAAAGAAATATTTACCTGAACCACTAGCCATATTTTCATCAGGCTCAAGCCATTCACCTGCTTCAATGACTTTTCTAACATTCGCGCCTGAAAACTGTGCAGCATCTAAATTACGTCTGAAGACTGCTTGCTGCTCTGGTGTTTTCTCTTCATTCTTCAAACATAATGTTGACACACTTCCTGGACTACATACAAGATCTCCCAAAAACGTTTCTGCACACCTACCAGTCTTCACATAGGTTGAAGAACTTACATTGCCATCTATGCAAGATTCCGTGTTTATCTTATTGTTATCTAAATGGCTATATGTGTGATTACCCAAACTTTCATGTTGAATTGCGCCTGGCGAAAACAGAAGTGGAGTAAACGGTGCAACACTCTTGCTCTTAAATAATTTTTCTATTGCATCAGGTGTCTTAAGTGTATATAATGGCATTTCCAAACTGTCATTAAACATCTCCTCTATTTTAGTATCTCTACTTTCAATTGTATAAGTTTCCCTCCGATAATTATAATCTCCTAGCACCGAATTAAAAGTGTCAGCAGTAGGTGAAAGAAATATGTTATTGGTCACTGTAGATACATTTCCACTGCCATAATTTTCTTTGTTTTCAACCCTTAGCAATTTTGGTTTTAATGCTGGTTTAAAATGCTTTGTAGGCGATCTTTGCCTAGTTGTTACAAAAGTCGCCTTCGAATTGCCACTGCTTGCACTTTTCTTCTAAAAGATAAAAGTTGTTTAGAAACATGTCTTTTAGCACAAATTATAATAGAATAACCTCAAACACATAAGTCCAACAATTACAGAACAGCCAAACTACATTATACAAAACGTTTTCAACATTATGAGAATCCAGATGATGCTTGTCACTTACAAAATCCATTTATTTAACAAAGATTTGGTTTAAATAAAATGTGGTATTTTAAAGTTCAAACCGAACAAACCCCATTTAACACTAACATAATGTGTATACATTTTGAAAAAATCACAAAACGCCCACTACACATTTTATTGATTCAAAAATTGATAAAATATTTTATTATTATGTAACAAAAATACCAACAATAGAATCAAAGTCAATATTATCTGATACACCAAAACCAATGGGGTCCTCCAAGTGGTCATTACTCTTTAACAAAATATGTATATAAACAAATTCAGCTTTCTTGCAGTTTGCCATGTTACCTAAAATGCTATGTGATGACACTACATAAAAATTGTAGGTCCAGCAGTAACAGGGAAATGGCAGTGACCATATAAAGCACTGTGAGAAAAAAAAGACATATAGTGTCACAGTAAAGGGAAAAAAGCCTTGATGTGTCTAATTTATATATTTAAATGATTGCAGTGAGTGCTTTGAGGGACTTGCACAAAAACTTTTTCTGTTTACATGGGGTAACTGTAATTACCAATGCTATTCATATATAAATTCATCAACCAATCTGTTCCCAGTTTAAATTATTCCACTATAGAACTAAAGAGCAACTGGTACATTCAATTTAATTCGTATGAATGTAGGTTTAAAATAACAAACGAAAATGTTTAAAGCAAGAGACATGAAAATGGATATTGCAAGATTGGGTTATTGTTAATTGTAAGACTAATAATTTGCCAACAGAATTTACTGCACTACAGCTTTACAAGTTCTCTATACCGTACAATTTAAACCTGCTTCCTGCAGTGTCCTACTCTTACCAGTACCACATAGGTACAAAAACTTGTTTTTATCAATATCTAACAGATATGAAATTTGGATTAGCGCTTAAGATATATTTATTCTTGTCATAGAAAATCAATGCACGATAAATACGAGTATGTATATTTGCTTCATTGATGATATGAAATAAATCAGGAATATTTCACAGATATATAAATTACCAATGCACAAAAAAGTCTACATTGCATTATAGAAGACACAGTTGCATCATCTTGTTCCAGCCAATAGTCAGTAAAGAAAAGCTGTTATGTTTTTTATGTTGGAGAAGTTCAGTAGTCAGCTGTATGCATAATAATCATTATTAAATGTTGTCAGATTTGCACCACTTTTTAAAATAACGTCACCTCTGTGATATTAGGATTAGAAGAACCATAAAAAAATCTTGAAAATGTGTTTAAATCAGTTATCTTAAGTGGCCCACAGAGACGATATAATTTGTAGTGCAACAATCCTGATTGGTTCAACTGTTTGAATGATAAATGGAAAGTGTATGGTGTTGTAATAGACACAGTCTTATTGTATGGAAGTATAGCATGCATAAAAATCTGTAGTACTACTCGGTGTGATATGACACACATGTTTTTGGTAACCTGTTGATAAAATTTTGTGTTTGACAAAATCGTTTTGGTGCATTCAGACTCTTGCCTTTTGTATCTACAAAATAATAGAATGAAAAGCAACAATTTTGGATGGAATTTATTGAAGTAGGTATATATTATATTATCAAAAACATTCCTATTTGGGGATTGTGAAAAGTCATGAATATTCCAAATGAACATAAACAAAATGCAAATTAGTAATTTCTTTGAAAAAATTACAATAAGTTTTTTCCAGAGCAGACTTAGTGATCCTGAAATTATAATTTGAATAATGTATTGGATGAATTGTCACCCATTCATAAACAAATTATAAAATCTATTGCTTGTTAAAGATAATAACTGATGCATATAGATATGTCTTGCTTTGAGGATCATTTTGGTAGAATGCTTATGTCATATGCCACAACAAGTTACGATCAGTATGCACAGGAAAAACCCAGCGAAAAAGTTCAGCGAAATAAAATTACTTTGAATGATTAGTCTCTATCATATTTATTTTAGCTCAAAGTTAACTACCTCTTGTACCATGTATTTAAGATACATGTGTCCAAATCAAAGATAGAACACTGCGGGATTTTTTTTCTCACTAGATTGTTATCTTCCATAACAAGAATGACATGCTAAAGCAGATCTCTTTTGAAAATAATGAATCGTCTGTAGGGTATATTACTCATATATGCAATATTTATCTATATCTATGTAACATTTCTAAAAAAAATTGCAAGTAACCAGTAAATTATTAATATTTTTTATGGCGGAAAATTTATGTTAAACTATTTCTTTATCAACCCTTTTAAATAGATAAAGTGGCACTTTAACCGCAAGGGTATAGAAAGTAACACTTTAACAGCAAGGGTAGATAAAATGTTTTTTCTATTTTGCATGGTTTCCGTCTTCTACACAAGAAAATGTGAAAAAATCAATAAAAATAAAAAATTTTGGGAATTGTAACCCGCCATGCTTAATTTGGCTAAGCATCAATTTTGACAAGACTCATGACAGTTACAACGTTACATACTGGAGTTTGTTTAATGTTCCCTCAGAGTTTTTTTAGTAATACAAACATTAGAGTATAAAAAATTTTGTTTCATAGTGGCTATATTATTACGGCTTCATTAAGAGTGCAAAATAAAAAATGTTTTAAGATACAGAGTAATCTACAGTAACGGAGAAATGCAATTTTTGTGACAAAAATTTTTGTGACAAAAATTGCAATTCTCTTTTTTTTCTCTTAAACAAACATTCTGGTATAGAGAAAAATGTATTATACACGATGATAAAGGTTGTTTATCTACTCGTGAAATAAGCCCACTCGTGACTTCGTCTTGTATAATGAATAACTATTATTATATTTAGCCTGGAACTGACTGATTTTGAATTTAATGAATAATTAAATAAACAAAGTGATGATTTTTTTATAGAAATATAATTAACAAAGAGCAATTTGACAATCACCTTAACAAACTAGATAAATACCGAAGAAAATTAAAGGATTATTCGTTAGGCAATATGGCGAAGCATATTTGACATTTGTGTTTATTGTACCAACTAGAACTGCAAATATTCCTAAGCTCCCTTGTGCGGTATGTTATGACTATTACGATAAACATGAAACTGTCCAAGTTAAAGCATCAACTTAGATATCAACACAGTGATTTGTTGAATAAATCTTTAGAAAATACTCTCAAACAATAAAAGACGTGTATTCAAAGAAATGTTTTTACTTAACTGCTCTGAAAAAAGCTAAAGCTCCAAAAAACATAATAGTTGTAGTGGAACTCATAGAACCTTGTCTTCTTGAAGTATTAGTTGAACCATTAGGGTGAAAAAGGAGCAAAAATTGGAAACGATTCCAATGTTGAATAACTCTATAGAAAGAAGTGTCTGATATGGCTCAGAAAATTGAAGAACAAGTTACAGATGGTAAAAACGTATCTATCTCGCAATTTAAATGGAAGGGTTAATTAACATTAGCTACCACCAAAAATATGACTTAAAATAGGTAGCATGTAATTCTCTCGTAGATGACAAACATTGATACAACTGTAAGAAAAGGATAATAATAAAACAGCCAAGACTTGTACCACATGACTTTGGACAAAAGATGCTTATATTTGCGCTGCATAAAAAACCTGTTGTAAGCAAGATAGAGACATAATATATTGCTGTAAATGTTAATTTTTAATATCCCACCAGAAGTTAAATTATAACTATTGTATATACTAATGCTTAAAATGAATTAATTTAGTCATTCTAAGCCGCATCCTTTCTTTAGCTTGATTTACTCTTGATTTTGATGGTGAATCCTAATATAGAAGTACTCATTCAAAATCAACGAAATAAAAATATTTCAGAGGTTATTAATTGGATCCTGTTCTATATAATGTTCTTTAAGATCATTAAATAAATTGCAATAGCTAATCAATCTTGTAAAAGCCAAAATACAATTTGCCAATGTTTTCTCACAGTAATATTCAGTTTGTCAAAATATAGGGCTTTGTAAGTCCTACTTATATTTTTTGTTTGGAAGTAACAGCACTGAATGGGAGATGCATGAGGTTACAGACTAAATACACATTTTGCAATCTAAAATTAATCTGCTTATTTAACTGTGTAATATTATTTTATATTATAATGTTGGTGTAGCTACCACCAAAATATGCATTCAAAATGGAATTGCTTTGTTTAGTAAGCCATGATACGTTATGTGACTCTATAGGCATCTTTTTTTTTTAAGTTGGAGTTAATAGCAGTGCCATCCATATTAGGTTTTATTCAATCTTTGTCTGGCATTCTATTCTGTTGTGTATTGTGTGGAATACGAGGAAGTAAGAGAAACACTTCTGTCACCTAAATTTTCCAATTTGGATTTTATCAGAAGTATGCACTGAAGTTGACACTAGTATAACAAATCGAAGCTCCAAAGTTGTAAAAAAAAATTAGAAGATGTAGTACACCTTAAAATGTTAAATACCTATACATTGCATAATTCATGGGGAGTAGCAAGTCAACTATCACGAGATCTAATTAAGTTTTGAATGGGGTAGCAAATTGTAAATGAAATTCTGTGAATCGAAATATATCCCGCGGATTTCTTTAATTGTCTTTTATTGGTAGCTGACATTCATAGTTGCTAAAAATTTAACAAGACCAGACGAATCAATTATGCTTCATTACACAAATGTACTATACTTCTAATTTGCTTTAATAATCTTTTAAATCCGAGATGCTTTATTTGTATGAGTTGGTAGCACTGATAATGATATTTTATCGTATGATCAAATTAGAAACTATTCAAATGCCTATGAAACTCAATTTTATAATCAGTCATTTGTATTCGAAGTATCGAAAATAGTATCAAAAAATACTGAATTTAGTTGTACAATATCAGAAATACGTGAAACGTGAAATTTCAATAGAAACCAGTGAGATTTGGTGAAGTAGGCGTTATCAACAGAAAAAAATTAATCGTTTCCAAAGATATTGTAACACTCCGTGTTTAATTTCCTTTGTAAGCATTTGAATAGTACATGCTTTAAGACAGGAAATCACCGGTCGTATTCGATCTAGCACTAAGTTTTGCCCCGTTAGTCACAAGTCATGGGAACGCGGGCATTCGCCCAGTTTTTGCAACATTCATGATTTCCGTTTCTTGTGGAAAAATTAATGCTGACTGAAAAAAAAACCCCAACCTTCGATCACCATTAGGAAATTCGAAAAAAAAAGAAAGAGTTCCTTTTCGCGTTAGACCTAACTGGTCATAGAAAAATTTCGGTTCGGTGATACGCGAACTTGTGAGACGAAACATTATTTGTGAAGTTCAGCAAGTTTCGGGCCTGGATGATTTAATTAATTAATTCCTTTACAACTGAGCAAACAATCTGCAACTGGTTATACATGGGCCGGGCCGACGGGGTAAGTACTTTTTCCGCTAGCGTGTTCGATAAAAGAAACTAGTTTATGTACATGTGATTCAACTGCCAAAATTTTAGGTTGTTGGTTCTGTTTTCTTCTTTTTTTTTTGTGTTGTGTAATCGTACCATATTTAATATAGTAAGTTAGTAGAATATCTATTTTTATTTTTAACTTCTCCCTACGCTTCCTAGTGGTGAAGTAAATGAGAACCAACCTACCGAAAAGCAGTGGTTAGTATAACATTTTCAGTGAAATAATGTTTGTTGGGATCCCCACCTCAGCTGGCGGCAGCGAAACTAAATACTTTCTGAAAAACGTTAATAATTAAGATACTCTATGCATATGGGAAAGATGATGATGATATGGGGTAGTGATTTGTTACCTATTAAAATATTTTAGGTATACTAACGTGTCTGCTAATTATGCAAAGTAGGTGAATTTAAAATGTTGACATTTTGTCTCCATAGAATCGATCTTTTAGAAATCTATGATTTTTCAGTTTCAGATTTCTCCAAACCATGAAAAATATCCATTCACAGAATCGCTTTTTTTTAAATCGGAATCCTTAGTAGTAAAGTTAACGACAATCTTTTTACAATAGCAATTTTGCTTTGCAAATGTAAAACAGAATATCTAGTACTACTTACCCTTGGTAAACAAGACTTTAATATAACCACTACATCTCGCTTAACTTTTTTCCCATCACTAAAAGTAATTGTCTCTCTCCATGCACCCTCTTTTTCAGGGGACCATGTGATATGAAGAATTGTTTTATCATTTGCCGGTATATTTGTTGAATTCCAACTAAATTTCACATTTCTGTCAGCAGGTGGAATTCTTATTAAATGAAGCTAAAATTTATATAAAAGTAATGAAATTGGGAATCTTGAAGTAGTAAGTTGGTTACCAAAATATCACAATTCGTTGGATTTCTTATGTGTAATATTGTTGTCACCGTTCCTCCAACTTTAACATTCTCCAGGCATATTTTGGGATTGGTAGTAAACGGGGCCAAAGATAAAAAATTAACTTCAGGTTCTTCATTTTTTATCTCTTCTTTTGGTTTAACGTACCTTGCAGGGGATATATTAAACTGCAAATTGTACATTACCATGGTTAAAATTACACTTGTTCTAATAGACATTAAACTGCTTACCTGACAAAACATGATTTTTCGACGTTTGCACAAACAGTATGTTAACAGATGATAATTGAAATAAATTTAACAAACTTCAAAAACGCATGCTTAACGAACACAAAACACTCAGTGATAGAAACTGCCATTTTTTAAATGTAACTGTCACTGCCAGTGTGTCATGTAAAGAGCGTTAACTCCACCAATGAAAAAGCAAGAATTTGGCGGTCCAAGTCGCTAGCGAATCATGTGGGTCTCATTCCCCTGTTTTCTAGACGAAGGAAGCAACCAACCAATCGCAATCAAATTGATGGGTAAAAACGTTGGGTTGATAAAGTGACTGAATCAGGTAATTCACATCTCTGTACATCTTTTACGTCATCTTGTTATTACAAACACTGGTAGTAGCGAAGTACGAATTAATTCATATTTAAAGGAACAGTGATTTCAAAATTTGACCAAAGCAGTTATTCTGGTTATTTTAAATTAAAATCAAAATCGCAGAGCAAAAAGTGAACATTCAAGCAGCAGCCCTCAGTTAAAAGACAACCTTGTAATTTGTAGTATCGGGCATGTCCATCACGTGATCAAGTGTCGGCAACCCCGATGTCTAGTGCTGTGTTCTGGTTTCTGGTGTATGGTCTACAAACACGCGCCACACGCCACAGTAAGCTTGCAATTTTACGGGGTTCTAAATGGCACAAGCAATATTTCTAATATATTTTTCGACATTTTAAGTGGTCGTAACTTTCCAAAATTAATGGAAAATAACATAGGTACAACAGACATTTAAGACAAAAATATAACGTATTTTTTATAGTTGTTTTTTTTTCCATATGCACTTGTTTATTTTATATTTCATCTTGAGTTATAGAGTTTTACCAACCAAAATAATCTTTCTGGGCCTTATTATGTAAGCATGTTACATGTATGAAAACCAAAGACATCTGTGATGAAAACTAAAACAACTGCATACATTAATCTATTTTTATGCTAGTATTAAAAATTGGCGATGCAGGTAACAGCGAAGTTGATGATTATTTACGAAATACCTAACTCTAATAGGCCAACAGTCACATCAATATCCATAACAAAGTTAATTACATACAATAAACATAAATAACCCCCAATGTTTGACTGCGTGTCTGAAAAGTTTTTTCGTACGTTTTATTGGCTTCAATTCATACAAAAATGACATGCGATTCTTTTTCATAAGTAGGTACTACGTATAGGTAGTTACAATTAAATTCGAAATTAGTGATTGCAAAAATCTTCTGTATTCGTTTACGCGTTCAAACGATAGTTCGAGACGACGGTGGTAGTAGGTATATTGCACAATCACGGCATATAGTATCCTATATTTTATTATATTTATTTAAGGGTGAATTTTTAGCATTACGAGACCGACAACTGAAAAGGGAAAATAATAGTGCCTAACACTGGATTGGTAGGTACATCCTTTTTTTCTAGTTTACGTTGTCGTACTGGATAGAAAGACCGTTTCTGTTATCTAGATTAATTAAACATATTTTGCAGTATTGTATAACATTTCCTGTAAGCAACCATTAACGCAGCAGCGTTTGTTTTTGTTTGTTAATCAAACGTCGGGGCTGCCTACATTTAGGCGTTTGTGGTGTATCATGGACATGCGCTATAGGCGACGAGCGAATTGGCACCACCATCCGTGAAACTGGCATTTTTGGTGGGTAAACTAGTTTACTCTAGGGTAAAGGTAAAACACTTTACACATTAGCTGTCAGTTGTATGGTGTATGCTGTAGCCTAACTTAACTAATTCTTTTGTTTATGCCTGTCTAGTGATTAAAGAATTACACCAGTAGATATATTCTTTGATAGTAATCAACATGGGTGCTGAAAAATGTGTATGCTCTTTGCGTGTAAGTAAACAAAATTGATTGTTTGTACTGTTTGTAGACTGTAACAGTTATGCAGACAATTAAAATTTACTGCTTTCCATCCGAACCTCATGTAGTAATAGTAATAGTAGTAGATAATGCATTCTATTAAATATTGCGCTAATTGTGCAGAATACCGGACCATCGCCATTGCACTCTACAACACTGCATTCTGAAGATGAATCTTTTTGAAAAAGAGTTTTTATACGTGGACCTGCGTTACGAAGTTACGATCGTGTTGTTCCATATGCGGTGCGGTGTCGCGATTCGCGAGTATGGTTTCAAACACATTTTGTGTTTAGGCCGTGTCTTTAACACTCGCGTAGCACGACTGAAAACAAAGGAACCATTAAAGAAGCCTGCGACAGGGAGAAACACTGTGTATAAAATAATTTGAAATTAAAACACTAGATACTTAAACCCTTACATTTCGAAAATACGGTGCGACTCCAAGAAAAGTCAGTACGATGATCAAATTTTATGTTTTGTAACCCAAAATCAGAGAAATAATATAGTGGGGAGAACACGCATAGGCCGACTGCGCATCCCTATTCAGCTGGGACACTGTAATGATCGCCATATCTTTGAATATAGAATGTACACATTACATTCTATGTTCAAAGGCCATATTGTCCGCAGAAACGTCAAAAATCAGACAGTGTTGTGAAATGCAGTACTTTTTTTTAATTAAAAGAACTTTATGTATAACTATAATAATGAAAAATTTATATAAACTTATTTTGCAGCGTAAATGGTACTAGATATTATTTAAAAATATATAATTATAACAAATAATTGCTGCAAAAAAATTATTAAGGATTATAAAATTTACTTATGCAAGAGACATCTTGCGACTTCGAACGTTTATTCGATGTACGCTCTTTAACTATAGGTACAACTCATAACTAAAATTATTGAAACTACCAAATAAACCTAAGAAATAAGTCGTGCAAGCAGAGAACAAAATCACAATTACAATAGCTAACGCCACGGGCCACGCGATGTAAACAAAACAATGCTACGAGCATAGAATAACATGTGGCAACGCCGGTCTGGGAGCTTTGTTTATGTACTGTGTAACTGATGACAGTTGATTGACGACAGACATTCTCCGTATTAAATTAGCAATTTAATTGATATTTATAGAACATTCCAACAACAAGTCAAACTCATTTTAGTATTTCAACGCTGCTACATCAAATTGGTTCGCATTTACCATATTTTTAAGTGAAACTCACAAGATGTCATTATTTAAAGTAAGCGCCAAAAGTTTGACGTTCACGTGGACAATATGGCATTTGCGCAGATCCATGAGCGTTCTCCCCACTCTAGTACTCTGCCCAAAATATATCACTTTTTTGACAGAAGGCTGTAGGTTAGGATTACCCACCAAAAATATGTAAGTTACCTACTGCGAGGCTGCCGCTGCAAAGCGGCATGCACTCATCGCCTATAGGCAAGTTTACAATAGTGACACGACATCTGGCGGCAGATACATAAACTATTAAGAACAGTACTTTAATGCTGGAAAAAGGCGGGATTCTTGTGTAATAGTGCTGATTTTGTTATATCGTATTAGCATTTTTAAATTGTGGGCAGTGAATATTATTAAGAAAAGGATGATAAGTGTAAATATATATTGTAATAGTAATATGCGGTTATGTGATTAAGCGGTTATCACATAGGTTATTGCCACGAGTGTGTTTTGGTTACCATTACCAGTTCCTTTGTAATAATTATATTGAATATACTCGGTTGCGAACCCATCTGTGTTTTATTTTGCGATACAGACGACTATATTATAATAGCAAGTACTGTTTATTTCCGCCATTTGCAAACACACTAGCGCCACCAACGGTCGATAAACTCTCCTATAGGGCACTGATCTCTAATTAACTGGATGTAAATTATTTGTGATAGATTTAAGCCACCTTAGCGCCTAGCCGCTGGTCCTCGTACTAAAATTTTGACAAAGGTTCGCTTCTGCGATAAATATATGACGTTAATGATTGACGGTTAAAATCGTGAACCTTTATAGTCCGCATTAACATTATACACCTTTCTCAGTAAGTAACAAAGCACGTGGTGTTCGTTTTTGTTACTGAATGGCATATTCGGCACCTACGGCGATTATATAACTTAAGTATGGTGCATTGCGAATTTTGTAAAAAAAGATCTACTACATGGAAACACCTCTTATTCCACTTGTAAGTGTCTTATATTTATAGTAATTGGGTGCAGTCAATACAACTCATCACCTGTCTGCAGATTTCCAAAAGATGATCGTTGTAGTGTTTGAGTGAGAAACATGTGCCGTACAAACTGGATATTACGTTTACTCATAACCATATTATATAGTTAAGGATCTAACCTAAAATTTGGACGCGCCGTTAAATTGATAGTACCAGTACCAGCGGCATGGTGGCGCACGAGCTTCTACTTATCACAGTTTTGAATGACTTATGCGACATCCAGTTATTTAGAGATCAGTGCTATAGGGCACCTTTAGAGATGGCCATGCAAATGCTCATATACTCTACTGCCAGTACTTACCGACCGAACCAGAGAAATATAGCGGGGAGAACACGCATAGGCCGACTGCACATCCCTATTCAGCTGGGACACTGTAGTGGTCGCCATATTGTCCACAGAAGCGTCAAAAATCAGACAGTGTTGTCAAATGGCAGTACTTTTTTTTGAATTAAAAGAACCTTATGTATACCTATAAAAATGAAAAATTTATGTAAACTTATTTTGCAGAGTAAATGGTACTAGATATTATTTAAAAATATATAATTATAACAAATAATTACTGCAAAAAATTATTAAAGATTATAATATTTACTTATGCAGGGAGACATCTTGCGACTTCGAACGTTTATTCGATGTACACTTTTTAACTATACAACTCACAACTAAAATTAATTATACCAAATAAACTAAGAAATAAGTCGTGCAAGGAGAGAACAAAATCACAATCACAATAGCTCACGCCACGGGCCACGCGATGTAAACAAAACAATGCTACGAGCATAGAATAACATGTGGCAACGCCGGTCTGGGAGCTTTGTTTATGTGCTGTGTAACTGATGACAGTTGATTGACGACAGACATTCTTCGTATTAAATTAGCCATTTAATATTTATAGAACATTCCAACAAGTCAAACTGATTTTAGTATTTCAACACTGCTACATCAAATTGGTTCCATTTACCCTATTTTTAAGTGAAACTATTGCACAAGATGTCATTATTTAAAGTAAGCGCCGAAAGTTTGACGTTCACGTGGACAATATGGCAGCCCCCTTGTTTACTAGCATTCGCGCAGATCCATGAGCGTTCTCCCCACTCTAGTTCTCTGGACAGAACCAAAACCTACGTCATAGTTAACTGATTTTTACTAAATGACCCCCAAAACACTGAGTAAGGCGTGTCCACGCAATAACAAATTTTAATAAATGGATAACCGAACAATACATTTACGTTTTATAATTATTTATTCTATGTGAAAATCACCAATATCCACACACCTTTTAATCGCCTTTGCCTAGATACCTTAAAACTATTTCTAAGATCGGTAACGCCCCATTACCAACCATTTTGCGACCAAATTTATAAATTTTTAGTCTAAAAAGAAAATTTAAACACTGGTAACAAATTTCCCCCACATTAAAACAGAATCTTGACCGGCATAAGTATTGGAGGTACTATGGATCGATTTCCACAAATGAATGACCATGTATAGGTACGCGTAGATAATAACAATTTACTTACCTATCAGAACACTTAAAAATAAGAACAAATACCAATACTTAAAGGACAAAGTATGTCGTAAAAGTATTATATATTAAACAGTACTATCAATGATATATTTATTTCTTATAAGTAACATATTTTACAAATTTAGTGTATATGTATATGTATATGGGTTTACGATAAATATAATCAATATACAACTAACAGTCTATTGACATTTATTCATACATAACTTTCATTTTGAGTAGAGTAAGTTAGGAATGAGTCCAGTAATCGTGGCTCTATCAATTCTTGGGCATCCTGAGGACTCACCACGGATGCGCCGCAAACATCTACGATCTTTCGAAGAGTGGCCTGAAAATGAATGCATTGTTTAATTCGATTTTGGTATTTTAATGATCACATAATAAAAACAATTAGATATGGCATATGAGCTACAGTTTAGAAATACTTTTAACATTTTTGCGATTTCGGTTATAGCGGAAGTAAATACCAATTAATTTTTTAACACAAACTGTACCCTATATATTATGACGTTTTTGAATTACCTGTATAAATCCGAACATATTTTATTAATATCATCTCATAAATCGAAACGCATGAACTTTTCCGCATATATTTGTCTTGCAATGCAAAATTATAGCATTTAGAAATTTCGAACACATTTTATATCTATGGAATAGTACACAACAGTGTTAAACATAACAATTATTAGAAGTTTTAATGTTAAATGCCCACACCAAATACGGTTGACTAAAATAAGTTCAGGGATTCGAAAGAAACTTTATCTTACACGGACAAACAAAATATTATACTTTTTCTGTAAAATGTAAATGTTTTATTGTAAATACTTTATGGTAACGAATTAAACAAAAGGTAACCGAAAACGAAATAGATCAAACTATGTGTAAATCAGGTGCAAAAATGTTTCTTTTTATGCATGCATCCTGTCAAACAACACTGAACGTGATGTTAAGTTTACTCAAGGTTAGGCTCTGAAAATTAGTGATATGGACTAAGATGGCATTTTAACAAGCTATGCTAAAAACTTCGTGAAAGCCCTCTTTTTTAAATAGAATTATTTGCAGCGATGAAGCTAAATTTTCAAACGATGGGCTAAAAAATTCCAGTAATAACCATTACTGGTCAAGCGAAATCCTACGTTTGATTATCGAAAGAAACCACCAACATAAGTTTAGTTCCAAGAGTTTTGTTTGCTTTGAATAATAAATTGGCGAATGTATAATAAACATCAGACTGCGGAAAGTATTTGCAAATTTTGAATATTATCGTGAAAGATTTTTGGAAGAATTGCCACTGAACCAGCATGTCTCTTGTTAGTATCGGCCTCAGTTAGATGAGGCACCTGCACATTGTTAAAATGTACCTAGTTCGGAAGTTGCCGGGGTTGTGAGCTTCAGACCAACCAATTGGTCCGCTCACATATCGTGACGTCGGCAGGGCTTTAGAAAGAAAAACTTCACTAACGTTTTAATGGATTCGCCGAAACGGTCCTTATTGGGAATGCCCTCTTAGATCTTACCCATTAGATTTTTATCTTTTGGGGTAAGATTAAGTCTCAGGTAGATAAAATTCTAGTGCATTCTAAGGAAGAGCTTGGGCGCCGCATGGAAAATGCCATGACATCGTTTCATCCGCTGACATTGACATTTTGAGCATTTGTTGAATATTGCTTCTACTTCGAGTTATTTTGATACTTTTTCTTAATTTCACGGCTGTGTACTTAAAGTGTTCTTAAAATAGCATTAAAACAAAACAGACGTATGTAAGGTTTCTATTAAAAAATCGAGCTTTGACACATTTTTTAAGTCTGGACAAGACGTACCAATCTTGGACGAAATACTTGGTAACGAATTTTAACAATACTTGTTTTAAAAAACATAGGRGTTTAAAGCACTTATAACAGTAACGATATAACTGTCATTTTCATATAGCCTGTGGGAAATATACCCAAAAAAAATCAGTAATACTTTCAATACCTTTGACAACAGCTGCGTGTAGTCCGTTTTTCATCATATTTCGCCCTTGATGGTAATGATTGATTGAACTCTGAAGGATGTGTAGGCAAGGTCAAATGACATTTTAGACATATATGTATGTATTATACTGCTTCATTTTAACTTGTGATGAACATAATTTGCATGTGATTTTGTTTGCCGTGTGGCTGCTCAACACTACCAGAAACAGCTCATAATAAGGCTCTTTTAGGAAACTTCAACCAACCTTATAATAAGTTTACTATATTATTTATGGCAAGCTGGCCTAGGGTTTGTGAAATTTGCTAAAAGGCTATAACCCCGCTATACTTCAGTTGAAACGTTGAAACTACGACAAATAATGGGTGATCCAATTAGTGCTTTAGGGATTTTAAAATGGAATGAGGCAAACAAAATTTCGCTATCATTATGTTTTATTTCAAATGTGAAAAAGTATCCAATTACAATTATGATTTAAAAATAATATCGTTCAAATGTACGCACCACGACTTTGTTCACAAGAGTGCATTCAATCAGTCCAATTTATCATCACGTTTTCACACATTCTGGCCGGTATTTCCTGATTAACATCTCTTATGCTAATTTTTAACTCTTCAATTGTTGTGGGATTATTAGCGTAAACCTTCAACTTTAAATAACTTCACAGGAAGAAGTCACATCGCGTCAAATCACAAAAGCGCGGGCGAGAAATTCGATTAGAAAAACTGTGAAGCAAGTGAAAGGCAAGCGAACCAGATATTTTAAAGTGTTTTAAGTGCTAGTTAGTGCAGTATAGTGTTCTGAACAATGGTTTACTGAACTATTAGTGTTACATTAGTAATATTTTAAACTAGTTGTGTTTAGATTTAGTGTATTTCGGTACAAGTGTATAAATAACGAAAGTTAAGTCAGAAATCCGCATTTTTCGAACCCGAACGACGCAACAGTATTTTGCCAAGTCAACTCAGAAGGCTTTGTAAAGTAACTGTGATGTATGTATAATGCATAATATACTTACCAGAGAGGCAATTAGGACGGCATCATTATTGTATCGTTCTTTTCTTTCCCTACATAACTTCACCAGCTTCTCTGCACCTCCACACTGAACGATTTGTTCGGCCGCTGCCCTTTCGTTGCATAACCTTGATAATCCAATTATTACAGTCTGTTGCAGTCGTCTTTCAACATCTCTGTTATCAGCACCATGCAAGCAGTGTGTCATAAGAGCAGGTGCGTTCTCCTTTATGAGTACCTTTCGAGCTTCTTCGGATGCCGACATATTTACTATGAGAATTGCAACCTGTTCAAAAATGTATACCCAAGAACTAGATATTCCTTCTTTTAATGCCCTAAATATGGTTGTTATAGTATTGTAAGAAAGGATGTGCTCTACACACTGAGGTTCTACTGTGGTAAGATTAGCTAGTGCTGCTACAGATAGCAAGAAATTTTGGCAGCATTTAGTCGAAGCGATGAACGCCGTCAGAGCCTTTACTAACTTTTTCGCCTCCTGTTCAATTCCTCGTAACCTATGGTCGACATCTATCCAGGGAGCAGTTATTTGAGCCAAAAGTGCAACAGATTCAGATATTTCCGGTTCTGGCCTGGCATCATCAGTAATTATATCTGCTACTAATTGTACCCCAAAAGCCTTTTCTAGCTGTCTAACAGCTACTCCGCTGTTACACAAAGTTGTAAGTGCACGTAAAATTATTGTACGAAGAGAGGAAGCATCACATTTTTCACAGAAGGCAAGCAGAGATGGCACAGCTCCGGCGTTGACAAAATAAGAAATTAGAAAATCATTTTTAAGAGTAAGGAAAGTAATTGCTGTTACAACTGCACGTAATTCCATTTCAGAAATTGGATTTTCTAGCCTGTTCACTAAATCAAGTACGCTGGTAGTTAACAGATGGGCTTTCATTTGACACCAAATGGAGTGCAGTTCATTGACGAGTTTGGGAATATCCTCAACACTGTTGTAGCTTCGTAGATCATCACAGTGTTCAATAATCTTAGTCGCTAATGGCACTTCCAAATGCTGCTCCAAAAATTCCCTCAGTGCACCCACCAAATTTTGCGCCAAGGGACCGACATATTTAGTTTCCCTGAAAACAACAAAAATAACCACATATCAATTTTGGATCAAGTAACGATTTAACTGGTACTAGCTATTACATTAGAGTGTAAAATAAACCTTGTTAATTTGTAAAAAATGCACATGGCTATATTATACTATTTGCTGTTTTTTGCATAAAGTACTGTACGGTTTAACTATGGTAATTTGGTTAAAAATTGGCAGATACAAAAGTAACCACTTTACTATAATTTATATTGAAACCTACAAAAGCTAACTTGCAGTCTTTGAGTTGACTTCATTGTTGTCTTTCTATTAAATATTATCTGAGCAAAAACGTTAGAAACACTGATGACGAAAAGTCATCATACACCATAACTCATTAATCTAGTTGCTTGTTATATGTCTGGTGCACTGGAAGGTTTTTTCACACATCCTCTCTTATTAAATAAGTGCAACTAATTTAACCAAAAAGTATTTTAAAGTTAATTTTAGTAAGTATTTAAATATATACACTTACCGTTTTAACTTTTCGAATTCGGTTTCTATCGTTTCCATTTCGAGGAGCATATCTTTCATTGGGCCTGCTACTTTGGAAGCAAGGAACAAAACTTTTTGGTTCAGTTCTGTAGCAACACTTTTACACTGTAAAGTCGTCATGCATTCAGCCTCATACAAATGCCGAATATTTTGTGTCCACACTTGAACAGCATCGTTTGTGTTATTTAGCAACAATTCTAGCTGGTTCGTCCTGTGGAAAAGCAATAGAAAAAAGTAGTATGCTTAGTTATTGCAGAACTATAAAGTAACTTCTACACAAAGTTATACAATAATTACATGTAAATTATTCAGACGAAATCATTATGAGTATGATTATCTAAGGAAACAAATTAATAGTTATTGAAGTTCAGTATACATGTTACCAATATACAGCACACACTACTATAATAAATTGCTTGAAGTATAACATACTTTATTACTAATTCTATTATACAGAGTATTCCAAAAGGGATGGTGCAAACTTAAACAGGTGGTGGAGTAGCTCATTTCAATTAAAATAAGTATACGTGCGATTATCCAATTGTTTACGGTTAAAAACTAACAAGTATTTTTAGAGATTTTCTAAAAATCACTATCCTGACGCACTGAATCAAGCATGCCGTGAAAACTGAAGATAACTTGTTTCATGATTAGTAGTTCGGTATAGAGTGTATTCCACTATAACAATTTTTTACACACTATTGTTCAGTAAGTAAAACGCTGTTTACATTTCGTTATAACGTAAGTTGCAAAAAAAGTAAATGAACCAAATGCGTCCCTCTAGTTTAAAAACTACGTTTTATGGTAGTTCAAATAAAATTATGCCCATTTCTGTATCTGTTATAGTACTCTCATAGAACGAAATGTTATATTATGTAACTACTTATAAAAACAATTACTCACTCCACAAAACAGAATTTCGAAAAACTGGCTTTAGATGTTACGACTGTGGCGTCCATCATCAAGTTTGATAAGTCAAAAATTCTACTGCTTTGTCGTGTAATAACTCTAATATTGAGTTCTGGTTCGTTGTGTTTTTTTTTTTGTTACAAGTTGCAAGACGATTTATTTATTGCGTGTTTCGGCTACCGTTCTAGCCTGTATGATAGCTTTATATTATATTTATATGCATAAGTATTATACATTCTATTATAAAGGCTAGAGAGATAGGCAAACGTCGCACTAACGAAATAACACGTCTTGCAATTGGGTATTATCACTTTTTTTGAAAATTACGTGAAATGAACCTTGAAGTGTATATATATATATATTGTTGTTGTTGGTCGCCATAATCTGGCCACCGCAGCGAATTACGCTCTGAAGCTCAACAACCCTGAGCAACGAGCGATTCAGCTGCACATGCGTCGGATGGCGTTCAGCAGCGTTACATGTTAACTGTGATGTATATATGCCGCCTTGACCTCGATTTTGAATAGGGCCGTGATAGCTCAGTGGTAAGAGCGTTTGACTAGTGTTCAAAAGACCCGAGTTCAAATCTCGGTCAAGGCCAGTACTTTTTCATTTCATCTTATGCCTGCAAATCCCAAGAAAATATCACATATACTTATATATATATATATATATATATATATATATATATATATATATCGTACGCTATGTAAAAAAAACAAAAAGATATTTGTAGGTAGAGAATTTCAGGTTTGAAATTCGAATCTTAGGAGTCACCGCCGAAACGCTTCTAACCAAGGTTATTCAACTCGTGACGTCAAGTGTCATGTAAACACTACCGAGGAGCGTGCTGTTTAATGGTGTAGTATCATTCTTGTATTGGAAAAGCTTTTGTGTGGTGTTTATTGAAAGGACGGTGTAAAAGGTCGCACCAAAAAGTTATTTGTGTAATTTTACAAGCATCTATTATGTATGGAAAACAAAACAAGTGTTGTTTTGTACATGGCTATAAAAGTACTTCAGTCTGTACAGCTAACAAAATTTTTGTAACCGTTCCTCGAGATTATCAACGTATGAAAAAGTTGTTTAAGGTCCCTAGAACTGATATGCCGAAACCGCAAAGTTTGTTTTTCTGTTTTGAAGATCATCTTAATTCTTAATGTAAGTTTTATTATTATTTTTGGGGTTATAGGGGTTTACCATTCAGTTTCCATTTTGTTATAGCTTGAAGAGGATATGAAAAATTATATGCGTTTCAAGTTGATAGGGAGAAATGTTATGATAATGAACGACGTTGTTCCCCATATATTCGACTGTTAGCCAGACAGGAAACGAGTAAGAGCCCCGAAAATAAATGACAATTTATACTTATTTTGACCTCTAAAATAAATGTCAAGTTTAGGGTTACAATTTGATTCTTACATTTTTATGTTTACAAATAGTATGTTTCCAACAACCCACTGTGATCAAATTATCAATGCTACGTTAATTTGATAAAAAGTTCACTTATGCTGTTGCTTTTGCGTTCCTCATCTCCGCCGCGTTGAACCGCTCGCTCGTCGCTGTACACAAATTCCATAACAATGAGCATACCTTCAGAAGTCATAACTCATAAGTATTTCACTTTGTCTTGGCGTATTTTAATTCGCTTGTCACAAAATGAACGCAAACAAACTGATAAATTGACGGGCTGAGGCTGACGCGTGACGCGCTGACCCCAGACGTAAACAAACATCCATTTACAAGACACTTGACGTCACGGCCAATATGTTCACGTTTTGGTGGTCCCTTTAAATATTCACATTTTTTATATTAAAAATACACCTTACGATCCCTTTTTTCAAATTTATGTGGTGTCACAGCTGTTTTGTGGATTAGATGCTACCTATTAGTATGCAATTTAATAAAAAATAAATACATGGCAAATACCCAATTTGGAACAAAAACAATCCACAACAAACCAGAACAGGACAAATGCATAGTTCCACTTCTAAAACTACTAAATGACTCTAATTATCGTGATTAAGAGTCTTGTTCGTTTTTTGTTGATCAGGTTGTTTTTTACTTTCATATTCTTAGTTTTGTTCCTGTTTATTGTTGTTTTGGTTATTGCTTGGTTTTTTACGTTATTACACAGAAAGTATGCAGAATTGCATTTTATTTTAAGATTTGTAATAAAAACGCTCGGTGTGCTGCGGAGGTTTACCGTCAACGCAATTAAGACGAAGACCGATTGTCCGATCATTGAGTGCACAATGTATACGTGGAAGACAGGAAACCTAATGTACCAACTCGTACGGGTCGATCTGCAATTAATACCAATTATAGGCGCTGCAGAATCATGACCACTAATTTTAAAAAGCCCAGAAAGCTTTTTGGGCGACATTCAGTGTAAAAGATTGTTTGTAAGAAATAAAAAGCATATACATATTCTCCGGTGACAGTTGACTACTGATTATAATTCGCATATTGAATATATTTGTTAAGTTTGAACATTTGGTGTGATGTACTTACTAAATGGAGTGAATATTTTTAACATTATATTTTAAAATTGTAACCTCGATATGGATATTGCAAATTCCTATTTAAAAGGTATTTTACAATTCCTTGAAATTATAGTATATCTGGATTCTTCCTTTGTAGCTATTAATTATTATAATTTCTATAGAGCATGTCATCAAGCAAAACGAAAATAAAACTTTTAGCTTTGTCTTTCGTTGTTGTTTTCTATTGTAGAATTTTTGAAGGAGGTATTTCTATTATTTAATTTATTAAAATTTTCAGTGTGACTGAAATGTTATATCTGACTATCTGTAATTATTTTCTAACTAATAATAGTAAATAGTGTAATGTAATAAACAGAAAAATTGTTATAATGCGAATAATTATTGCTTTGTTATAAGACATTTGTTTCAAGGCCCCGCAAAAGTTTTATTTGCACCAGGCCCCGCATGTATTTGGGTTCCGCAGACAAATATTGATAGGGTGATTTAGAAGAAACGCGAGCTGGTTTAGCAGGACTTTATGAATCCACGAATACCATTTCAAAGGGTTTTGGATATTTAATATACCCACAACACAGAAAAATAAAAAAAGATATTTGTTTATTCTGTGCCCACAATATTCATAGCCAATCAATAGAAAATTCCCATCAAACACAAAATAGTTGCTCTCAGCACAAGTTTCGCACAAATTTATGAGTTGGAATAGTAAGTGGAATTCTGATCGGACCATATGAGCTCCCTGAAAGGCTTAATGCCGCCTGTTATAATATAATAGTAGGTGGATTGAACGACGACTTATGTCATAGCCTCCACGTTAACTAGACCTCACCCTTTAGACTTTTCTTGTGGGATTATTATATAGAAGTTGCGTACCGTGAAGAACCTCTGAAACGAGCAACGTTTATAATGTAGGACTCAAGCTGCTACTCTCCTGCTCTCCAAATAAAAAGAAAACTATCCTGGAGCATTATAGAACCTTAGAAGAGATTTCATGAGACATAACCACTTATTGTAAAAGCGTTGTTGAGAACTGATTCGTTACGTGCTACTTAAAACTGTCGTGATTTACATGTCGTGTTAGGTATGTTCAGGTGTCGAATTACAATTAAATACCCATTTTTTCATTTTTAAAATACACAGAAGAGTGAATTCTTATTAAAGTTAGCATAAAACACATGAATTTGTAAAATAATAGAACACACTTGGTTCATGTACATTTTACTTCCACATCCAACGGATGGGAAATATTGTATTATGAAAAAATTTTCAAAAATTCGCTTTAAAATGGTTGAAATGTAAAAAAAACAAAATTTGAGCAAAAAATTCTTGTCTGTGTATGTGTATGTATATGTGTATAAATCTCAACTACCCAAAGTGACCTACTGTTTTTGGGGTAAGTAGGGTATCGGAAAGGGCGCGAAATTGGGGGGTATCTACCCTTTTGCAAATTTATGTGTTTTTGCTAATATCACGAGGACCGGTTGTCTTAGAAAAAATGCTCAAAACCTGATTACTAATCGGTATAGTATAATAAAAACGTAAATGTCATTTTGACAATTGGATGTGGAATTGATGAAATTGGACGCGTTGATTAAATACTATACACATCAGCCGAATTTTTGCAAAATCAAAGAAGATGGATATTACAACATCCACAACCAGTTTTTCCTGCGTTGTTGGGCTGTCATTGTGTATTCCTACATAATGTAAGATTTCCCCCTCTTATGGAAGTGACAAATACAGAAATTCCAATTAGTATAAAACATAGAAGATTTTAAACTAATGGGACGCATTTGGTTTTTGTACATACCTTTTTCAGTTAGTTAGCTTAAATGTAAACTTAAATGTATCGAACAAAAGTGGGCATATCATTGAGCGTATTTTTTTCAACAAGAGAAATGAACCTAAAATTGTTACAGTTGAATGCTTACTGTACCTTGTGGCTCTAATCATGAAACAAATCATAAAGATTATCTTGAGTTTTCATGGCATACGTGACTCAGTGAGTCAGGATGGTGATTTTGAGAAAATCTATAAAAATACCTGTAACCTTTAAAACGTAAACAATGGATAATGACATGTGGTTATTTCGATTGGAAATGAGGTTCTCTATCTCCTGCTTCAGTTTCGACCATCACTTTTGTGTGTAATAAAAAATGGAAAATCGTATTAAGAATTTCAAAATTAAAAAGAAAAAACTGGTAGTGCAATATATCTGTAGGAACGTACTTATTTCAATTCATTATGTCGTGAATTTCATCCGTTAAATCAAATTTAAGCAATGCAGATATCCTTTCATATTAATACCTTTCTTGCGGATATTAAATTTTAATGTTTCCATTAATCTAGGCTTCTTACCAATAAGCTATATTTTATTGTATCCTTGTCTGAATTGTCATAAAAGATCTTTAACATGTTTAAAAATTAATATTCACTAGTAAAATTCAAACACAGATTTTTTCAATGCAACTGGAAGGTATGTTATACTAGATCTCAAATTATTTTGAACTTAAAAGTACCAAAGAAAAAAATACATTTGATATAATAATCCGTACCAAAAAATTGTTGTTATTTACACTGACCTTTCATGTTTATGTCTGTTCTTGATATACAAATGTGCTTTTCTTCTGGTATGCCTCATGTTCGGTGTAGAAGTATGTTTTGGCGATTCGGAGCACCCTTCAAATAGATTTTCTAATTCACTATCGCTTCCAGATTCGTATTCCCTTCCGTCTTCTTCCGTTAATGTTCTTAATACTACTGGAGCACTGGTATTCCATTTGTGACTACGGTTATCACTAGTAGCGTTAGGCAATGGCAGTGACACGATCAGTTCTGGCATCAATCCATGGCATGTGTTGTTACTGTTGATGCCCGAGACTATGTTTTCGCTTTTTGCATACTGATCACCGTTTCTTGATGGTGTGGGGGATACATTGAATAAATTCTTTTTTACCGGACATTGCTTGTTTTGATATAAATCTGTTTGGCGCTGTTGTCTTTTAGGCGGTTCTGAGTAAAATTTGGGCGTTCTAGTTGGAGAGGAAGTCCAGCGATCTGTTTAAAAAAATAAAAATTATACATTTTGCATAAAGCATTAAGCTTAATGATGCATGTGATGTAAATCGAACTGTCTACTAAAATTAGGTTTTAAGTAACGTGCGCACGGTATTAGTTCCATCTACCTACATTAAAAGTATTATTAATGATTATTCAAAATATATGAGAACATATAAGAAAGAAATGACAATTCGAAAGTTTTAAAGTAAAGTATTAAAATGGATGTAATAAGCAAAATTACCTTAAGTTAATAATAAAAAATAAAACAGTATTTTTCATACACAAGTTCTGTAAGTATAATAATAGCCATTTTCGTCAATTACCAGCTACATGCCAAAAAAAATTTTTAAATATTTTAAATTCACTTCTGATCATAATTTTTAATGCTGATATTATGGAAATGTATAAATACATTTAGTTAAAACTAAAGAACTTATCGCGAGCAAAAGCATTATCTGCGTTTACGTTTTTTTGAGACATTTAAATAAGTGTGACTTTTTTGTTGATAATAGTAAACAAATCTTTAACATGTTAGTGAATTATTAAAATTGTACCTCCGTCATTAGGAGCATATTTTACGACAGTGGTAATAGTAATGTGTTTTAATAACTTTTTGAACTGCGAGAAAACAATATCTGCAACGGAAATGATATTTTTTAAAAGTGGAATAAAATGTTTAATCACAACTTATTTGCTTTGCAATTAGGGCGTAGGTACGCAATAAATGGACTAGACTGACACTTTCAATGGCATTTTTTTTAATTCTCTCTCGTCCAATTAGTAGTTCTCACTACATAATATTTGTTAAATAAAAAAAATGCTTTCGTTCAAGTTTCATTTAATAATGTTAAAATTAATGATGGGCTAGTTAATAACAAACATTTTAAAACAGTTCAAGTCTGCAGTACGTTTTGTTAATAACAACACTTTATATTATAAAATATTTAAGTATTAACTATATAACAATTCTTAACAGGCGTAATTCTTTTCATGCTTATTACAGAGCGTAGTCCAGTTTGATATTGTAGTCACTAGTTTAATATAAGCACCAAATATGCTAGCCGTTATGCTAATAAAATGTGTCTAGAGTACTGCAATTGGTTTTTTCGACAACATATTCAAAATTACTCCTTCTATTGTCTTTCTAACTGACGAGTCAAGTTCATATAACACAAGGCAACTTAATTCTGATTATTTCAATTTTTGCATATAAAAAGATAACCTTATTTTTTACTTTAGATACTAGGCGGTAGAAAATGAGCATCGTTTTCGTTAACCAGCATTACAATAAAATCTTTTAACAAATAAATGCACTTTGAGCATTTGCCAATTGATTTAAGTGTTTAATTTCCGATAATCGTAAAACAACGTGCGCATTCGGTTTTTTTTCAAGCTACTGTTAGATAATATGATTTTTAATAACACCGCTAATAACAAGGGTTGATGCCAATATATATAAATGTTTAAAGTAATATTTTTAAATTAATAGTTTTTAACGTGTAGTAGAAACATCCAATAATTGTTTCTTAACGTCTCATTGTATCGATGACGAATGAAAACTAAATTTTATATTTGTGCATGTTGATAGCATTTACAAGACCCACTTTCAGCTTTTGGCTTTATTTCAAAGCCCTACTTACTACTGAGTAAATTTGAAAAGAAGCCAATTTCGAGCTCATAGTTACTATTGTAATCCCATATGCTTTGTTAACAAAATATACGAACATTATTGCAAAATAGCGATTCTTCGGACCATTAAACAACAATCAATCACACAGCTTACTGTTGCACATGTATTTTCAAGGAGTTTGCTGACAAGACAAAACTAATTCTAAACTATAAAGGTAATTTCCATAAGTTCCATAAATTAAGTTACCGATTATCAATAAATTTATAAAAATGAACACGATTATTTGAAATTTGTGTAAATAAAAACACACAGCATAGACAACCTCATTTGCTTTTAAGACTTAAGACAAAATACCCATTATGCCTCTGTTAGTTCTAGAAATATCAGCAATTCCAAATTTTAGAAGCGTCCGAAACATCACTTTTTGAGGTGCTAGATATAAAATTTATATTTATTAAGGATAAATGCTAGAAATTGCAGCATTAATAATATATATTCAAAGATAATATAGAATGTATATTGACGTTCGTCCTGTTTGAAAACTACAACAGATAGAGTGGTTGTTACTGACTACATGTGTTGTAAAAGCGCATCTGTCAATTTTTGTATTCACATCACTTTTATGTAGACATTATACTTTTCAGCCAATGGGAAGTTTGTCCTACATATGTGCTACCACACACTTCATACTTTAAGGAATAAACATCATTAGACTGAAAATGTGTAGGAGTTCTAGATTTTAATTTGCTAAATAAATTATATCCCCTTTTTAAATTTCTAATTGCAATTTTTATATTTTCTGATTAAAAACATTTAATTAATTTTTTTGTTACAGAGAACTCAATTATTAGTTCCCTTTTCGCAATTCAAATACTCACCTACATTTTGTTTCCATAAAAATCTTAATAGTTAACGAACTGATAATTACTAGATACTGAATCTGGATTATGTAAAAACAATACCTATAAAAATCGAGCCACCCTGATACATCCACTTCACATCATTTACTTTCTTACTATTGAGTCATAAGTGTTATACCTATAAATACTGATGCAGCTGATTCATTACTGCGATATACCTATATGTATGTTGAAACATAAAACCGCACAGCTGGTTTAGTTGATAAGTTTGCCACCTGTGTTAAAGGAATTTGAGCTTGTCACTGCGCGTGATTTAAAAATGTACTTGAGCAATATCAAATAAAGCCTTACACTCTTGAATTGCAAAATTAAATCTAAAATGGCATTTTGGAATTTTCAAGAACAAAATTAATGGAATACTAAGTGAGTAAGTTTATTTCAAGTATTTGCATATTTAAGGATACGTCAGAAATTAAGATGTCGTGCTTCTCAGAAAGTAGCATTAGATATACATATTTATGTACAGCATCAAGTACATTAGGCTTAAAAATACATACCATCGAAGCTTTTATTTAACTTCTGTTGGTCAAACCCCGTCGACGTTTTTTTATCCTGAAGTTTCTTTTCGCGAAAAGAGGCACTTAAATTCTTGTCGGATGCGGGCAACTCCTTAAAGACATCCCTAAGGAGACGACGACGTCTGCTCTCCGAATTTGTATGAATATGTTGCTCGTGCATAGGAGGAGATGTTTCGGTGTCGGAAAATCCAGAATCTTGACTTCCTGAACTTGTAGAAATGTTATGGCGCCAGAAGGCACTCTCCTCAGACCATAACATTTTGCTAGGACTTCTTTTGAAGCTGCCCATCTGCAAGAAATCAAGTAAGATGTATACGGGATTAAAAAAGTCTTCTTACAACATTAATCTGCTGCTAGCAAAATATAAATACAGAAAGGATTGTTCTTAACTAAATGTTAATCGAAAACGGTTTTGTTGGATATCGCATGACGTGTAGTGAATTACGACTCCAAACCTTCACCCCCTGCAAAATAAGGGTCCAGGTGTGCTTGAATCGCTGTTAGGGGAAGAGTCTATTATGCGGGATTCTATTCAACCTTTCGTTCACACCATACATGCAGGCATACTTCGCAATCGAAAAAGAGATTTAGCTACTTCGCATATACTGTAAACGTTTTACTAAAAGCATAAAACACTAAAGTAATTCCGAACGCAATGAAATGATTATAATTAATTAATTAATATAATAAATTATATCGAACAATCATGTACATTTAAATTGAAGTGTTTGTAATGACCAATCACGCTTTTTCTAGAATAAGAATTTTAAGTGCAGTACATCCGTTAGTGGTAATCTAATTTAGTATAATCAAAACGAAACGCTTTGAATCAAATTTAACGCTCTTCGGTGTACAGTATATCATGGACGTGACACTATTAATCAATTAAGTTAGGAATTTCCTTAATGCTCTGGATTTTATTCTAGTTTTTGTAATATATTAACGGTATCTTGTTATGTGAGTGGTTCGGTAGAAGGCTATTTCGAATAGGAAACAGCAAACTATTTTGGTAACAGATTTGGGCTCTGCAATTGAATAAAATTATTATTATCAAACACAAAGCAAACTTTTTAAAATTGAAATAATAAAAAATACATATTCGTTAATATTTGTCTTGTCGTTCTATAATCGTTTCAAAACATTAATACCCGTTATCAATGTTCCCTTACATATAATTACTTATTGTACAAAAAGAAAAATAACACCAGGTACCTGCTACAATTTTATTATTTACAGAAATTATCAATTCCTTTAAATATCTCGGGTAATAACCTTTACTAATTCTCATTCTAACATTGAGGTCAAGTGTACATCTAAAAGAAAGATTATTGAACATATATTAGATTAAGCAGAGTCTCAGGAACACAAGCAATCTTTTATTTATAACACCAGACACGACGAGGTACTTGAACACATGTTAATAACCTTTCGAGTGTTTTAAGGTGAATTATTTATACTAGACTAGCAATACCTACGAGAATACAGGATTGACCAGATGAATGTATTTCTTCCATACTTTTTAGATCAATGAGAAACGTTCTGCTCAACACACTTTAGAAACGTACTATGGGGTACTTGACATTAAAAAAAATTATTGTTCTCAGAAGCTATGCTTGCGTGCTGATATTCTGAGCACATCCTAACAGACGTGTCAATTTCATCGTGATGAATTTCAGTATGACGGTATTTTTTACCTATCTTGCGAGAAGTATATTTTGCTATACCTATATACATAAATGCTAATACGGAGAATTATAACAAATCTGCATTTTTGTTACCATCTACAGAAGAGGCTTGATGCTCACAAGAATATTAAAGAATGGTGTTTTTTGTTCCATTTTTAACAGTATTAAGAACCTGATATAAGTTTTTCAGATATCTCAAACTCTCGTTAGWGTTTAAACGGGTAAGGCTAATATTTGCACAAGAGGCGTTATCGGATTATGGTAACCCATATTCCACATTTGCTGCCACGCTCCACTGAAATAAATTTGTTAGAAACACATGTGGCACACGCTCAACGACAGCAGTAGCGCTGTTCAAATGGGCATAACTTTGTCACCCTCTTCCGGTTCGGAACGCGAGGGATGTTAAATATTTTTTTATGCCGAAACTTTAATGTTAATTTTAATTAGTTGTAAATATTTAGCAATACACAGGAAGCTAGTGAAAAACACAAAACGCTAATCCTACATTTTGATAAGAATTTTTAATTAAGTTTAATGAATTAATTCTGCAATGTATTCATAAATAGTTATTGGCATTTTATACCACGAAAAAAGATATATTTATAAACTATGAATACGCGCATAGTGTTTGTCATACACATGCATGCAGAATATTACCTACCTACCCAGTGCGGTAAAAGATATGGGGACGAGATAGCCGTTACAACAGCTGCAAGTACAATATGAAGGAAGAAACATGTTTGATTTCTAGAAGAACTATCCCCATGTGTTCTTCCACGTCGAATATTTTAAATCAAGTTCAACGTCCTGCTCAACATTTAAGCAGATTAAATCCTGACTGACGATAATTTAATATGATGTGAACATCTCCAGTGACTAAAAAATCGATAGATATTCTAATTATCCAACAAAATTTACAATTAATATTCACAAACGACAGGTGAAAAAAATATATTGCTTCAGCAAGTTGATATCACTAGTATGACTCAGAATTAGGTGCAAGTACTTAGCGATTGTGTACCTACCTAAATAAACAATAAATACGAGTTAATATGATTAAATGACAAATCACGTAAGCCGCGMTCCAGCTGCAGTGTTTCAAAAATGTTTAAAAAAAATTACTACTCGTAAGTACCTACCTGTATTTCATCTTAAAATCTCAAAGAAATAAACATAATGCAAGCTTGTAGAGTAATGGATAGGTTAAAAATTATAGTTCTGTTCGCATTTTTTCATAAAAACAAAAATATATTAAATATGGCTTAAGAAAAGCTGTATTTGTTGTTTACGCTTGCTTTTCTGACTGCATAAACTTACTTAGATATTAGAATTTAACACACCTTTACTTAATACAAAGAAAATTGCCGGTAAAAGGAGTGGTAGAATATAAGCATTTAGAAAAACTTGTATACTCGTAGCTAGAACGGTATAGGTAACTACTTGTTAGGATCAAGTTTCTTTGCGACAGAAACGTTACCTTGCAACTTAGAACACAAAACCTTAGATCTTATTCTCATTGATTCTTCGGTATGAAGCTAAAGCATAGATAGATGAAAAAGTCGGTTCAATACAGGTAGATCAGACGCTTCCAAAAAGCCTATTAGAGACTAATGTTAAAAATGCAACCAAGAAGAGGCAGTAAATGGCGTTTTCACAAGAAAAAAAATGCATTCCGTAATCAGTTAATCATAAGACGCACTGTAACTGCTGTACGTAACAGTATGTAACATAAGTAGGTAAGTATTAAAAAATAACAATAACATGAAAAATAAAAAGCTTTTCGCAAAAATAGAAGTAGTGATATATAAATTATAGATAATGAAAATTGTTTCTCTATACAATCACAGCAGTATGTACCATATAAAACATTAATTATGAGTTTTATTCGCCATTTTACAAGAAAACCAACAGTTAGTCAATTATTTCCTATAACACCATTAAAAAGTGAGATGGTGATAAAAGCTTTAACTCTTTGCTTTGTCAAATAAAAAGGAAGATTCCCGATTTACCCCAAAAATTGTACCGAACATTTTTCAAGTAAGAACTTGTATATCGCCTGAATAATGATATTGTGTGAAAGGTTATTGGGGAAGCAGGCATAGATTTTAAATGAAAAACCGTAGCCAGTTACTTTTTCATTTAAAATATGTCTGCTTCCCCAATAACCTTTCAAATAATAATAATATCATTTTTCAAGTAAGTGCATGAATACGCTATTATTATATAAAGTATTTCAGGCTTCTCTAACATACTTGCATATTTTATGTAAAGTTCGGTAAATAATCTCGTCACCACGTTTCAACGAAATAACGCTCGTCACCTTTTACATGGTGTTCAAAATAATTCGAATTGTAAAATGGGTGAAATGTATTATAATGATAACATGTACTATACTCCCAAAAATCTTAAGTTGAATAGAAAAAAAAGTCGATAAGGTAACACATAGAATTCAAAATAAGGGTTATTTGTAAAAAATCGAAAAATGCTGACTTAAATCAGGTAGTGTCATCAAAGGTTTTTTAAGCATATATATTAATTTAATATCTAAGAAATTCTACCATTATCTCATTTAGCATAAAAACAATCAAAATTAATAATTACACTACAATATATAGAGAAGCAGGCAAGCAAGTGTTCAAGTTTGATCTTAGTTTAATCAGTCAAATTAGATTACGACACATCCAATCAATTCATATGACACATCAAATAAAATTATCTATACCTGTTGGTTGCTACTTTATGTTCCTTCCGATTGCAGCAAGCGCTTGTTAAATATCTTCAATTAAACGAAGACAGTTCGAAAAAATAACAGAAACGTTGACTAGTATCAATAGACAAAAAAATCAGAATCTACATATGCTGCAGTCTACACATAATAACTTTATGTCTATTGATATCAATACCAATGCACGATTTCACGATCTCAAATTAAACGACGACACAAAATTAAACTTTTGATAAAAAGCCGAAGAAAATCCGAACCTATCCCTGCCTCAGTTCAGTTCAGGTCAGGTCAGGATAATTAATAATAATTTTTTTAATTGTGTATTTAATTTTTGGTTACGTAAGCAAATAAATTATTACCACAATAAAGAGCGATATGACATTTGCAGCATCAAATATTGTCGTGTTAACTATGTTATGGGCAAAAAAATAAATAATAATTCTTCAATGACAATGTTACCGCTCAAGACTTGGAAGCAACTGTTGTGGTTTCGCAATTTACGCTTCGTGATTACTCAGGCTGGCGTTTCGTTGTTTCACCAGGTGGGCACGTGACGAACTTTTAGTGGCACACCCTCACCCTCATTATATACGCACATCTGGACATATATTCGACACGTGCCCCAACAACTATGATGGGTGGCAGATGTGCTATATAGTAAACGGGTGCAACGTGCAATCAATTATGTCTGTACTTCTACTATTGCAACATTATCAATCAGAATTTTCTAAGCAACTAGAGTGCTATTAATTTGGTTCTTTATGCATTGTGCACGTTTTCTTCTTTTGCAAGTGATGGCTACCCTAGAGGCAAATTGCATATCGTTAGTATGTTTTGTGGAGCAATCATGGCGAGTTTTGAATGGAAAAAAAATCGAAAACGAATGGAGCTAACTGATTTATTTGATTTAAAATATTTTTAATTTGGATTGCTTCAGGCTTTACCGGAAGTGTATGTAAACAGTGTTATTTTAGCATCCTGCATACTAAGTACTTGATACAATTTCTTGACCAAATACACTATGAATTGTAACCATCAAATCAGCCGAATTTTATTTATTTTTTTATTTAACATTTCATGATTACGGATAAATTTAAAAACTGAAATTAGCGACCTTAGGCTACAGTTAACAAATTTAACACTAAATTTGACGATATCGCATATAAATTTCAAATAGCTATGAGCAAGTTAACTTCTAATTATAGTGAATCCGGAAGTGAACAAGATTGAAAATATTTCAAATCGAATTAATCCAATCTGAGGTGTGACACACAATTTAAAAAAATTTATTTTTCTCTGAGTTTCGATGTTTTCTAATCACACCTCATCCTAATAAGTCTACTTCATTAAAAGTTTATGCAATATTATTAGATGACAGAAACAAATCCGGACTAAATAATATTTTTCTAATTTATTAAAAAAATATGTGTCCATAAATGTGTTCTTCCTAAGTGCCTTCGGCGACGTAGACCTTGATCGGATGGTTACGGATTAATCGCTTTGTAGAAATTTCAATTTCCTGGTAGGCATTGTAAAGCTTAACGCTCCAGCGGCTGCCATGTGTTTACCATCCTAGATTCGAGTCATTCATGATTAAGGTAGCAGCTATTTTACTCGAAGCAGATTCATTTTCAATGACCTTGCATTAATGTGTTGAATCACAAACAGGTATACTGAATAAGCAAATCCGATTGTTATTTGGCATGAGAACAAAGATATGTTTCCTGCGTTGGTTCTAAAATTCTTAAAGACATACTAACGCTAGTAGCTTTTATAATAAAAAATCATACTCATAGTTCAAACACTTGTGAACTTTGTGTGATACAGKAAATATGTGTAAGAAATGGCAGGATAAACTAGAAATGATAAAATTAATTCAATCCCATGCATGTGCAAATGAAGTAGGTATGTAATTGTATTTTATGTATCTGTTGGGCCTATTTATATATAACAAATACATAAAGCAGACCAAATAATATTTACTCAATGTATTATATAAGATCTGGTTCAGTAAAAATAGCCTGAATTAAATATTTATTAAAGAAAGTAAGCTTTAAAACAATTGCTATCTCTTTGGTAACTGAGAAGTTACAAAGAAAAGAACTTTCTGAACGAAAAAAAATTTCAAGATAAAAAAACTGGCAACAAGGCTTAAATTTGCTTACACGTACAATACCAACTTATCTGAAAACTAAGTTTAGGTACTTTCGAAAAATCTACAGTTAATAAGGTTAATGCTAATAGCAACATACAAAGTTCAAAAAGTGCCTGACAGATCTGGAGAAAAAAATAATGTGGCACATCGTGAACTTTCTTACAAAATTTCACTGCTACCTCGTAGATGATGAAATTTATTCTGGACAAGTGTTTTATATTGCAACGAGTAAGGAAAACTGACTGCAAAACATAAATGTAGAATGGCAAGTAAATTCCCAAACAAAAATTTAATTTGGTAAGTAATATGTACGTGTGGTCTAAAATGCGAGGAAACAACTGGTTTTATTAATGGTGAAATTTATCTACAAGGATGTTTAAAAAATTTTTGCTGCCATTATTACAAATGCGCAACGCTAGTGTTTTAGCTACTAGTTATTATGGCAATATAGGGAGAAAGTTTTACGGAGAGATTTATATGTACCTACTTATGTATTTTTTGTACTAAAAGATGCAAAGCAGCCTAATTGCCCAGAACTTCGCCCTATTAAGCATTACTGGTCTAATAAAAAAACAATTAAAAGAGAACAAATAAAAAATTGATCGTACTCATATTCAAACATTAATGAGGACCAATAGGAAAAGTCCAGAAATTTTGGCATGATTGAGTTTAAATCGTTCTTTTTTTATTTTATAGGTAATATTAAGTGCATATGTTAATCTTTATCAAAAATTAATACGTAAGAAAAACATTCTTTTAAATTTTTAACGAAAAATAAATTTCATCTCATATATTTACCTTATATTTTAGTAATGAATTTAGATAAGATAAACCGCTAAAGGCGCTAAATAATGTAATCTGTATAAAAATATTGTAAATTGATTTTTATAAGATCCTGAAAGAGTCATTACTTACATACTTACATAAATAATCAGCAATATAAATAATACATACAGTAAGATTATGATTTCGACAACAAAATGAAAAATGAATTAAAAGTACGGAGCAAACTCACCTTCAGGAAGCAAAATAGAACAAATGTAAACTGACAATCCTCGATTGTATCACAAACACTGCCTTCATTCGCTTTTTGACATTTACTGCATACGTAAATTTTTGTAGCACCTTTGCTTAGTATGAATACCTGATATGCCGCAATGAATATTTCTATCCAAGTTACCCGCGCTGGTTCCCTCGTGGGGGAACGATAATATAAAATTCCTTCTGATTGGCTGTTATTCGTATAGCGGAGCACCACTTCTAAGGGAGGGGGAACTTGCCCGTGCATTACACTGCTGCCTACTCTGTCACTAATTCTGTATTCTCCTTATTTGATTATGCTATTTATCTTATCTACTAGTGTTGTTGAGATATAACATTGAGATGAAATATAAACCTTATTTGTAAGTAAAGTTATCTTATATAAAAAAGTAGTATACTAATCAGTATTTTTTAAGTTTAACAATCTATAATAATTCGTGATTGTAAGACTGCGAGAAATTCGCATACTGATAGTCAATAATAAAAAGACTGAGTTTTCACTTAAAAGATATTAGCTACAGTAATGGTAAACCAGATAAATTAATTTGTTCCCCAAGCTTTTTCAAAATTTTAACATAATCGTATTTTTAATAGTAACCATATTAAATATGACAAATGTCCTGGTTTTGAGAACAAATTTTTGCGTCCTTCCGAAGATCCATATATCCTCCATTTCATTCAAAATCGAGATCAAAGTGGCATAATATGTAGTACATACGTCCAAAGTTTACTATGTAACGTTGCTGAACGCCATCCGGCGCATTTGCAGCTGAATCACTGGTCGCTCAGTATTTTCGAGCTTCAGAGCGTAAATCGCTGCGATTTTGAATAGGGGAGGGGGGGCTTCGATAGTTCGGTGGTTAGAGCGTTTGACTGGTGTTCAAGAGAACCGGGGTTCAAATTCCGGTCAAAGCTGGCAATACTCAGCCTGTTAACTCATTAAAATATCACGTATATATGTTCAATTAAAAATGAATTTAATTAATTTAATAATTATCTTTCATTATACATACAGGTAATTATATAGGGTTACGGGTTACTATCAGTAAGAGACTGGAAAGGGGAGTATATTCATCTGCCATCTTGGCTCCAAACACTGGAGGGACGCGCATGTTTGAATGTTATTGACATTGCCTAAAATTTACTTCTTCTATAAACACCTTCCAATAAAAGTGCTGCAATAGCTTAAAAAATACTTGCCCTTGTTCTATAATATATTTTTCACCTACATTATGAAGAAGTATTAATAAATATCAGTCAATTCTGAAGCATTAATTACAGAAGTACATACCTTATTTTCCGGAAGAGTCTCTTTGTCCATATGGACTTGCAGCGGTGAAATTTCAGTTTTGGAACAACTATTTATATTCGCTTCATATTCTAGGGTCATCTTAATAGGCACTTTGTTGAAAACATTCTACAATAAGAATAGAAGGTATTTTCTATGAAATTGAGGTGTTTTAAGTTGCCGCATCAAAAATAATATATTTAGTCAAATAAATCTAAAAATACCATGACGATGTTTATTTTTTAACGTTTCATAAAAAAGGCTTTTAGGGTGCACCAATATGTACCTAGTGTGCTACCGTGAAACCAAGCAACCCAAGAAAGGACCCTGTCCTTGATCTTGTGACCAACTTTGTCCGATACACAACTCGTAATATAATTAACGCAATAATGTAATAGGTAAGCATGCATCAAATGATATAATCTTCATACCTTTTTCACTGCAGATGTTTTAATCAGTTTATGAGATTCTTTCTGGCTATTTAAAGTAGATGCATATCTTGATTATTTACAGTCTGAAAAAATTATTTTGGCATTTAACAAAAAATTGATATGAGATAAAATTACTTTATACAATGAGTTGCTTGGAGCAGGATCAATTCTCGGCGGTGGCTTCGGAATATCGAAAAGAGTGGGCATTGCATTTGGCTTGAGTTTTCTCAAATCATCGCATCGCCGGCGCGATGTTTCTCAAATTGTGACTCTTCAAAATGCATCTGAAAAGCGAACAAATATACGTATGTTTTAGGCATACATTAAACAATATGTTTAATGATAAACTCACTTCACATAGGCGAGACGAATTTGTTGGTAGACACTTTTACCTTCGCATGTTAAGTATGCACCCGCTGTTGAGAACGCGAACCAGTCATTTTGCCGTTCTTTTCACTCACCCACAAATTATATTTTCATCTTTTACTTGCTTAAAATCGAAAATTAAAACAGCTTCTATCACCTAACCATGCGGCAAAGCAACATATGATTGGAGCCAATATGGCGGACGAATATACCTTCCTCTTTAGTGCCACCGAACTCTATAAAATATTTTATAGAGTTCGGTGTTTAATGCTTTACTGTATAAGTAAATGATTCATGCATTCAGGACGCTTATGGAAATTATCGCTTAAATCAATTTGCCGTCTCTCAGGAAAGTGACGTATACCTGCCATCTGTCAATTTTTGAATTATTTCATATATTTTAATATGAGTGTATATGGAAGTGTATATTTTCAACATATTCTGTAGTGTTTTGTGGGATAATTAACTTTAAGGTTGCAGAAAGCTAACATTTCGGAGCTGTGGTGTGACATTGAGCTGCAACCTTCAGAACTATCGCCGTGCATATTGTAGCTTGGCAGCAGTTACAAAAAGGCGGCACAAAGAATTCAGAAATCAACGCCATAGACGCCCTGTATACGCTATATTAGTGTGACGTGGTTGTCGACCATTTTGCTGCGATACTTCAAGATCTCGGATCCAAACCAACCTACTTAGTTGTCATAATGTGCGTAAGGGAGTTCAGCTGTTCAGCGTTTGGTGTAATTTTTTAGTGTTAAAGGGCCGATTTCTTTTCTATATTTTAAGCTAAAATCAATTCTGTATTTAAAATCTAAACCAATCATATACCTCAATTTAAAGGTATTGCCATGGTTACAGGGTTTATTTTAGCTAACATCAACTTTAACAAGGAGAAGAGAAACCGGCCCAAAGAGTATTTTAAAGTGTTACTGTGTATGTTTGGGTAGCTTACACTACTTCGCTTAACTTAGTAAGTATTACAAACCGAAATTACATTTAGATACAATGTATTGTTGAAAAGCTGAATATACACTAAATACGTGTGTGGAGCATTACGATTTACAAGTTAGACCAGAAAATGGTAATGGGTTGGGTTCCTGGATGTTCCTGTTATAATGAGAGAGAAACGTGTAATCTTTACAGCACTTCTTTTAGGTTGTTTTTAAACAATAGATTGCAACTAAATGTAACTTTGGTTTGTAATACTAAATTATAGGAAGGAACGTAAACCATTAAAAATACACAGAAACACTCAATGTTCAGAGCAAAATTATAGTATAATACAATATTTTGAAGTGTTACTGTGTATGTTTGAGTGGTTTACATACCTTTGTATTATTCATTAAGTATCACAAACCGAAATTACATTAAGTTGTAATCTATAGTTGAAAGACGATCTAAAATAAGTGCTTAAAGTTTTTACGTTTCTCTGTCATAACAAGAACATTCAGGGACCTAGCACGTTACTATCTTCGTATCTTTTGGTACAACATCAGGCTGGTTCATCCTGAATGGCGCTACGTGTTCCCTTTTGAAAATGTGGGCATGGAGGGTAAGGGGGAGTTACGCATGTTTCCACGGTCAGATGTGCGCTAATCAGCATATAATTTTATTGCACTCAAGTGGTAATTTGATGGTAGGGAACGACAATATCAACTGAAATCCCACAACTGACACCGGTGACAGTTACTCCATTGCGTGTTGCGCTTGCGTCCTCTCCATTTTCGTGTTTTTGTTTGTGATGGTTATTGTTATGTTTTGAACTTTTATGTTTTTATAGACGTTTGTGATGGTGGAATCAATTTTAGTTTAATAGTCACCTGCAGTAACAGGTAATTAGAATTGAGAAAAACATTATTATAGGTACTTATAAAAAATTATTTCAGGCTGTTTCTGCCTGCACTTTTTTTGTATAATACCTAGTTAGGCGTGGACAACTTCAGTTCAAGCGGTAAATGTAAGTACCAGTTAATAAATAGCAAACTAATTATTTGATTAATGCCAGATTATAATGGAGTCGGACAAAGGTCGTTTCTCAGTGCCAGGTTGTAAGGTGAAACAAAAGCCCATATTCAGGTTTCCAAACCCAAGAAGAGGCGACATGTGCAGCAAGTGGAAACAAGCAATCAACAATCCTAGCTTTAAGAATTTATCTCATGAACATCTTTACAGAATTGGGTATTTAACAATTATAACGAATAAATCCTAATGTGCTGATGTGTAGTAGCAAATTATCAAAATGGTAAATAATTACTGTAACCCATAACTTGTAACTTACTAACTTACACCGCAGGCTGTTATACTTGATTTACTGGTCTTATAATGTAAATTACTTCTTCATTAATTAATTTAAGAAGTGTATTTAAAGACGATGCAATTGGTGTAGGTTATTAGTATGTTCTTTGATTTCTAATTACATTTCTGGTTGGTGGATAAGAAGATAGTTTAAATATTGGAGTTGTAAAACCATATAAACAAATTATTATTATTACATATCTAAACTCTTCATTTTTGTTTTTACAGTCACTTTCAGTTATACGAATATTATTCAAATGCTCTTACACTCATATTTTTTAGAATGTTTTGTCAATGTTAACATTAGTTACTTCAGCTTACTGCATTGTTACCGTTTCTGTTAAGTATTTAACTACAAGTGGTTCGATACATAGTTAATTTACTTTTCATGTATTTAAATACTCATTTAAATTTTTCTGTAGTATTAGTGATTCAATTTCAGTAGTTACATTTTTCTTAATATTTACCTACAATATTTAAATACATTTTAAAAACTTTGAACAACACTGGTTATAAAGGTGAACCACTATAACTGACGCTGTTTGTCATTTGTATTGTTTCAAGTTATCGGTACTATTGTTTAGAGTGTACTTTTTATTGTAAATCTACTTTTAAATGATAAGGCATACTTTTGTTTAAGGCAATATCAAAAATTAATAGGACAGTTTTTAATTTAGCTCTTTAATTTGTTCATATATTTTTGATATTGTCTGCATTGCTTGTTACAAATGAACTATGTTCACAACACAAATTTCCAATCAATATTTATTCACTAGTTTATAGTTAATGCGAAAACTGTATTAATATACTTTAACTTTTAATTGTTCTTTCATTTATAATTATATTTGTTAGGTTGTTCGCACCTTTCCAAGTGAAATTTCATTGTATTCAATGTATACATTGTATTCAATGAAATTTTAATTGGAAAAGTTCGAATGATCTAGCAAAAACCACCTTTAATACCGAAAATAATGATCCTAGATATTCAAATTTGGCGCTAATTTACGCAAGTTTCGACGCACAGATGGCGCGATCGCGAAAATGATGTTGGGACAGGACAGATGCATTGGCCTTTTCTTTCTATTAAAGTGTTATTTTATGGTACAACATGTAAATTGTAATGCTCTACACACGCACTTATTGTAGGTTAAGGTTTTCAGCAATACCTACATTGTAACTAWATATAATTTACGTTTGTAATACTTGTGAAGCAAACGAAGGAGTGTAAGCTACTCAAATAAGCACAGTAACACTTCTAAATATTCTTTTAAAGTTACAAAATTGCACCTAACACTGAGGTCTGTTACGCACGTTATGACAACTCGCTTTGTCAGGAATCAGGATCCAGGACTTTGACGTACCACAGAAAAATGGCCGACATTACGTCAGCACTAATATAGCGTATTATGATTGCCCAGTCCTCAATATGTAGCACTGTACGACTAAAAATTCTTACAATGTTCTGAATTGGAAATGAACTTTAAATGCAAATATCTCAACTTTTACATCACAATTTTCATTCTAATTTGTTTTTTGTCTTATTTTCATAGTTTACATTTTCTTGAATATTATTAATTGTTATGAAATATCTTACACTTTTCTACTGTAATAAAATACCTACACCGTTTATTTACTTTTACGTATAAAATACCAACCATCAATTAGGCGTTTAGAGTTGGCAACGTTGCTCTTGTCCTAATTTCTAACCTAAAATATTTTGGTTGTGTGTTCCGGTTTTAAACAGTTTACATTTTAGATTTTATTACTATATACTATATAATAATTGCTTTAGTATATAAAAAACGATGCCGTCTACTTTGGATTCAGTAAATTCGTTCCAAGAAGCTGTTAGGTAGGTAGACAAGACAATAATATTAATCATCGTAATGTGCTTGTGTTTTTCTAGAAATACACAATTATCAGTAGTGCATTTTTTTGCTGATTGGGCCGAACAGTGCTCTCACATAAATGATGTATTAGATACATTAGCACAGCAACTGGATTTATCTCACGTGAAGTTTTACAAATGTTCAGCAGAAGATGTTTCGGAAATTTCTCTGAAATACAATATAGATGCTGTACCAACTGTGCTATTGTTCAGATCAAATAGAGAAATTGATAGAATAGACGGGGCAGATGCAGCAAAAATTACAGCTAAAGTGAAGCAACATTCTGAACAGCAGGGCAATGAGGATATTAACAGTGAAGTAACATTAGAAGAACGCCTTAAGAAGCTAATAAACCGAAGTAATATTATGTTGTTTATGAAAGGAGAAAAGAGTGCACCAAGATGCGGATTTAGCAAGCAAATAGTTCAGATTTTAAATGATTTGGGGTATGTATTATTCAGGATACAGCCGTATAGAAAAGTGCTATTTAAGTATGTAGTTCATTCAGTTCAATTAATTGTAAATTGAAATTCCTCTTGTAATAACGTCAATATAGTGTAAAGTTAACATTGTAATATAGACATTTCATCTTTGCAGAGTATCTTATGACACTTTCGATATATTAACTGATGAAGAAGTTCGTCAAGGTTTGAAAACATATTCAGACTGGCCAACATATCCTCAATTATATGTAAAGGGTGAATTAATTGGTGGATTAGACATTGTTAAAGAAATGCTAGCTTCGGGTGAACTGCAGTCTATTTTAAAACAGTAACTTACTTTTTTATATTTGGATGTAAACATAGTCCTTGATAGATAAAACTTATTTCTCTAATGTACCGACTATAATAAAGTGAAGACAGTACATCTTTGGTGTTTTTCTTTATATCCGTATTTGGTTTTTTTTTAATATAATTTTTATTTCTATTGTATTTTCAGAATAATTTATCACATTTTTACATGATGTAACATGAAGAATAAAAACTCGGACAGCTTTCTTATTTGAACTTAGAGTGAATTGTTGAAGAAACAACACAAAAATTACTGTGATTTACTTTACAACAGCTGAAGAATGCACTGTACAAAGATGTTTTAAAAGAATTGTAAGGAAGATAAGAACCTTGAATGATAAGAAAGGTGGTAGGGGTGGATATTTAACCCCTCGAATAAAATAATTGAAACAGACATGTTTACGATGCCATCCTGACCTGCTTGAAATCAGCACGAGAAGTTACCGAGGAACACAATAATTTTTCATTCGACAAATTAGTCTCATAAATTGAACGAAAATAAATAAAATGTTATTGGGAGTGAAGTATTTCCTCATTTTGAGCAACAACAATTATCTTTTTCTCATCGCATCGTGACATGCAATGTAAGGTGGCTCTTGTAGCCAATAGAAGTGCCAAAAAGAAGGTTATGACTATTTAATAGTAAGATCACATCCATCAGAGTATCTTGAATTTGTCTAAACAATTCCAGTGGAGTACCTGTTAGCGGATTGACAAAATATACCAGGATCTTCAAAAAGTGCCTTCAACTACTTTTTCACATCTACAGTTTCATAATTCTCATTTTTTGTTGATAAAAATATATTGCTCCTAATGGTATCTATTTCGATAATTAAATGTTATTCCAGGTTGAGATGTGAGCATTTAAACTTGCCTGTAAAACCGATATTTACATAAATCTAATACCTTATTCATTGTAATTTGTTACAAGCACATAAAAAATCAGTAACCTATGACCATTGAGTTTATTACTCCGAATATTATAATCAAGGCTATGACCTAGATATTAAATAATCTGGTATTTCAAGAATATGGTGTAAACTACAGAGTTGCATTTTTATATATAACCTCATATATAACTTTATAAGTAACACAAAGAACAACTTATTCCTGGATTTGGAAGACACAAATTATTTGTATAAGGAGAACTTCCTAGATTAAAAAACCTCAACTAAGCATTTTAAATTTTCATTATACATGTATCTACTTTAATGTACAGATATATGGAATACTAAACAAGAAATAAACTTCTGAGTACTTAATCTCCCAAATAAACAAAAGTTGCCTGTAATAATTGTATCTCGACTAATTCTAATGTAGATCTACATTTGATATATTCTGCTTATAACACTTGAAAGAATGCAATAGTATATATGTATAGCGTGTCCCATTTTCGTTGTAATTGTAGGGTATCTTGGTAACTATTAATACTAGAGGGTTGCGGTTTCGACATTACTGTATTACTTTTTTGTTCCGAGTTTAGCTGTACCTTCACCTTTCTTGTATCGTCTTTTGTTTTAAAGCCATAGCCATCTTTTGGAAAATGTAACATTTCTCTAGCTCTCAATTTCTCGCTTGGGTATGTAGATACAAAAAAAACTAGACATTTTTTATAGATATTATTTTGAATTCAGTGGTGTATGCCGTAATTTTTTAGAAGTTCACATTTTTGGCTTTGCTATGGTTTGAAAAGACCTATTTTTTTCTGATTTAAAAAATGTATACATTGTTAGGTCTATTTTTACTAATTTTGGAATTATTCAAATATTTTAAATAATTGAATCATACTTTACGTATACATCCAGGAGGCTATGGAATAAGAAAACACACGATATAATTTATATTATTAAGTAAAAATTTTAATGCTTTAAAAATAATATATGCATATTTGAATACATACATAAGCCTTCTAAGAGCGCTCATGCATTTTTTTTAATCGGTAATCTAGGAGGCCATGTAACTAATGAAAATTATTGTTTATTTGAAGATAAGTATACCTATGCATTGTTTATCATCAAGTATTTACATCCATTTTGACGAAAAACGTAAAATCTCATTAAATTATTACAAAAATTGGAATAATACTAACATTAGTAAAGATAAACCTAACAATGTATACATTTTCTTAATCAGAAAAAATAGATCTTTTCAACCATAGCAAAGCCAACTATGGTTTCCAAATTAAAAAAAATTTAAGTGTGTTATACCTCAAAAATGTGACCCCCTAAAAAATTCTGAGTAGGCCACTGGATTCAGAATAAAAATATCTATAAAAAATGTCTCTACAGTTTTTTTTGTGTCTACATAGCCAATCGAGATATTAAGAACTGAAGAAATGTTACATTTTTCAAGGGTTGGCTACGGCTTTAAAACAAAAGACGATACAATAATGGTGATGGCATAGCTCAACTCACAACAAAAAAGTAATATAGTAATATTGAAACCGCAACGCTCCAGCATTAATAGTTAGCGAGATACCCTACAGTTACAATAAAAATGGCACACCCTGTACATGCCAAATAAACTTAAACTATAAGCTTTGAAAATGATTCTTCAATATTTGCAAATAGTCTTAAGAAAAATTACTCTGCTATAAACAATACCTACATTTACCAGGTGCAATTGCACATTTCGCTAACTAATAAATAATATTACTGTTTTGATTGTTAAATGGAGTAAATTAAAGCAGCAATACATTTTCAATGTGTTGCAGCTGTAATTACACGAGTTGGGATATCTACTATTTACTACTAAACGAACAGTGCTAACTATTTTTGCACATCAGAATTTTGTAGGAACACAAACTTGGTGGTGACTGAAGAGATATCGTTATGAAATGACGTGGTAAAAGGCTAAGCTGGTCTGTTAAATAAGGTTTATTAACATTTTACCATTTGTAATAGAGCAAATAGTTCCTCTACTATCTGCAGAAATTGCTTATAACATTGCAAAAGGTGGATTATTACTGACAATCCATTTTATTGCTTCGTTACGACCCTTATATGTTTTATAAATTGCACTAATCTAGGGACTTTCGGGTTTTTGTGATACAGGAAGTGATCTGCATAATGTGAACTGTTCTGGGTGTTTTTTAAATCAACAGGTTTTAGTTTTAGGAATGATGTCCATGGATGGGTCGAAGGCACCAAATAAATGTTATTGGTGTGACAACTGACAAGTAATTGATTATTTAATTGTAAATCAAATACAACAATTTATCTTTTGTATTTTGAATGTAGTTTTAAAATCCTATGGAAATATTCTGAACACCATATAATGAATAGTGAAATTAGTTCAAAGAAATATGACATATTGGTACAAGATATTCTGCTCTTCACAGTTATTTCTGTAAAGTAACACAAGCAACTTTTAGTACAATAATCAGCGATAATGATTTGCTTCTCAATTTTTCAATAAAAAGGACCATACTCAAGAGTTACACACAATTTTGCTTGCTTGAATAATTATACTGATTTTCGTAACAATTTTGTAATGTCAAAAATCCTAGTTCTGAAAACAGCCAATGCAACTGTAAAACAGCTGATAAAAAATTATATTTTTCTATTGTTTAACTTAGGCTGTCTAATGTTAAAGACCTAATTCAGTTCTTTATCCAGTGTCCTAAATAAATAAATAAATAATGCATTAACACTTTTCATGTTTAAAAGCTAATTTTGTCTTTGCTTTTTGGGATTTTCTGCTAGATTTCTTGAAAGATGCTCACACTGTATTTTACTCAGTGAAATATTGTTCTTAAAAAAAATATTCTGCATTTGAATTTTTAAAAAGAATGTATATTTAGTGATTTTTGACTTTGTTAATACATATTAGTTCAGACATTTATAAAATTTGAATACAGTTTCCATTCAGAGAAAAAGTAAACAGAAAAGTATCTGCAAGAAGTATAATTTATTATGTGAGTAACGTTACAAAATTCAAGAGATTTTCAAAGCATACAAAGTGAAGACAAATTAAAACAAGTTCTTTTAAGAGCATTTAGCAACTTCTAATATTGATTGTTAATAATACTTGAAAGCTTTAATTTTCAAGCTGTAATTAAGATCACTTCATCATTTAGCAGAATCCTCGATCTTCAACTCTCTTTCTTGGAGCAGCTTTGATAATACTGTCCACTCTAAGTATCATTTCTGCTGCTTCTACAGCTGACAACAGAACTTGTCTTTTAACAACAAATGACTCAGTTATTCCCAGCTCTTTCATATCTCCAATCTGACCCAGTTCCATATTTAATCCTGCAGTGCGCTTGCCTCCAACATGTGCAGCTCTCAGCTCACTCACAAGCTGCGCAGAATCGTAGCCGGCATTGTCGGCAATAATTGTGGGTAGTTGCTGCAAAGCTCTCGCAAATGCTTCCATGGCAACTGACTCCTTTCCAGGTGTTTTGCTTGCCGCATCGCTCACTGCAACTGCCATCAACATCTCACTGCAGCCTCCACCATATACAACACGGCTTTCCTTTACTGTAGCTGCCAAGACACATAGAGCATCATGTAAGGAGCGGTCAGCTTCATCTATTATTTGCTGAGTAGCGCCACGTATTACTATAGTGCAGGCTTCTCCGAGTGGTACACCGCTAAAGCGTAGCAAGATGTCTTCACCTATCATTATCTGTTCAATGACATCACATTTTCCTAACTTCACCAGTTCGGGATTATCAAAGGTTGAAACAATTTCGCCACCTGGAAATAACGAAATATCAAATAGACAAAATGTCAAAAGCAAATATTGCAATCATCAAAAATTGATGATTGATTTCAGAGTTTCTATATGTCCGACAGCATTATTTGCTAATGTGTCTAATGTATCCATTGTATGAAAGTACAACACATTCTATAAGCATGAAATCAGCTACCAAAATTCAAATATAAGTTAGGGATACTATATCTATGATGACATCAATATTTTCCCCAAGATGTCACTACCAAAATATTTATTTTTTTTGCCAATTTTAAAAAGACTAGTTGCAAAAAAACACCTACACCATGACCTAAAACACACATGTCCTTAACAGTGCTATGGACTAGAATTGTTTTTTCCTTTTATTACTTTTAAATATACTTTTGATATCGCTAATACACTCAATACTGAAATAATTACGATTTTTTTATACTGTAAATTCTTCAGATATTTTGATACCTTGAATACCTTTGATGCTGCCAATATTTTGTCCTTTTCCATCTTCGTATAGTTTCAATTTTTAATATTTTTATTACTTTTAACAACATTGAATGCTGCAATACCTCTGATGCATCTCATAGCTTAAATTATTTAAATACTTCGATATTTTTAATACATTTGATACTTTCGATACTTGAATACCACAACAAGGTGGTATCAATACTTTGAGTAAGTATTGATACTTTGCCCAGCCCTACTTAAAACCTCAAAGTAAATATGAGCTACACCATTTAATAAAAAATTGTGGAGCTTTCATGTCAGGGCATATTAGTGTGCAGGATGCCTTAATGTTATAGAAAACAAAGCCTGCATTTTTTAGATTAGCAAGACTAAGATGAAATATAATAAATTTTAACAATATATTTATATATACTACAATTAATTATTGTTTATCATCAAAATACAATATCTCAAATAAATGAAAACCAAAACCAAAGATTCGTGGCTAATAAAATAATGTTACTGTATTCTATGGCAAATTGAAAAAGTAGAGTTGCTGAAACCTTTAAATAAGGATATACTACTAATAATTAAAAGATCATATCCACCATCCTAAACTTGTTATGATAGTTTGAGATTAGTCAGTGCAAAGCATTGAACACAAGATGTATCCATTTATTAAAAMAAAAGTAATAACATATATTAACCCAACAAACTAACCTTTCCTTAATAAAGATAATATTTTCTTGGAAAGATCGCTGTCGTTTTAAAACACTGACAAAAAATTATTGGTCTGACGATTCGATTACACCTGTAATCTTTGTCAAAGACGAAGAACCTCAAAATTCGTCTGACAGGTTTTTTTTGTCAGTTTTTAAAACGACAGCGATCTTTCCGAGAAAATATTATCTTATATTATGGACGCTGAAAGCATTCACCCTCTTTCCTTCATTTTCAATAACAGTGAATGACATTTCCAAAGCCAAGGGATGGATTTTGTGACCACCTTACTTTGGAAACTTCATTACTAAGAAAACCATTTTTATAACTAAGGAGAATATATTACCAGTAACTAGTGCAAGCCTCTCAATCCCATCGAAGTCAGCATGTTCAATAGCCATCACTCCAGCGTCGGCAAAGAGTTGCTCGGGATAATTATAAATAAGTTGTCGATTAATGAAAACGTTGGCATTATGCTTCAGAATCTTGTTTACTTTGTCTTTCATCTTTTCTTTTTCGGCAGATTCCAGCTCCGCAATTTTAGCCATGGAGTCAACCTTAATGTGCGAACCAAATACCTTAATCTTGTCTGTGTCCATAGGTGTGTTAGCGATTAAGATTTTTGCATTCTCAACCCGCTTTGGCTGATGAACACCAGGTTTCTTGTCCAACAGAAATCCTTCATCTAAAAATGAATCTTCCAAAGTGCCACCAGTTTTCTTTATTAGTTGAATGGCGGCTAGGTCTCCAGAACCTTTCAACCGCAATACTGCATTAACAGCCAAGCTAGAAAAGTGTTCTTTATGCTGAGACAGGATCTTTGAGCTTAACGTAGTTCTTGCAATGTTCATTAGATCTTCCTTGAATCTCTCTGAGTTGGCACTGTTGTCTAATGATGCATCTTGTAGAGCAGCTCGTGCCACATCTACTGCCTTGCGCCATCCAGCTATAATTATCTGGGGATGTATTTTTTGTTCTATTAGTTTTTCTGCTTCTCTTAGCAACTCAGCTGCCAAAATTGTCACAGATGTTGTGCCATCACCAACCTAATGCAAAAAAAACACTATGTAGAGTTAGACTGGAACTATTCAATGTTTGATAATTATTTACTATATTGAAGTCTACCTTTCCCCAAATTTTCAAAACACAAACGTAAAGCTAGTTTTCTACAGTGGTGATCAGCTTTCAGAAATGAGAATTTACATTTGTAATTACTTTATGAAACGCAATGCTTCCAATATGCTGTGCCGTGTTACATGTTCCTTTCCGCATTGTCATCCTATGTGCATATATTTATAAGCTGATTTAGATATCTCTTTGTGGAACTCATTGTCCAGACATTATTTTTAAATTTTTTGCAAGGGGTAAACTGCTGTGGAATGATGGTATACAAGTTGGTGGAATTATGTGGAAATCCTTAGGAATTCCTTGGAAGTACAGACAGCTGCTTACCTACTACCGCTATAAATGAAAATTTTACAAAACACGACATGTTAAATTCGTCACCAGAAATGTGTAATAAAGCCGCCAATCGCCATTATACGTTTTTAATTGCTACAAATACTATACAAACTGCCACAACTAGCATCCCTGCGTTCCATTTAATTTATTAACTTCGCAATAATGTATCAGTTTTATGCGGTATATTATGAAGAAAGGTTGTATACCAGAAAAATAATAGAAGAATGTGATAAATAAAAATTTAAAATCAGATTAAAAATATAAGAGGTGACGGGGAATTTATTGGGCCAAAAGCAGAAAACATTGCTTAGGTTAAGCAAGAATTTATAATTTGTATTGTATTTTATTTTGACAGAAGAATATTTTCAAGTAAATTTAGATCAAATTAAAATAATTAACAGTAAGTACAAGGAACAACAAAACAAAATAAGAGGAGGAAGTAGAAAAGACCATAACAGTTAATAAAAAGGGGTATTACGAAAGTGCACCAGAAATCTTAAAAACAATAGGACCAGAAGGGAGAAAAGTGCTAACAAAAATATTTAATATGGCATTGAATAAAGAGCTGTACAGGAGGACTGGAAAATCGGGATAATTGTACCAATACATAAAAAAGGGATTGCAAAAGGATGTGGGAATTACAGAGAAATTACACTGTGTAGTAGCAAAGGTATATGAGTGACGCAAGATTAAGAGAAAAGCTGTAGCCACAATCACATGAAGCACAAAGCAGGTTTAGAAGGGAGCCAAGCATGCAGGATCATATATTTATGATTAAACAAATGGTCGAAAACACAGACAGAGGTAAAGAAATCTGTTTAGCATCTTTGTACTCGTACTTAGAGAAGATATTCAATAACATCCCTAGAAAAGTGATGTGAGAAAGTGTGGAGAAAAGGGGTGTAAATAACAGCTGAGATCAAGCATAGAGTCTCTACAATAACACAAAAACTTACATTAGAACAAGTAACATGGAAACAAGGGATTTCTAGGTTGTGGGTGAATTAGGACAAAGGTGGGTGTTAAGCCCAACACTGTGTCATGGTGATGGACGATATATTGTGGGAACTACACATTAAGGTCAACGAAGTTAAATTAGGGTACAGGAAATAAAGGTACTAAAGCTGATAGAATGTTCATTTGCAGATGACCTAATGTTTTTGCAGGAAACAAGGAGAAGTTACAACAAAACAGGCACAAGTACAGATTCCTCTCAATACTGGCGAAAAACAGCGTGAATGTGTCAAAAATTGCTAGCTTTAAGGAAACACTCAAATTTGGTCAGCTTCCCAGTAATGCATAAATCCACTAAGCTAAGCCAAGTGTAGGTATATAACCTGACTTAGTCTAACAAAATGTTGAAAAACATACAAGAATGAAAACAGAACATGGAGCACAGCATAAGACATGAAAAACCACTACATTCTGAAAACTACTTTCAAATGTACACCCTCCTCTTCCAGAAACTGAGTAATGATCACAAGAACTGGACATCAGTTTCATGTTTAGGAGACCATTTTGTAAAGATAAACAAAATTTTAAGTAATTTGGTGAGATTCGTTAAAGCAAATAATTGCGAGAATTATAATGTGGATGACACCATGCCATCTAGTGGCAATACGGTATCATCCACCCGTACCTGTGGAGACCTAATCTTAACGGTAGCCCACTATGCTGTGGGCGTTTAATCCCGCCAGACGTTCCCAATGATGATTTCTGCAGAGTGCAGTTCTCTTGCACAATAATAACAAAATTACGTCTATGCCACGTTGCCTGTGTCAAAGACGTAATTTTATTATTATAAAAGTAAATAAGTACAGAAAGTTGTAACAAAATTTTTAGTTCAGTTTAGTGTTCGACGTCAAATAAAATTAGTCTGAAGATTGCTTGCTTTACTTGCCTCATCATCTTGCACTTTAGACATGTCAACTAAAACTTTGGCTGCGGGGTTGTCTACTCCTATTGCCTTTAATATAGTCGCACCATCATTAGTAACTTCAATTTGCCCAGCACTGCGTCCATGGGATACCAAAATTTTATCCATTCCTTTAGGACCCAAAGTACTTTTTACCAAGTCACCAATAGCTATAGCTCCAATGAAACTGGATAAGCGAGCTATTTCTGCCTTCTCTTCTTCCGCCTCATGTTTCAGTACCCGAACAGGATTAAGTGAAACCTAAAAAAACAATGAAAAGCACGTGCGTGATACACCTGGTCGTGCACACCAATATTACAGAAAACATACTTCTACAATGAAGATCTAAATTATAGCAACATTACGGAATATAAAGAACTAGCTTATAAGAATGTAACTTACCATGTTTATAGCGTATTAACACAATTATTTAAATTCAAACACCCAAGACTACTTTCAATCCAGGCGATTATTAATATAACTGTCAATGTCAACTATCCTACTGTCAACGTCAATCGTCAAACGTCAACGATCAAATGATGAGAAATAAACAAATCAAACGGCTACGGGTCGTTGGATCGAAAGGGCATTCGATGGAAAGCCCATACGTTTGAAAACAGGAAGTGAGCAAGCATTGACATATTATTAAATGGACACGACATCTCATTCATAAATACGGTTGGAACTGACGCCAAGACCAATGAGGGTGAGGGGAGAGCGGGTACGAGGGGGAGATACAGTTTTCCTCCAAGTAATTTGCCGTACTGTTATTAAAGGGTCAACAGTGAGATAATTTAACTTCCAACTAAAAACAAAATCGGAGCGTACATCAATAACATTTCGAACAATCTTTCAGTTAAAGCAGCGAAACATCTTTTTGTACAACAAACACTAATTTAATTTCGTTACAAGCGGGAAAAAAGTTTTGACTGAATGAAAGCATCAACACAGTTCTAGCATTGTTTAAGAATATTCTTAAACAATGGTTCTAGCATTAGTATTCATTAATCAACACTTAACGAGAAAACATTCGAGATTCTTCACATAAAAATATAAGGAAAAAAATTCAGAAACTGCGAAAATTAAATTTATTGTCAAATAAAAAGAAATACATAAAATCAAAATCCGCATCAGGCATCACTGAAGTACTTACTCCGAACACATCGCCTCTCTTCTACCTACAAATATTTATTTTTAAAACGTCTACCAATAACAGTAATCATTTTCCATATGTATTAATCCTTCACTATCAACTTCATTACATTGTATAAAAGTATTCCTCTATAAAGTAACTAATTTCGCTAAATTTATCAGACGACGCCTATGACAACAAATATAAACCTAAACTATGCTTAACTTATCATTTCACGATACGGTTTTCTTCTTAGAGCCCACCTTTTTGCATACTTGACACATCCGCACCATTGCCTGGAATAATTTTTTATACGACTTGTGCTTAAACAGCTCGCAATAAGCTCTTTTTAACCAAAAATTTACACCACACTACTCAACACATACAGAACATTCTAAACAGCAGTAGTACAGTGGATTATCTAATGCGCGTGAAGACGGGTAATCACACGATGCATTGAGTATTCCTCTGATCAACTGTACGTTTCTGTTTTCCTCCAATTCCACCTTAGATTGTGACTATAATGTTGGCTTCACTTGAAAATGTAAACAACCGACTCCAGACACCTCGATGTGAGCAAATGGGTCGTTCGATAGAAACCTGTATCACACAACTACATACTACATGTAATTCTCGGTTTTAACAGCTTAACCGGAGTGTACTGCAGTGAACTTAGTAACAGTAAACATTGAAACTATATAATGCTCTAGAGCGGAAGAAATGCGCTGGCGTTTGTAAACGCAGGAAGTGAGCTTACTGCTTTAATTATTTATCAAAATTTTCCCAACATTTTTGTATATGTTAATTACTCACATCCACAGTACACACTAGCGACGCTAGCTAGATCTCCTTGCGTTCACATTATAATTAATAACTTCACGTATTAGTGAATGATAATTATACAACTGCAACCAAAATAGTTGTTAGAAATAAATAAATAACCGTTGTGCAAGCGAGCGAGACTTTTATCTCAGTCGCCGGTATTTTGTACGTCATCTTTATAGTATCATTCAAGGTGGTATATTCTGGTGTTACAGCTCGTCTTAACTACTGACCCCAAAACGCGTGCCCGTTTCAGATGGCGCCAGGTTCGTTGTCTCCCAGGTCGACTTGATTTTGCTGTTGTGTCAGATTGTTGTCTCTGTCAAATTGACAAATAGATTATCACAAAACATTCAAAGAACTATTAATTTGAGTTGTAATTTGTAAGTTATCAGGCTAGTATTCAAGAAAATGTATGCACAGCGTTTTTTACCTATGACATTAGCAGTTTGTGTATTATTTGAAACTGGATCAGTTTCAATAACACAGGTTTGTTTGAAGTGGTTAATTACCATATACGTACAATGTACACTACCTTCAAGAAGAAAGGCACACAATAAGGCATTTGACGATGTCTGCTTAACATGTAGTCTGTAGCTACACTCCACCAAGTTCCTATATATTGATCCTGAACGATAGAAAGCACATCTGAGTTGTCTATGCAAGATACTATGAACTATATTAAAAGCAGGTATATAAAACTACAAAGATATTGTGCAGTAATTAATGCTATTTTTTCAGCATTATTATCTGTTGGTTACAATAAAATGTTGATGAAGGCCAAGACTACAGGGAAATAAACGACAAAAAAGTTAAACTGAACGACTGAAGCTATTGTTATAATAAGTCCACTATAATAGTGGTGCCAGTTATAATGCAATGAGAAATTCACTTTACATAAGTATTTTCTGAGCTTATGTGTATATCTACTCAGGATTCCTATAGAACTAGTAGTTGCTGAAGCAAAAATGAAATAGTATTTAAAATGTAAAACGTAACTACAAGGAATATTAACAACAGCTATCATTATTAAAGAAAAACACATGATAATCTATTAAATCCTGTTGATAATTAATCGGAAGACAATAGATACATTATTTTTTATAAATATTAAACAATGTTTCAGAAGTTTGAAATTATATTTATCATGACAGCTTTTGTTATTACATGCTTATTATGTTAAATAAATGTCATACCATATACCTGAGGCTCTTTGTATTTAATTTACTATTTCATGTGCAATGAGGTGATTAGCCCTCCGCAAATTTATGTTTGCAAATAGTAATATTTGTGCTAATTTAAAAATACTTATTGTAAAATATCAATTTATATCAAACGTACTCATTCAAAATACCCACATTTAAGTAAAACGATTAATTCATATTCTTCAGTAGACAAGTCTATTTTATAAGTAAAACGGTGGCAAAACCAAAGTTTATGGACGAAAACCGTCAGCTTTGCTTGATTTTAAATTGCTGGTGTCTGGATGTGAACGTTTACAACTGTGCAATTTTAATTCTGTAGCGGTTGGAAGTAGAATACCTATATAGGTATAGTAAACGAACACCATGTCACATTTATAAAACTGCAGAACTGACCAATTGGTTAAAGCTTTCGCGGCCAGGTGAAGAACTATTGTCTGATTCGCGTCTGTAGGCCGTCGTCAGTTGGAGTTGCTTCCTAACGTTTTGCTAGCACGAGTGGCAAGCTTCTTCAGAGGTCCTTCCATCTCCGGTGCTGGACATAGACAGTTTACGATCAGCACCGGAGACGGAAAGACTTCTGAAGAAKCTTGCCACTCGTGCTAGTGAAATGTTAGGAAGCAACTCTAACCAACGACGGCTTTTACACCCTAACCAGGACAACAGTTCAGATTTCACTGAGTAATATTATAAGAACCATCAGTATTTATCTAAAGTTAAATCCAGAGAATAGGATATACATACATGTTGATCATCGTTAGGCCAAATACCTAACCAAATGRTTCCGATCCGTTGAGCTGTTCTCGAGTTATAAGTGTGATAGACGGACAATAGCACCTTTTGGAAAATGTGCTAAAAATAATGCATTTGATGAATTAATAAATAAGTTAAAAGAAGTTGATAGCAACATATTCAGAGATAGTGTGAAGAAAAAATTGATTCTTTACATGAAAAATTCCAAAAGAAATTAAAAAAAAGGAAATGCCCATTATGACGGTTTGTGCTTCCTTTCACATTTAACTTTTACTGCAAATGCAGACACCACTATTAGTAAATTACTACCACATTCGATTTTGTATATCTCTACAAGTAGAACAAGACTGCAGTCTTCAGTTTGCGATGTGTAGACGCATCCCTTCTTCGTTCCTCTTTGCACAACTTTACCTGTTTAGCTAAAACCGTCCAACACGAACAACGTCTATGTCCACCTTTACCTCAGTTTTAAAACTATATCTTAATCAATATATTAACACTAGTTTATTTTTGCTGCGATCAGTACATAAGTTCTGCTACAAAGATTACAAAATATGGTTTTAAATTAATATATGAGTAATATCCTCTGGCTCTGTATGTAAACTGTCAGATCTTTCTAGGCATTTTAGTCTTTTCACCAGCACCTTGAGCTCTGAGACATTTGCTCAGAATATTCGACATCGGACACTTCTACAGCAGACACCACGAAGAATTAGTGCACTGCACTACAACGATATCAATCCCATGGACTCTGCTGGTCAAATACTTTGCAACTATACTCTACTGTGGGTCTAAATTTAATAATGATTCTTTATGAGACTCAGCAAGTACTTTCTAACCATCAGTTACACCTTCGGAGTGGGACAACAGCAAGGCAGCACACTAAAAATAAACAAATCAACGAAATATTTCTCACCTTTTGTTCATGTGCATCACTTTGTATTGATGAATAGTACCTGTAACCGCAATCTGCAAGCCCATATCCCATTGTTTTAATCTGTCACCATTACCGCCCATACTGATGGTATGTACAACATGGTATACATTTGTCGTCGTAAAGGTTAAAATCTGCACATTAACATTTATGCAACACTTTTCGTATGCAAAAATTTTAATACTAATGACTCACAATTTGACTATTGCTCGCTGGTTCTGTCACGGTGCTCTGCTTTTGCTATTAATCAGCTTGGCCTGGGAGACAACGAACCTGGCGCCATCTGAAGTGTACTCAGATTTTGGAACAGACATTTGAACTAAAATGGCCAAAGCTGAAACACCAGTAATCTACCACCTTGTATCATTGCAGATCACTGTGACATTAATTATCACTCTTTACTATGAATTTAGTCTAATGTACAGGGTGAGCAAATAAGAGAGGTGGCCGGTCATATCTCATAAACAAGTAGCCCTAGAGCTTTGAGGTAAAAGTTTTTTTTAAGTAAAGTGGCCAAGAGAAATTGCTGGAAAATATTTTCGAGTTTGTAAAGTGACCGCTAGAGGGCGCTGTGATACCTCCAAATTACAAAATTAATGTTTATATCATTTTTAGCCTAATAAATGTCTGCGGTATTAAACATTTTAAGGTTTGGCTTGACCGATTTCAACCGACGAGGTGTCGTTTTCAAGCGCTTATGTGCCCTTATAAAAAGCAATTTTAAATGTCAGATCATTGTTTGTGTGTTGACCGCAAGAGGGCGTTTTCTCAAGTTACTACCTAAATATCAATTTTTCTCGAAATTTTTAAATGGTGCGGTTTTTACCATTTTAATCTATATTCAATTGTTCTTTTAATGAAGTAAATAGCCTTAGATCTTTGCACTTAAAAATTTCGAGAAAAATTGATATTTAGGTAGAAACTTCAGAAAACGCCCTCTTGCAGTCAACACACAATGTTCTGACACTTAAAATTGCTTTTTATAAGGGCATATAAGCTCTTGAAAACGACACCTAGTTGGTTGAAATCGATCAAGCCAAACCTGAAATATTAGCGATTTTCTATATTAATATTCACCCGCCCCATACTCCTTTATTTGACATTTAACAAAAAAATGTTCTAAACAAAAATGGTAGACTTAAGTTCAAACAATCTTAAAATGTTTAATACTGCAGACATTTATTAGGCAAAAAATGACACAAACATTAATTTTGTAATTTGGAGGTACTACAGCGTCCTCTAGGGGTCACTTTACAAACTCAAAAATATTTTCCAGCAATTTCTCTTGGCCACTTTACTTAAGAAATTTTTTACCTCAAAGCTCTAGGGCTACATGAGATATGACCGGCCACCTCTCTTATTTGCTCACCCGGTACAATAGTTGCTGGTATTTAATTTAGTCTGTTTTGTGCTTAGCAACATATTTCTATTTTATTTGTATTTTTTTTTATTGGGAATATAAATATAATTATTATATTATATGGATTGTCCAGGGCAGATCCTTGTTTTCATAATTTTCAACTTCAGAAATCGTATGGTATTTATAAAAAAAAGCTTATTGCTGTAAAAACAAGTTATATGTGGTTTATAATCAATTAATTCGGATTTTTCTTTAATAATTCCATGTGAACTGTTGTTTTATTTTCTTTTCTTAAAATTTTGCAGCTTGATAACCCTGGTATGCACCAAAAACCCTTATATATATAAAATAAATGCCCTTTCTCCACCCGCGCGATGATCATTTATTACAAAATCTTCTCATTACAATAAATTTCTATTATAGGTAACTATGTATTTCTATGATATTTCCTCAGTTTTTAGTAGTACCAACATTCATATTATAGTCATATAGTTGCACCTTTTTTATGTCTGCACCTCTAGCGTCCAGAGCCATACCTTCAAATTTAAATAGCAAAGAGAGGTCACTGCTTTTGTTGTCTGTAAAACCATTTTTTAAAAATTTGATCGATCCTTTCTTGGGAATCACGAAATTGTTCATTAAAATTATGATAACTGTAAGAAGTTTTTAGCTCAACCCACTCAAAGTGGGAGCGCGTATGCACTCCATCGTCCATCCGTCCGTTGATAGAGAGATCTCGGCTCCTAAGCGTCGGATTGACGGCTAGCTTTCGCTTGATGGTAGCTTGTGGTCTGTAGTCAATTTTTTTTCAAGTAAGCACACTATGATGCTGCCCTGCTGCCCCTAGGGTTAAAATGCCCATTTTCATACAAAATTTAATATATTGTTTCATTGATGTCATTGGATGTGATTTTTGATGCGGGGTATGATAGTGCATGTCAAATTTAGATTACGGGTATAGAGTCTATGGAGGTACTTAAAGTGTAATATTAAATACTGATGTGTAACCTGTGGGTTGCGCTGGTAACACTCATGACCCCAACAGCAGTATCAGTTTTGATTAATTTTTATGGCATGGATGGATTAAGAAATGTTATTTTATCTGCTTTTCCACTGAAGCTAGCAAAATTATAATCTTTTACACAGTTTCTAGTTGACTCCATAAATTATTGTCGTCGAATGACTAACTTCAAATTAAAAAAAGATCATAATTTTGTAATATGATTTTGCAATACGGAGTAAAGAATGAACCAATAAAACTCTACCCTCAAAAATGTAGAAATGTGACTACTAGAATCATCACCAACAACATTGGAACGTTAAGTTGGTGATCATGCAGTGTACGTGACTATGGTTTACTTAATTTGAGTAATCAGGCTCTGTTATTACATTCTGCATAGCTGCTCAATTTAATCCCTCTGAATTTTTTCGCGGGGCCGCTTAAAATCCTGAATCGCTTCAAGTACTTCGAGAAAGAGTCGTCGTGAATGCAGCTTGATCACTGCCCTGCCACAATCATGTCGATGTTAATGATAGTGTTATGATGTTAACGGCCATGTTAGCAATACAAGTGTTCACAATAGTGTTAACGCCGATGTTAAGGATTGTAACCTAACCTCCATGTTTAATATTTGACACAGCAACCTTCGCTTGGATCATTCTCGTGTTTTGGCGTTGCTATTTCTATTAAAATAAAAATCACACAACTTGCACTTTGCAAAATGGCGAAGACAATTACAAAACATTGACGCTAGTGCGCCTGACACCTGATAAATCAGACAAATCTTGGTCAGCTGTTCCATTAACACACTGCACAGGTGTAGTAATACGGCAGAATCGCTTTCTGGTCGGTAGATGTTAACGCCGATGTTAAGAATTCTAGAAAATTTCTGACCCTTACCATCGACATATTACGTTAACATTAACACTAACATCATTGTGAACACTCAATACAAGTCCCTATGTTCTGGTTCTTACCATTTTAACATCACCATTACCATTAACATGATTGTGGCAGGGCAGTCACGCCGGAGATAATGCAAATGTTAGATAAGCTATTGAAAATCGATTGTATAAAAGTTGGAGTTAGGCATTTTGAGCAGTACATTCGTTAATTGAATTGTGTTTTTGCATCYCTTGTTATYTAYCTTATTTGAAGGGACGACTCTGGACGCTGTTTTWGCTTTTTTCAAAAAAGGGAACGCAAGTTGCGACACACTGTAGAATACATACAACCCCGCATACAACTACTGTAAATAACACACAAGCCAGATTGTATCCACACTTTCAATCCTTAGGTTACAGCAAATTTTAATATCTAATCTTAAAATAGAACAGATATTGGGCGCTTTAGAGAAAAACAGTATTTTTTCAAATACATTATAACTCATAAAACTTAATTTCACATTTGCAACAAATGCAAGTATTTTATCGCAACCTTTTGAATTTATGCTTCAAAGTTAAAATTGAGGGCAGGAGGGAAAAGAAGGCTTTAGACGCGCGGAAAAGTTTTGATTGAAACACCCATAACTTTAGAATGGATTGTCCGATTTCAGTTTTATGATCGCCCTAAGTACACTCGTTCATAAACTGCGCCTAGTCTAATAAAATTCTACATTATCTCCTCGTTACAAATTTTGACCGTATCACAAGAACTGTTTATCTGAAAAAGGGAAACTATAGCGTTGCACGTTCTGTTTTAGAATCTAATGGTCGAAATTCTTGCAAGTGCAATCCGTCTGAAAGAGTTGTAATGTCACGTACAGACATATTTTACTGAAATATTGAAGTTCTTGTAGTTCTTCAGTATTTCTCAGGTTGTGTTCCTATAAGTAAAGAAGATACAGACACGCAGTTTGAGCATTTTGAAATAAGTTGAATACCTGTAAGTACAAGGTGTCCCAACTGAGTAGTAATCGGGTTGTTGCCCTTGACAATAAATCGTTATTATAACACATGTGCGACTTTGCTTGGACCTAATGAAGTTAGAAGCTGGCAATAGAAAAAATATTTTTAATATTTTTGTATCTTATTTTTACCTTTAAAGATTTACCGCCAAATTCAAATATTTCGTGATACGTCACCGTTCCTGGAGACGCACTCCGCTATTGCGCCAATGCGTCGGATGCCCTGTTGCATGCTTGAATGATGCTTGACACCTTTGTCGCTGTTGAACACGCGTCTTCTATGGTTCTGTGCCTTTGTACATTTGTTTACGTTTTGGTTTGATAACGAAGGACGCGTTAAAGTTTTGTTTTTATTTACTTAGTACATTGTTGTTCAAACATAGACTGTGCAAGATTATGTGAAGGGATCTTCGGACAATTTACCAAAAATTGACTTACCCATGATTGACGAATTTTACATGAATGGAAACTCGTGTGGCCAGATCGTTCGATTTTACGCAAATTAGGCGATTTTGCTATTTAAAGGTTGCGACTTGAATAAAATGATGTAATGGCAGCTATACATGCTGTAACTCAGGTTTAAACGAGTTTACCTACTTAATAAATAGTTGTTTCAGTTTTAATATCACTTGAAATATGAACTTATCCTTATATTTTACGTTTTAATATTTACAGTGAAAACGACTAACAACGAATCGCGTTTAACACATCCATTCGCGTGTAGGTTTTTATGATTCATAATTACGAATGCGAGTTTGGAATAAAATGGCAATGCTGCTGCGACTTCGATTTCAGAAACTTCATCTCGGCCGACAGGAATGCCAGGATCAGAAAATGGCGTGGCAACATCACACAGTTACACCGCACTAAGCGCGCCAGGGAACGCTGACGTCAGAGATTCAAACTTTAAACATAAACAATCTTTTTTAAGCATTAACTAAGCGCTTTGCAAAAATAAAAATAACAGGGGTCTATATTTTTTCATGTAGATTCATATTCTGCAATAAAAAATGGGGGCAACAGACCCATTGCAGGGTATCTCGGTAACTTTTAAAATACTAGAGTTGTGGTTTGCACCCTACTATCTTACTTTTTTGTTGCGAGTTGAACTGTACCACCTGTCATTTTTATATCGTCTTTTGTTTTCAAGCTATAGCAAACTTTGAATAATGTAACATTTTTTCAGTTCCCAATATCTCGCCTGGGTATGCGGTAGATACAAAAGAATATAGATATGATGATAGCGAAATAAATCTATCTGCAGTTGGTTGCGGTGCAGACAGCACAGCATAGACATGCATTTTATTTTTATTAATTTTTGTATTATTCCAATTTTGGTAGTAATTTAATGAGATTATACTTTTTTGTCAAAATGCAGGTAAATATCGTGATGCTAAACAATGTATAGGTACTTATCTTCAAATAAACAATGATTTTCAGTAGTAACATGGCATCCTTGATTACCAACAAAACAACTGCATGAAGCCTAAGCGCCTTTACGAATCTTACTTATGTATTCAAACAGACGTATATTCTTTAATGGATTAAAATTTTACTTAATAGTATAAATTATATTGTGTTTCCTTGTTCCTTAGCCTCCTGGATATAAACATTAAATCTGATTAGATTATTTAAAAATAATAATAATACCAGAATTGTTGAAAATAAGTGCCACAATGTATTTTTTAATTAGGAAAAATAGTTTTTTTTTGGCAATAGCAAAGCCAATGGCAGTTTACATTAAAAAGTATGTAAGTTTGTGTTATATATCTGAAATGTGACCCCCCAAGAATTCTGAGTGTATCGCTGGATTGAAAATTACCTTATTCAAGAGTTGGCTATTGTAAGACATTAACGTCGAAACCGCAACCAACTAGCATTAATAGTTACCGAGATACCCTACAATTTCAACGAGAATGGGACATCCTGTATATAAAAGTAATAAAGTAATTGCGGACCCGTGACAGAATACGGAATTTATTTCTCTTATTTAGGTAAATACATATTATTTGTTTAAAAATACTATCTTGCTGTAATTTACATAAAATAAATTAATGGTTAGCTTTTCTAATGAATAACCTGCTACAAGTCAGACTGCATAAACACAGATTTGCATTTATCGTATTCCACCTTACGTATTAAAAAAATTAAGAAAACTATACGTTTGCGTTTATGTAAGAAAATATAGTTATAGCTAGCTTTGTGAATTAATTTTGTACTATAACTTCTCTGGCTGAAGTTGGTCAGAAGAAGGAGTTACCTAATTACTTTTAAGTACACGATTGTACTTTGCTTGTGCAAAATTCTAAAACTAAGAGTAGAAATGTGCTTGCCACAATAAAACAAGACTGTGGTCGCATCGCTGGGTTTATTTTACATTTTATGGTTAGTAAAAGCCACGTGTATACACAAGGTTTACTTGTTAAAAATAAGAGAAGAGCTACAATAAAGTTCTGACTTTTATCTTGGAACATTTTTAGTGGCGATAGTTATAAACTTAGTTATAAATATATTGTACATACATATATAAATTTTACAAATATCCTGCAGTTATGCTTATCTGAATTAGCAATCCACATCTATTTAACCATTTTTGTTTTAATGGAGAGCCAGTTGTGAACGCAACAGCTAAAGAATACCGATGCTGTATTCTTTTTGTTTTAAGAATATTTGCAAATTTAGTCTATTGCGTTTACATTTTCAGTGTATATGTAAATTAAGTAGATTTTAAATTGAAATTAAAATTAGCTCAAGTTATCTGGGTCAGTAGCACAATCTTTATAATTTCTGGTTTCGGGGCATTTTAATGATTTAGTGTAATGGCAAAAGATCTATTTTGAAGAAGAACATTTTGTTTGAATATTTATCACACAAAGTAATGTTACATTATCAGAAGAAGTTCGTAAGCAGTATTGGTGTAGTGGTACACAGACGAGTGTTCCATACAGTTTTGTTTTTTCCGGACTGCTATAGGATATCGAAAGAAAACAATAAATTTTGTTTTCATTAACAGATCCAACAAACTCCTCCACAACCTTATCACGTGACCTGAGAATACCTACAACTCGGGCAGCGTCTAAATCTGGCCAGCAAAACAGCGTCTCAAGGCGCCTGCAATTGACGCCCCACGGGTGACCCAGCACCGTCACATAAAAACAGCTTTTTCAGGAATTCATTCAATGGAATTCTTCCCTCAATACCAGGTTCGTAAATTGTTTAAAAAATTAACCAAACTAATTTGGTGTTCTCATCACTGACATTAACATTTACACTTATGAATCGAATTCCTAAGGATTTATAATTAGACTAGCGTAGAAATGGTAGGTATGTAGCGAAATATCAAAATGTTTGCCCCGAGAGTTTTAATTTGTATAGAATGTTAGCAAGTAATCAAATCCAATATTAATGAAATGAGTTTCTAGAATTTCCCGCGTATTTGCAACTTGTCAGAGTGAACTTATTTTCTCCTTACCCGGGTGGTCAAGGGCGGTGTCATTGTATCCATGCGAAGTGCCAAGGAATGTTGTGATTGCCAATATCATGTTTATTGATGCAAATAATGATGACAATAGCACGGTACGCGTTTCCTGGCGTTAATAAAAGTTACCAATATTATAACAGGCGCCAAAATATGTATAGCAATTAATATAAGGTCAACGAAATCTTACGCAGCTTGTAAACATAGTAGTCCGATTATTACCTTTCTTGAACCTTAAGTTATAATTCTGACTTTATAAGTTACCATGTCGACTCAATTATTTCGTTGTTAAAATCAGTTGTTATAGTCCGACAGACTGTTAGGATTTATCAATATATGCTACATATTCCAGTAACCACAAAAAAACATAAATAATCATGCACTTTTTTACTAAACAAGTAATTTATATAAATTGAACGCACAACCTATGTTCAGTATTGAATGCTAACAGTTTTATGTATGCAGCAGCAGTTTTTCTCTAACATCAGCCAAGTTTTTATTTTTTGTTTTAGGACTGCTTAAAATGCGAAAACACATTTAAGTATAATTTAGATATGATGTAGGTACTATTTGCACATTCGAGAACATCTGTGCCTAAGAAAAAGCAATTCGGTTACTTTATTTTATTTTTGTTTGTTTTAGGGCCAGTAGTGATGATTCACGTAGACGAAAACGACCCTGTAGGAGGTAAGGCTAAATTTTATTGAAAATGTCAGTTTACTACATATGTAACAGACGCATACTTAACCAATTTCCAATTCAAACTATCGTAATCGATAACAGTTGTCACTGCTCATATAACGACTTTAGTCAAAAGAATGTTATTATAAGGTACATGAGACCTTAAATGATAAAATTTGTTGATCATTTCACAATTTACTAATTCTTTACTACTAGGTAATTCGTAGCAGAACACTTATTGTCAGGCATAAGTCCAGCTGGCTTACTGCCAGTTTTTTTTGTGGATTACTTAAATAATTTCGAAATGATTTCTGTGTTCAATAACGTTTACAGAAATCGAACTCAGCTTTCCCTACAGGGATGTGCCAATCAAAAGAGGGGTGGATCCCAAACAGTATTACAGTTTGGAATCGGAGATAGGCAGGTAAAATGGAACCATTGATTTAATATGCATATAAATAACAAGAGTGCTGTCTAATTGCAGGGGCAAGTTCGGAACTGTATATAAATGTAAAGAGATAACTACTGGATTGTCGCTAGCAGCAAAATTTATCGGTTGTCCCAAGAAAGAAGACAAAAGAAATGTTGAAAGGGAGGTCGAGATTATGCGAGCTCTTCAACACCCAAGACTCATTCAACTTTATGATGCATTTGAAAATGGGAAAACCATGTGCGTTATTTTGGAATTGTAAGTGCTAATTTAATTCCAGTTGTATCTATATATCGGCACCGTCGCACGTAAATATTTTTTCTCTGAGAAATATGAAAAACCACTGCGAGTAAAGTCAGGTTGAACAGGTACCTAGTGGCATCAGTTAGAAGCCGACCACCATCGCGAAGTGATTTGAAAAAAACGAGATTCTTTCAAGGCGGAGCATTGTTTTGATAAAATGGGCTTTTCTGCTTTCATTTTTAACGCAATCACAACTTTTATTTCGATCCAAATCACTGATACCATCATTCTATGCTTAAGGCATTTATTAAGTCATAAGTACATAGTACTAACCAATCATTCTATTCAAAGTATCTCTTACCTTATCTATACCGCGTGTCCCACGGTATGTAGATGATCCTGAATATTATCTATCAAGAACATTTCTAGATAATTTTGAGGCCACAACTATCAGTTGTTTTCGTTTCTACCAAACTATACTTAACCCCTTAACCCCCCGATTTTGAACTTTCCATAAAAATGAGCATATTAAATATGTTTACTTAGAACTGCATATATCTATATCAGTTATTACTAGCAGTAATATAATCAAATTTCGCAATTTTTTTTACGAATTATCATTATTTAAGTAGGTACTACCTAAGAATAAAAGTGAGTTTTTTTGTATTTTGCTATAATTAAGCATGAAACGAATTCGTCTTGATCAAGAAACGTAGGTTTAGGACGATAAATCGGTTTTTCCTTATATGTGTATGCTATGTACATTTTAGAATTGAAGGAGGAGAATTGTTTGAAAGAGTGATCGACGATGACTTCATCCTCACGGAAAAAAGCTGTACAGTATTTATGCGTCAAATTTGTGAAGGAGTGGCTTTTATACACAAACAAAACATTTTACACCTGGATATGAAGGTTAGTATTAACGGAAGTAATATTGTCACATCATTTAAACTTATATTTTCAGCCGGAAAATATTCTTTGTTTAACAAAAACTGGAAATCGAATAAAAATCATTGATTTTGGATTAGCAAGAAAGTACGACCCGGATAAGAAACTTCAGGTTTTGTTTGGTACTCCAGAATTTGTAGCCCCCGAAGTAGTTAACTTTGATCAAATTGGTTTTGGTACAGACATGTGGTCTGTGGGAGTTATCTGTTATGTCCTGTAAGTATAGACTCTCCATATCAAAGGAATTGATAAATATCTCGAGAGGTTCTTTATTCATTGTTGGCATATTTACAATTCCCTATTATTGTTATGTTAGCTGCTTGCAGGTTTATTGGATGGCTCCAGTTGTTTGTACAGTTTCTGTATAACCTCATTCCGTCATAACAAAGCAACGGCTGTTCATAAAAAATTGTTTGTGGTCTGTATCTTCGATACACACATTGTAGGAAAACTTATAGATTCTATTTTTTAAATTAAAAATATATTATATTTACTCAACGAATAATTCTGCCAGTTGCATCCTTTGTACCAGGAATCAACGATACCTGATTTTTTTTATGTTTCCCAGAAATAGTAAGTTTTGCCTAATAGCAGGTTAGGATATGCATCATAAACTCTTATTTTGTACCCTTTCAAAAATAAATACGTAACCGATTGAAAAGCTAGCTTTTGTCAGACATGCTATATTCGGAGGTTCACTTACCTATATTACCGTTCAGCGGATAAACGCCATATATGTAGTTGTAAGTTGTAATAATTGTTGCAATTATATTCCATGTTGTCGACTAAAACCTTTTAAGGTAACTCAAAATTAACATTTCATCGCAACCGTATGCAACGAGTATAAGTTAGCTAATTAATTGTTTATAGTGTCGTTTCGCAAGTTAATGTCAAATGCGCTTAGAGTGTTTGTAATTATATTTGTATTTGGATGTAGATATCGTATCATTTTTAACGTACAATAAGACAATAAGGGCATCCGCATTTCTACTCTTAGAGACTTCATTTTCAATTCTATTTACATATGCGTTATATAATTTTATAAATAATTAGGAGATCTACTGCCAAGTAATCATTTTGCCAACCTGGAAGGAGTGCACACCTACGCTGTTTTATTTCTAATTGTAATCATGTACAAATGTCTGTCCCGTAACATTTAAAATACTCATATCACCTACGGAAGTAAAGCGTAATGCTAAATTTTAAACTAAATGGTCGATTTTCCCGAAACGGGAATACTGACTTTGTGTAAGGTGTACATTTGTGCACAGATGGTTTTGAGTAAATGCTTAGGTGTGTTGCAGATAAAACCTACACATGATCATTAGATCTTATTCCCAGAAATAAATCATACTGAAAATTGTCTTGCCAAATTTTACGCGAGTGCTTTTGGCTATACACGAATACTGTATTCTCATTTAATAATATTACTTCTATTACAGACTTTCCGGCCTGTCGCCGTTCATGGGTGGAACCGACATAGAAACCATGACCAATGTGACGATAGCAAAATATGACTTTGACGACGAAGCGTTCCAAGAAATATCCGATAATGCGAAGGATTTTATCAAAAAACTTTTACTGAAAGATATGAAGTGAGTACCACCAATGTTCATTACCTATTGACAGAAAAGGATAAATGCGTTCTTGCTTTCTTTATTAAAGTTGCTAGAAAATTAAAAATAAACTCGAAAGGAACTTCCTTCTCCTATTCCAAATTATAAAAATTAGGTCTTACACGTATTGTTTCAATGTTGAGTATGCGCGTTTTTAATACATAGATTTTTGAGAAATTTTGAATCCATTTCGCGCCTGCGATATTGTTGGGCGCGTACTGTTTTATATGGTGTGCAGGTGTGATTTACGACAACGTTTCATTTTGGTGCTATCCTAAAATCAAAATTTTGGAATTTAAAAAAAGTCGAGTAGGTAACTTCATTATTCGGAGATACGAAAAAAAAGTGTAACGGCATTTATTATATAGAATTTTACATTGAATTTGACAAATTAGATAAACAAATATGAAGTTAATTTCTTTCTGAGATATGACACAAAACTATGTTTTTAAACAGCAGTCATAGGTGGCTTTGAATGTTCCTGATGAGTTGCTGTTTTTAAGTTCTCAGAATATATATAGTTTGGAGTTCAAATCTCGGTCAAGGCTGGCAATACTTTTTCATTTCTTCTTATGCCTGCTAACCCATTAAAATATCATCGACGTATATATAGTTTGCTTCTATGTAATATGTATTATGAAAAGCGGCTGAGAAATTCAGTATTTAGTTTTTCGAATTATTTGGTTAGCCACGATTAGCAGTAAATAACGTAAACGCTCTAACATCTTGTTGTGACAGCAAGATCGTGACATCTAACAACAGCGTTTGTTAAACACCTCATTATTTACATTCAGCAGAACATTAGTTTAGAAGGATGGCATTCACCATACAAGAGAAGTATGTACAAGTTTATGATATATGTTGATATATTTGATAGATTTCCAGAAAGACGTCAACCGCCAGATCCCTGAATATTTCAAAAATGGATCGCAACTTACAACAATGTGGTAGTTTTTTGAAGCCAAGGCCAAAACAATATTCAAATTCAAACCCGGAAGTAGATGAAGCTGTGGTTTTGGCTTCAGTCGCACTTAATCCAAACACGTTTTGCCGAGAAATTAAAATATCTCATGAAATTGCGAAATCAAGGTTTGTGAAGATTTTGTACAAACACAATTTTAAACCGTGTAAAGTTTGGAAGACAAATAATTTGCACCCAGATGACCCAAAACGACGCATACGGTTATGTAGGTGGTACCTGAGAAAATGCCGCATCGGAGAAAACTTCTGGACAGGACAATATGGTCTGATAGATAAGTGTTATTTACATTTCGAGTTATGGTGTTTTCAACAGAAACGAAAACGATCATGTAACAACGGCTTTTATGTAGCAGAGGCGATTTGACTTTGGAGTTTGGTGCAGTATTTTCACTAACTGACTTGTAGGGCCGGTTGTTTATCACCACAGTTTAAATGCTCGGACTCATGTTGAGATGCTGAGACATCATATTTTTTGACACTAGATGATTTGCCACTATGGGCTGGTTGCACAAACATGAATCAAAGTTAATCCATGTTTAATCCGCGGTCATTGTCTAGCAACGGCATGAATCCAGTGTTCTGATCGGTGTTGCTAGACCAACGACCTCAGCCTAAACCCGGACCAAATTTGATCCATATTTGTGCAAGCGGGCCTAATTGTTAGAGCAAATGGTTTGAGCAAAATAGTGCATCCAGCACACAACACGGGCATTATTAAACGAAGAATTTAAGGACAGATGTCTAGGTACAAATGGTCCTATTAAATGCTACGCTAGACCTCTAGATCTAACTTCTTTAGATTTTTTATGGTGATATTTGAAAAATGAACTATATAAAACATCTTCAAACATAATAGACGAATTGGAAGAAAGATTACATGCCGCAGTACGAAAAATAACTGGTGTGCATCTTACAAACGCGATATTAGTGGTGGGTATAGAAGATGCTTGAAGTATATTAATAAGGAAGAGCAACAATTTGAACATTTTTAGGTTTTTTAATATTATAGTGTCAAACAGTATCAGCATTTAATGAAGCTAAATTTTAAAATTGTAAGTTACGATCCATTTTCTGAACATTTTCTGACGGCTTTCTTGAAACCTATTGACATATTCGTACATGTTTGTTGTAGCAATCACGTTTTTCCAGTTCAGTATCAACATTGTAAACTTATTCATACCTACTTCTCTTAAATGCAAAATTCCATCCTTCTAAACTGAGCTTTTGCTGAAAATAAATAATAAGACATTTAACAAACACCATTATTGGCTATCACGGCAAGATGTTATAACGTTTACATTGTTTCTTGCTAATCATGGCTAAGCAGATAAATTAAAAAAAAACAGAAAACCCTGAATGTATCAGCCATTTCTCATAATTTTATAAGCAAACATTATACAGCGTCGCTACAAAGTATGGAACCAGGATATTTCAGGTTTCGTTTGACCCTTTTTTTGAAATTGTGCATAGACCTATGGGTAATAATTAAAATGCATTTTCTGGAATTTTTTTAACTCCGTGTTAGCTCTCGGTCCCGAGATATGGGCGCAAGTCGCTTTTTTCATGAGAAGGGGGGTCAAAAGGCACATCATTAAAAAGGATATTTTTTCCTGATTTTAAATATGTATCACACTTGTACAATTTATTGCTTCTCAGTTGAGAAAAGTGTGATAACAAACTTATGTTTTGCAAAAAACTTCGGGATAAAAACCCTATTCGTTAATTATCGTTAAGTAAAAACAAAAACTCTAGGTGTCTCCATTTTCCTCGTGACCGGTGATAATTTTAATTCACTTTATTTGCAATCGCAGTGCCTCAGTTAACTGAACATGATCGCATCGAAATTTTGACGATGATCGGTTATGAAGATAAAAGGCGAAGTTATTCGGAAGTTGTTGCACTCTACAATGCAATTCATGAAGATCGTGAACCAATTGCCATATTAACAGTTATTAAAACATTGCAACGTTTTGACGAAACCGGCGGTGTTAAGAATCTCAAAAGCAGGACGTACGTACGTACATACAAAGGTTGCTACGGGTAAGGAAAGTAGCTTGAATGTACTTTTAGATGTGCAAGAGAATTCCAAGCGCTCCGTACAACAGCGTGTTATCATTCACCATATTAGCAGAAGATCTGTTCAAAAAATTTTGAAAAAAGGGAATTTTCATCCGTACAAAATTCACGTATTACAAGAACTGAGCGAAGATGGTTTCGATCGTAGGATATAATTTACAAAACTGCTATGAACATGATAGGTGAAGATAGAAACGTTTTAAATTGGATTATGTTTTCTGATGAAGCGACTTCTTGCCTCAATGGTAATGTGAATAGACATAATTATGGCAGATATTAGTCGGACACACATCCACATTGGATGGAACAAGTCCACACACAATATCCTCAGAAAGTGAATGTGTGTAATTATCGGTGACCACATTATTGGGCCTTTTTTCATCGATGGAAATTTTAAAATCGTGAAAATGTTGCGCGTCCTTCTGAACAGATATGGTTTCAGCAAGATGATGCACCGCCCAATTTTGTGATATTTCCAGACAGATGGATTGGTAGGCGCGGAGCGATAAAATGCCCAGCACGTTCCTCTGATCTGACGCCGATTGATTTTTTCCTCTGGGGGGGGGGGGGGGTATCTGAAAAATCGTATTTGTACTGATCGGCCACATAATGCAGAAGATTTAAAAGGACGAATCAAGGCAAAAATTCAGAACTTACCTCCAAATATGCTACAAAGAACATTAGAAAACTTTTACTCAAGGCTGCATTACTGCCAGGAAGTAGATGGGGAACATCTTCTGTAATGTAAATCTGAATAAATACTGCATTTTTCACGGCATCATGTTTTTCTTTTTTTACTTTAGGATACCCGATTCGCAATAAATTGATCAATCTAGACAAAAATTATCACCAGTCAAGGAAAAATGGTAATACCTGGCTTTTTTGTCCATTTTAGCGATAAACAAAATTGCTTTCATTCTTTTCGTTCTTTTTCAGGCTCAATTATTGTATTTACACTTTTCTCAACTCAGAAGCAATAAATTTTAATTACACATTGGCCCATGCACAATTTCATAAAAATCGGTCGAACAGAATCCGAAATACCCTGCTGGTTCCATACTTTGTAGCGATCCTGTATATTCTGAAAGCTAAAAATTGCAATACAAATACTTTCACACATTTTTGTATCTGTCCAAATAATAGAATTATACTTATTCGACTTTTTAAAATTTCAACTTAACTAATGAAGTGTACTCAAAAATTCGATCCGGAACATGTCAATTACTTTTTCCTATCTCATATGGTTACCGAGATACCCCGGAAAAACACCCGATTTATGGACACCCTGTACATACAAATTACAGGGCACTCCAACCAACTAACGGAGGCAATCTCATTAGCGTATAAAACATAAAAATAACATTATCATATACGTAACTTTTTCTTTGATGACGTACTTCCATCGAGATATTTATACCCAAAGTTACAGAGAGAAAAGCATTTTAAGGGCAATTTAAACCAAATCCTGAATATTATATTATATTATTTTTATTGGCGTTTTTTTTAAGTGACGTAGTGCTCGTTTCGATAACTTACTGGATAGTTCCGTGAGAAACGACTTTTGAATAAATTTACTCAATCGAAAACGAGAACCAGATGAAGAGTTTCAAGAGTGAGAATTTTTATTCGGTCATCGCTTTACTTTTTTCTTTGATCTCGGATTGTCAGCAGTATACAGCATTATTCACAGAACCCTTTCATTAAAAGTAATTAAGGTGCAAGTTTAAAGATTTCGGGTTAAGATTATTGCATTTTTCTTAAATACTTATAAAATTCCATCAAACCGGCGAAAGTAATCGTAAACTTGTTTTCTTGTTTATTTTAAAGGAAGCCCCCAAGTGTTTTTTGTTTTTTGATTCCACATCAAATTCCAAGTCTATTTTTGTGGGTGTATTCTACCTAGATCTAGGCTTTTGAGATGTTTTACCTTGAATAAAAGGACGTACCTCTAACAGAATAAACTTTAGAATTGATATCTTTGTATTTCATGGAGATTTTATCCAAGGGCTGCAACTAGCATATATGCTGCAATCTACCAAGATTCTATAGGCAACTGCGGAATATTAATAAGCGTTTATTTTCTAGAATTAGTATGGCGCGTTTTACAGGGACTGGGGAATTTGAATAGACGTCTATTTGCCCTATGCACATTATTTTCTGTATACAAGAACATTCCGATGAACAAAAGAATCACGTTTTGTCATGTTAATAGTTAATACTTCCCTTTGTATTCGGGATTGATGTTAGCTTTCAAAGAATAACGTCCGGCTGTGCTGGTAAAGAACCAAATAAGCTGCTTACTATTCTCAATCTCAACTCTATATTAATTAAAAATCAACCCCGTAATTATATGGTGACTCCCTATATAAAATCTATCGACAATTTGCCTTGTTTTAATGTTTTGATGACTACCGAGTTCGTCTTAGTTAAAATAGAGTTAAAACAGAGACGTTTTTGGCTTATAAAAGGAATTTTTTTTTAGGAATACTTTTTTTACATATTTTGCATGTACGAATTTTTTAGCATGGCAAACTATGCCAAACGGACTTTATCAGGAATTTGTTCCAAATGTTTTAAATTGTTTAACATCTGTAACAACAGAGTAAACTTGCTTAGTGTTTAACTTTAAGAATACATTTACTGCTTGTTCCTTAATAACAACATCGAAACGAATATGTTGATATTTAACAACATCCTAAATTTACCGATATGGTATGCCTAGTAAGGTTTTTTTTTAGCACGAACAAATCTTTTTTATTTTTAGCAGTGCTTCAAGAGGAACAGTTTTCTTCTGCAAAAGAATACTTTGCATTAATTGGCTTTTTTACAACTTTTAATTGCTCATCTAAGTAAAGCAACCATCAGTTGTAGATAAACTTCTAAACTGCCTAATACATCACATACTCGTATATACCTATTGCTTGTGATGATAAGCAAAATAGCTAGCAACTTTGATTTTATTTGGTTGCTTCATTATTTTCAAAGTAACCAAATACGATCTTGTTTTAGTGCTTTTGATAAGGACATGGTTATATCTATTATTTAGGCTTCCGCTATGCTGTAAATGACTAAGTGCATAAAGTTGTTACAGACGTACCTCATGATGATGAAGTGGGTCCTGATTAATTTGGAAGTCTTTATATGATAGTTTCATTATGGCACAAGTATTATGCAGATGTAGTATATATACATAGATATGCAGACATACAAATATTATTATTTTACCTCTTTACTCACAATACCTCACAAAGGTAGCATAGTTTTTGTAAACATGGGACTTTACTGACAGCTAGACTCATACTTTTCGTTTCATATTCATTTCCTGCTCATCTTAGCAACCAATGATCACCATTTCATTTTTATATTTATTTACGGTTTACACTTTTTATTTGCTGCTTATGACACCTACTCTTCTTATTTTTACAATACACTATCTCCTTTAATTCTACTTTTTTCTTTTTTGTGGTCGGTGACAAAAAACAGACAAAGACCCAAATTAGTTCACCCTTACACTGCCACTAAACTAACTTCTACTATCAGTAATAACTAATTTGGGTTTTGTTTGTTGTGCATGTCACTCCCCCCCCTGCCCCAATTAGCTTTATTAATCACTAACAGGGTCTTTGTCTTGCATTTTTAGTGAGAGAATGACAGCAGACCAATGCCTAAATCACGTTTGGTTACATCGTAAACCACAAACGCCGGCATCACCAATGGACGTGACAAAGGATAATTTAAGGCAATTTGTAGAAAGGTGGAATGAGCATCCAAACTCCCCCTACATTTTTGAAATGACTAATTCACACATGATAGCCAGAGGAGGATGTAACTTAAGTGATTCACTTCCATCCCTAGCAGGGATGTCACCGTCTCCTTGTGGATCGGTTGTATCATCAGAAGAAGAAAGTTGTCAAATTAACGACAATTCAAACAATAATATTTTGAAAGCACCAGCACTGGATCATTTACGAAGAGCATCGGATAGTACATGCGTTGTAAAAAATCCTGACGTTGCTGAAAGAATAAATCTTGCTGAGGAGATACGCAAGCTAACAGACAAACTTTTTCAGTTATCCACCATGTCTATAAATAACGTTAAGATTGATACTCCTCCAACCAATGAAATAATTGTTCCAGTACCTACTATAACTACAGACATAACAGAAACTCCACTGAAAGAATGTCATGTTACGAATAGTGAAAGACAGAGTCCTAAATCATATATAAAAAATCCGGGTAATTGTGTTCTACCTAAGGATCACCCCCTTAACGTCAATTGTAGTATACCTTGGAGACGAAGCAGTAAACACAGAGTCAGCAACACAAGTAGAGATGTTCCTTTAGCGCCTCCCCATGCGACAATGGAAAACTCCAGAGTTTTTAGATTAGGGGGAGGAAATTCTGATGGTGATACGGATACTGCTCGAAATTCTACGAAAGATTTACTATTAAAATTGCTTGAACATTGGGATGGGCCCCAAAGGCCTACAAGGCCAAATCCCAGACACGGATCATTTTCGAATGAGTGGACTGAGAATGATACATTGGGCCAAAGAACTATCAGCTCTCTAAATACATTTTTCCAGTCTAGAGCTGCAACGAAGAGAATTACCCCCTTCCATAACAGTTAATTATTGTGTATTGTTTATAATTTAATTTCAGCTTTTATCCTTTTATTTGCATTTTTATTGTAAAGTGGCATTTCTTATATTTATTTTATTCTGGGACCAAGCACATAATGTTTTAAAAATATGTTTCCTCCAAAGCTAAACGTACAAAGTATGCTACAAAATATCACATAAAACCAAAGGACCAAAGGGAAACATTAGTACAAGTATTCTACAAGTTTGTATTCAAAAGAATCTTACCCTGTGAGTGATAATGATAACAAAGCTAACAGTTTGTCATTATGTAAAAAGACATATTATTGCGTAATGCTCATTTAATTAATTATTAAAACAATTTTTTGGAAACAAAGGTGAAAAATGTAACACAATGCCGATGTCTAAGCATACTCCTACTTTAGACTAATATAAATATATAATTTACCTTGTAAAACCGCACTAGTTCTGCTAAAGATCTGTACATTTCAGAAATTGTCACGGTAAAAATATAGTTTTTTTTTTATTTTAAAACACGTTTAACCTAAATTCCTACAAAATATTAATGAAACAGTTGCATTTTGAAACCTAGCCAATTATTGAGGTAGGTAATAACCATTTATGTAGGACAGGGTATGTATTTCCTATGAATAGAAATTTGTCGTCGGTGCTTGAGATCAATATGCTTATTCTGAAAGTTACCATCTTTTATTGTTGTCGTCATTTATTTCTGTATTATTATACTGTTAAATACACAACTGTGTTATTAATTAATGAGGTTTGTTAATTACTACCTTTATTATTACTCATTGTTTGTCCTAGAAAATAATAACGAATTCTTTGCAGCTTTTTAAATGAATTACCTACATTAGCATTTTACACTTAAACAAAACTTTAACACTGACATATATCATATATTACTAAAATGCACTTATTTAATGCTATTAAATGTATACACTGCCAATCAGTACTACTCACAATTTCATTAACAATCAAACTCATTGTAGACCAAACGACAGGTCGCAAAAACGGACGAAATCCGGAAATAGCTCAAACTAACTTTTGCTGTACGTACATTAAATGATAGCTTTAAGTGATATTAAGGAATGCTGAAGTTTATCTCTGTCCTATATTAAGGAAACTGGTAGCAACCACACTAAGTTTTTCAAATTTATCGGTTGCCTCTTAATTCTCTCGTAAGTTTTTCTAGGCCACATTGTTAGACAAACTAATATAGTCTAGTCGCTAACCTAGTTTCGCCTAGTTGAAAATGATACTCCTGAAAATAGAGGAATTTTGTTTGTTTCAAAAGCAAAGAAGGCTGAAAAGAAGAAGAATAAAACGAATTACTGTGCTAAAAATACGAAATTTCGAAAAATGATTGCAGTTAGGTAAAAAACGCAAAATGTAACCTCTAATCAATGACTTTGATGTTGTGATGGACGAGACCAAGATCGAAGAGATATAATGTTAGTTGAGACGCCGAAAGATTACAAATAATATCTTAAAATACAGTAATATTGCAAATCAAATGATAGCCTTATATCTAGATGTAAAGCGCTTGGATAAGTAGTAGCAGAAGAAAATATTAAGAAAAGAACACTAAATTCATAGCTGATTTTAACAGAGGTGCATAATTCTGAACTACTACTGTAATAATGGACAACAAAATGAGTTTCCAGAGAAAATGCCTCGTAATAACACAGATAAGTTATCTAGTAAACAAAAAACATGGGAGCAAGAGATTCACGCGAGCGACACAAATATCGTCTGCAGGCAGTGTCATCCACCCGTCTGTAATGGAGACCCATAACCTACCGGTAGCCTGCCTCATAACAGGTGTATAAATCACCGATAGAGGTCTCCAGCGACGGTTTCTATGAGAAACGTAAATGCTAGTTCGACAAAACGTTTGCCGACGTTAGTACAACACTTGCAAAAGAAGGGACAGGGAAAATAAGTCGACAGAAATGGTCTTGCGTCGACAATTAGGCATTCCAACGACCTGTCAAAACGAAATACAATATGGCAGTTGAGGGCAACCATATGTTTTAATGTCATTATAGCAAACAGCCTTATGATTGAAATGTACCACGCTTTGTGTTTTTGTGAATGTGAGTTCTTTTTGCCCTTTTTTAAGATATTATTAGTGTTTTTAAACGAAAATGCCTGTTACGCGCCTTGTGCTTGGCTTGGGAGTCAGTCACAGAGATGATGTATGGATCGCGCAATTAAGAGAGTATAGGTGTGCAGTTCGTGAACGAACGAACGATGTGTACTCACTGATCTCTAAATAACTGGATGTCGCATAAGTCATTCAAAACTGTGATAAGTAGCCACCATGCCGCTGGTACTCGTACTATCAATTTAACGCCGCGTTTAAATTTTAGGTTAGATCCTTAACTAGGCTTTTTAAGATTACGTCATCCAATATGGCGTCCAGGGGGCAAAAAGCGCACGCATGGGACGCGCCTGCGAAACCCTGGAAACAGACGCGTGGCTGATAGAGTTGGGTCCTTCATGACCAAGTCGTTCAAATTGAATGACTCATGCCTTGATTTGGCTCACAGCTAATGAATCAGCGTCGTTCGTGCGTCGTACATGGTTAACGGCTGACGACAGCACACGACGAGAAAACAGCATGACAGCATATTTATATCCTGTGGCGAGACAGGAGACACCGCTGTCACTTTCAATTCACGATCCTTATGAACGACTTGGATGATCCGAATCTACGCGATTGATTGCACGATTTGAATTTAATCGAATGTCCCAGCTCTAGCAACTGACGTTGGCATTAAGTAATGGGGTTTCTATGACAGCGCGCTAGAAGCTGCATCGTTTTGAAATTTGCCCCCTGGCAGTCGCTCAAAAGTCACGTGTTCTAAAAAGCCTAACAATATAATATGGTTATGAGTAAACGTAACATCCAGTTTGTACTGTACATGTTTCTAACACTATAATGATCATCTTTTGGAAATCTGCAGAGACGATGAGTTCACGATTTTAACCGTCAATCATTAACGTTATATTTACCGCAGAAGCGAACCTTTGTCAAAATTTTAGTACAAGGACCAGCGGCTAGGCGCTAAAGTGGCGTAAATCAATCACAAATAATTAACATGCATTTTGGTATGTAAGCGACATCCAGTTATTTAGAGATATGTGTGTGTACTATTCAGTTGCGCTACATTAAACGATCTAGTTCGTCAGAATAAAATAAACCAGTTCATTTTGGACGCTGCAAGAGACTTGTATGATAGTGGACTAAAACAGATACGCAGTTCGGATTGAACGATTGAGCAACCGCGAGCGACCTTTGGGAAAGAAGAACGACCGACACACGAACAACGATATGCGGCCGGCTGAATTACCCATGGATGTATAAAAGAGGGGATACCGCATCTCATTGACAGAAAGCGCATTGTTGTGAAGCCAACATCTAAATGGCGTGAAGTTAACGCAATAACAAACTTTGTTTTCTATCCGCGGCATTGGCGTGCCGTAATTTGCATTCTTCAGTATGCTTCGGAAACCTAAAAATAATAGATATGAAAAAAATATTGTATGAATATGATTTATGCACACATATAAAACTCATTTTTTGTTATACACTAGTAAACAATTCATCTTTTAGTAGTAGTGTTGTAAAATATCGGCATAATAAGCAATTTAAATACCGCACGCCTATGAATCTTAACCTTAAATACTACTTGGGTGTTACATACCTGTGAAATGAAACATTGGGTTAACGTATATCAATCTTTCTGCACATTTGACACTGCCTGATAATCTTATCACTGCTACCGTTAACAATTATATGCAAATCATTCCCTGCGCTTGCACATCATAAAACCAAATAAAAACAAACACGCAAACGCCCAAATGGTGTGTGACCGTGAACATGAAGCTTAGTCATTGGACATATACAACAACACAACTGGTCAACTGGAACACCCAATGTTTTCTACAAATAAACGCTTAGACTGTGATCACATGTTGGCATCAGTTTAGAATGTGAAAAGCTGGATCCCCTCTTTTATACATCCATGGAATTACCCACGTCTTCGTAATGTCTAACGTACAATGGCGTCGCAGTCTCGCAGTCCCCGTTTCGCTGTTTGGCATTTTTATTTAAGTAAGAATTTAGGATGGCAATGCCATCTGTCAGCATTACACTGACATGATGACAAAGCCACCTAGCTGCCTTAACGGATACTACTTCCTAAAGGAAGTGACCTGTAGCCTGACAAATTGGCAAGCAACTGCATACTTAAGGCAGCTAGGTCGCTTTGTCATCATGTCAGTGTAATGCTGACAGATGGCATTGCCATCCTAAATTCGTACTTACATCATACCATTGCTTTGGTATATAAGCAAAACCAGTTCTATGCCGTGCTATCTACACTAGACCTAAACTGCACTGATGAACTGTAATGACAGCGAAATAGATCTATCTGCAGTTGGTTGAGGTGTAGACAGCACAGCATAGACATGCATTTTTATTTAAGATTTTGTTGCAAACTAAAATATTGCCATAAAGCAGTAACATACCAGATATACCAGATATCAATACGTAAATATTGCTGGTACTTTTGAAATGGCATTAAGCATTTCAGTAATAGGTACCACGAGAAGTTAAAGTAGGTRGGACAATTACATAATATGCAAAAACAATATTAAATTTGATAAACATTCGGGGACATAATAGGTTACTTTTATTTTTTTTTATAAAATAGGTAATTCTCATTGCAATTTACAATCTAATATTTACGAATGCATAATTATTGGTGTACCATTGATGACTGACAAACATAAAAGTCTCACTCGCTTGCACAGTTGTCTTTAACAACAACTATTTTGATTGCAGTTATATTATTATGTATTAGTGAAGTTATTAATTATGTTATTTACAAATCTGAATATATTTCATAACGCCAGTTTCATTAACAGTTAAAGTACCTATTACATTTCATATCTTAAATACACACGACATGTGTAGCTATCATAGAACTAAACGGCAATCAGCGGTTGTGTTATATGACACAAGTCCGCAAGTATAATAATATGTACTAATATGTAATATAATATGTATATGTTATATCAACTGCAAGACTACGAAGTACTATACGAGAAGCGTCCAGGGAATTCGAACTATAGTTCATTTTGAACGATAAAATTAAACTAACTCAGCATGAACTATTCAACAAAATGAACTAGAACTCCCATCTCTAATATGCCCTCAGCCGGGGTCACGTGGTTTGGAATGCCTAATAGGTGACATTCAAATGACACATAATTTTATTTGTTCTTATCAATAGCAACTTTATAGTGATATGTTCCTTCTGCAGCCTTCAGAAGTACGGAATTTTTGAAGACGGATTCTCTCTATAAAAGAACAATTTATTAATACCTAGTAGTTATTTTTATTTATTTCTTTTAGGGGGGGGGGGAGTAGAACCCATTATGGCAGTTAGGTGGCTTTGCGATCATGTCAGTGTAATGCTGACAGATGGCATCTATATGTGATGTATGTCTGTTGCGCTCATAGCTAGAGAACGACTTAACGGATCGGGCCGGTTAGGTAGTTAGGGCTTGGCCTAACAATGATCAACATGTACTTCGTTTTTAATTAAAATGTAATTAAAAACATATCGACAAGATAGAAGAAAATGCGCTAGTCTTTTTTACCAGAAAAGCTTTTTTTAACCTTGTTTAAGAGTGTTTGCAAAAATATGCCGTGCCCTTGGTTAGTCGAGAGAACAACAATGTTTCATTCATATGGAAGTACCTATGAAGTAGAAGATATCATAAAAGTGTATTATAAATCATTAAATGATCAACATGAAGAACTGATACATAATTGCGCATGTTACATGAAGCAGCTTAGTTAGATTGAACATTGTAAAGTAGGAATAGCTTTGAACTTGCTTTACACAAAGACAAAAAGTGTTTGATTTTGGAGCAGACAATTCAGCTAGAAGTTTTATTTTCTATTCATTATTAAAAAGTTTTACAAAGAGCACACATATTATCATAAACGAAAAATATGAAGTTTAGATATTTTTAGTTTTGTAAATATCTTGTATAAAATGTTTCGTTTCGAAAGTTATTAAAGGTGTATTTTATTGAGTACACAAATTAGTTGCATGCTTAATAAACTGACATTTTTCTCTAGATGTAGTCTAGTAGTGATTAGAATGAATTTTTTGTAGTGCACGACTAACAGCAGAGGAGGCACTTCTACATCCCTGGTTGTTATTGTCTACTGTCCATTCAGATTTAGAATTAAGTAAGAAGAAACTTAAAAGATACGTTATTAAAAAACGTTGGATTAAAGCCGTTAATACGATCATTGCTTTAAAAAGAATGGGAGCTAAGATTGACGCCGATCGTCTATGAACTACATCAAGCAATGATTTTCTAAAAATACCCTTGAATTGTGTATTTGTTTTGTACGTTTTTGCAAATATGGTATATTATCATATGATATGATCAGAGTAAAGAAATTATTTTAAAAAAATCGAAAACTGAAGCAGCCTTTATTTACTTATATAAAATTATAGATGCTTTTTATAAATATTTATACTACCATGCCCTGGTGATTACATCTATATGCGTAGTGTGGTAGAAAAACATGTAAATAAATTAAAAAATATCCTCGAGGTTTTTGCTTACCCGTTAATCTCAATGGAGGACCTACAGAGGGAACTAGGGCATATATAGTTATTTCAAAAATTGTAGATTTTTTTAAGAAAAAGTCAACATAGTGTAATAACATGATAGTAATAAACGGATTACTGTAAAAAATTAACTTGTATATACACCAAAACACATTTTTTCGTTAGTTCCTGTCCTGTTCTAAAAGAAAGTTCAGCTGATCCGCCTCCGACAAAAAATAATTTTTATTTGAAGAATTTCTTTGTCAAACAACATAATATGCTTCATGCTGCTTCAATTTCATTCATAATCGTGGTGAGTAAAATGAGAAGTTGATTGTTTTGCCTTGTACTAACCCTTCGTGAGTATTATTGTCCTTTGTCATAAAAATAAAACTGTGATTCTACTGTAAAATAAAAGCATATTTTTTGTACAGCTTGATTATTATTTCCTTCCTGAGACCGAACCATTACCTATTAGCAGTCAAAATTAAGTGAACTCTCTAGCAAGAATAATTTCTGACTGCAACAGTAATTACAATTACCTAAAAGCTGAATTACACTACACTAGTATAGTTGACTAACGTCAATCAATGCTAGCATCTGTATGTAGTAGTAGTACTTGTGCAAGTTTAATTTAATATAATATAGATGTAGATCTATATAACAAGCATGAAGCATGATGGACAGGTTACTTTAGAAAATTTTGATGTAAAAAAGCACTCTTATTGGTTGTAATGCTTTTGGTAACAAATGAAAAACATTGTTTTGGATTTCATGATTCATATGACCTTACGATACATGAAGTAATAGTTTAAATTTTCCGTATTGTAAATTTAGATTTTTTGCGAAGTTAGATATGTACTTGTAATTACTGGAATAGGGAGACCATAATAATAATGGGTAGCCATATCAAATGTCTATGTGATATACTTAAAAAAGGCTCAGAGTACAAATATGGAATTTTTCTATCTTAAAAAAATTAGGGATTTTTCTAGATTGTATAATTATTTCCCAAAATCTTTGTACACAAGGTTAGATTTTCTAACAGCAATCAAAAATGGTGCAGTGAATTTTAATTTAATCTTAAATAACTTATTCACATAAATTACAAATAGTTAAATTAAATAATCATRTATATTAAAGAATTAAATAACTACCCGTGTATATTTAAAATAACAAAATTATTWGATATTTTAAATATACATATACATTAGCTTAAATTATAATTTAACCCTCCCTTTCGATTATGGTAGCTTTAGTAGCAAATATAGTGTTCTTTAAATCTCTTATACAGGGTGCTCTCAGATATTCACCACTCTTTCTTACATAATAGCGTTGTCTGAATAATAATATTATTCAGACAACGATAATAGCCTACAAGACAAAGCGAGAAAAATATATTAATTTCTTTAAGAAATCGAGAAAAATATGACATTTTTTCAAATGACACTTTCTACAGCTATTTAAAGAAACTAATTTTGGAACAATTTACCATTAACATTAATGTCCCTGAAACCCTTAAAAATGAGTCTTAGTCTTGTTACATTTAGTCGAGGCATTTAGAATATAGGTATAGCATATAGAGGTTTCGAGGCTACTTCATAATATTTTTAGTGAATTTCTATGGTTATCAAAAAAAAAACTTTTTTCTCAAAGTAATAGTGTGAGGAGTTTGCAAGATACAGCCACTCCATACCCTTAGTGAATTACCCTGTATATGTAAGTGCTTGACATAATAAATGTTTAGTACAGTTTCACGCTAAATTTTATCTGAATTCATAATTCGCTATACCTAGCTTCATTCCCAACAGAGGAATATGCTGTGAATATGAGGAAAGTAAAAATAATACCAAGCCTTGCAATAAGTTGTAAAATTTCTACTAAGCCTCCCAGCCTCCAATACTGCAGTAGAAAAACTATATATACTAAGAAATTAATATGGTGGAAAATGTGGTAGCTACCACCAAAATTATCAAAAAGGCATTAGAAATATAAGACTGATTAAATTAAAAATTATTTAATGGTGACAATGGAATAACTGGGATAAATGTGAAATATTCATTTGATATAACACAAATTTTGAGTTACTCATACTACATGGTTCAATGAAAAATAATACTTATATAATTGGAGTAAAATCCTGATTCCTAAAACAGATGGATTCGATTTTAGAGCGGGAATCTTGTAATGTGACATTAAAAGTTGTCAGAACAACTTCTCTACCTCTAGCAGCTGTTTTAATAATCCATTGCCTTTAAAAATGCTTAAATCATAAGTTGATTTGCCTTTTTTTGCCACTGAACTTCAATAGACATACGAGATGTGACAATTTAGTTATAACTCAAGAACTGGCAATACTGCGTTGTTTATAAATATATGTCTGGAAAGAAGGGAAAGGGACATTCCTTTAGTTCCAGTTGAAGTTTGAAGTTGTTATCAGGTTTGGTTTGTTTTTTATGCTTGTTTTTCGAAAGTAACTTATTTAGTGATGTCGTGAAAACAAGTAAGTCCTATTACAAGCTACGTGTTGCGATCCAATTTTTAGTCAAATCTTGCAAAAAAACCTCAAATCCTCCGAAATTGCAGCTGGTGTACGGAGGTGAATGCATGTTTGTATGATCAAAGCAGCTCAGGGAAGGGTGTAAATCGGTAGACGACGATGCACGTCTGCGCACACTGATCACTTCTGACCAGCGCCTAAGCATTCATGCGTTGTCAGAAGAGTGGGGAGCAGCTAAATCATTTTCATGTCACTAAAAAACTAACTTTCGAAAAACAAGCATAAAAAACAAACCAAACCAAATGACTTCAAACTTCGAGTGGAACTAAAAGAATGTCCCTTCTTTCTAGACATATGTTTACAAACAACGCAGTGTTAGAAGTTCTTTAGTTATAACTAGATTCCCAGAACTAAATTGCCACACTCCGTAGTATATACAAGCAGGTAACATTAATGGGGTGGGTAATGAAAACAATTTACAAAACAAGCACAATTTCACAAGATAGTTTTGTGTTTATTGAAAAATTAAAATTGAAATCAATAAACACAGCAAATAAAAATATTAACGATAAGATTTCTGGTAGCGTGCACGAGCACCAGGACCTCCAAATTTCTTTGGCTCACATCGTCTCGGATCTGCTACCAACAAAGTTCTGTCATACTGAATTAAAATGTCCTTGAGTTCCTTTTTGGAAGCTTCATCAACATCTATAAATGAAGTAAAAAAATATGAAATACATATTTATGTCACATAGTTTACTTACATTTCTGGTAGTATGCAACTAAGGCCTTTGAGATTGCTTGCCTAATTGCATAAATTTGTGAAACATGTCCTCCACCATTTACACGGACCCTTATGTCGACCTTATTGAATTTATCCTATAATAAAAAAATGGTGAACTATACCTATTCATATGATATATTTAATTAGATTTTGTGATTACACATTATCAGATTTTTTTTTATTTCATAAATAATCAATTTCGGGATAAAAAACATCATAATAGTACCTAATAATTTTTATAACATTACGATATCACATATTTAAATGTTAATGAATTTTACAAAACCATGTGATACTTTCATATCTGATATTATCACATTAGTTTATTAATCATTCATGCAAATGTATTTGTACCTTGCCTTTATAACTTCATTAAATATACATAATGGAATTACATTTATTTATCTTCCTTTCTCCCTTAGATATCTAATAGGTATAATCATTCTACGTTATGGTGAAAGAATGCATTCTGCTATTTAACAGACGGTTTTTGTGCCTAACATTATGAACAAATTTTTTATGTGGCTCAGAATCAAAGTAAACATGAAACATAGCAAATGTATACACAATGGTTATACTGTGTATGAATATTTTATTTATTTACTATAGTGAGGCTTTATTAAAAGAGGGAATGTATCCTTAGAAAATGATCTTTACAACATGAATCTGCAAACTATTTTTTGCTGTCACTGTCACTGTATAAATCGTGAACCTATTTAGCAATAACTGTAAATTAGTGGTGCACTCATAAGTAAACATATTTTGCTCTGCATACAGATGAATGGTTATTTATGTACAAAGGCAGTAAAGCGGTACTTTATCAAACAAGTTTGGAAAATGGGAGCTGAGGCAAACAACTAAGGAATTCGATAGATACTTTTTGGTGTGTTTTGGTACTTTTTTAGTTCTGCACAAAAGTAAATCAAGACTCAAATAGAATGAAAGGCTTGTGCAAGTAAAGAATTTGATGGTGTTTCTTGTGAAATAAATAATAACTAATAATACATAGCAAATTTGTTGATTTCTAATAAAAAAAACACTTCAGGTATTGTCAAAATCTGTCTGAATAGCTTAGGCATGATCAAATTAAGGGGTCCATTTCTCATTAAAAACACTTCCTGTACAGTTGAAATTGGCCCATATTACTTAACACTGATTAATCTGAAGATACTACAGTTTTGTGTAATTGCTACATATCAAAATTTAAAAAGTCTAATTGTGTACCCATAAGGAATACAGAGTAACTAAATTTTTTAATGTATCGATGAAAACTCGTCAGACTAATGAAACCTAAAATCTATACGGGGGCTCAAGCATGTTTCAATTTGTACACTGCTTTCTGTGGAAATATTCAGTAACAATTGAGATTTGTTAAAAAAGTTAAACAAGTAAACAGGCCTAGTTACAATCAGGTAAAATATTTTACTGCCTTGGCAGACAACTTGGCCGTTTATTGCCTCACAGGAGTATGAGAGAAGACATTAGCTAGCAATAGACATACACTTTTTCGCGCAGGTTTAATTGCACTGAGTAGAAATCTCGCATTAAATAGTGAACCAAATTAAGGTCAAGGCTACAACACATACACATACATGCATACTTGTCGATTTTGCTCGGCTCGTGCTACAGTTAAAATTTTTAAAAGTTGGCAAGTCCTAATCTGTTCACAAGTTTTAGTCTGCCAATAATGACAATTAGCATTATGAAAAGATTATGGATGTTGGGTCATCAAGGTACAAATGTGGTATTAATTTTTGCTACAATTAAGGTGTTATTTTAATTGAAGTAGTCATAGCAACAGTATTTGCTCTATTTAAGAAGAAACACATGCAGCTCACAATATAAAATGTGTGTGTTTATGGTGCACACCTATGCAAGTTACAGCATGTTAAAATCTGTTGTATAAATGTAGCTCGTGGAGTGACATGCAAACTACCACTAAACGCACAACTTTGTGTAGATTTGAACTCCACATTCAAAACAAGTACAGAAAAGTCTGTGTCTGCGGCTAGCTTTCGTTAAAATTATAGGGTATCTCTGTAACTATTACTGCTAGAGGGATGCAGCTTCGACATTACTGTCTCACTTTTTTGTTGCGAGTTGAGCTGTGCAATCCCCATATTTATATCATCTTTACTTTTAAAGCTACAACCCACTTTTAAATAATATAACGTTTCTTCAGTTCTCAATATCTCACTTGATATAAAAAAAAACTATGAAGACATTTTTATAGATTTTTTTAATTTTGAATACATCAGTGCTGTACTCAATTTTTTTAGGTAGACACATTTGAGATATAAAACAAGCTTGCATCTTTTTAAATGGAATACATAGTTGGCTTTGCTATCGTTGAAAAGATCTATTTTTGTGATTAAGAAAATCTATACATTGTTAGGTTTATTTTTACTAATTTTGGCATTATTCCATTTTTTTGTTATAATATAATGAAAATTTAAGTTTTTTATCAAAATTAATGTAAACAATGTGAAACTAGGCAAAGCATAGGTACTTATTTCCAAATAAACAATGATATTCATTAGTTACATAGCACTCTAGATTACCAAAGAGAAAGAACTGCATAGTGCCTTTACGAGTCTTACATATGTATTCAGATAGGCATATATTCTTTTTAACGGATTGAAATTTTTACTTAATAATATAAATTATATTGGGCGAATGCACAAATTAGATTGCGGCGTTAACCTCGGATGAAACCATGCCAACACCAATTAGGCATTCCAACAAACTGCCAAAGTGTCTTTCAAAATGGGCATCTGTAGGGTAAACAAAGACTGGACATCTCTGTTTATAAAAAATTGGAATAACAATAATAGCCGAATCACCTACACAGATAACGTATACACAAAACCCAGTTACACACCTGAAACCTTTTAAACGATAACTACAAAATACATGTAAACATACTATATCAAGTCTTTGTTTACCCTACAGACGCCATTTTTAAACACACTTTGACAGTTCGTTGGAATGTCTAATAAAACAGCTTAAAATTCGAAGTTATCATGGTTAAGGTTAATACCACGTTTTCTTGTTCAATAGCCTCTTGCATGTGAACATAAAATCTGATTAAATTACTATACTTCGATCACTGAATAGATGGAGTGATCATGTGAATTGTATGCATCTTGCATGTTATCAGATTTGATGCTGTTTATTCAAATTCAAAGTAATCTTAATAACAAATTTTTGACTACTGAACAATTATATACCCAACAATTATACAGTTTCTTAATCTTAATAGGTCTTTTCAACCATAACAAAACCAACTATGGTTTCCATTAAAAAAATGCATGTTGCATATAATATTGTGTGACAATGTAAGTGCAATAATTTGGGAAAAACCAACCGTTCATGATACAGATGCTCTACATACTCTGACATACACCTTGTATGTCATAATGAACATGTGTACACGATCGACAGCCAGAAGGGTCTTGCCTCTCATAGAACTCATTTTCTAAAGCATAAAGTGCAATGTTCCAGACTAGGTAAATATTATGTGTATTTTTGTTAATGGACTAACACGATGGTAAAAACGACAGATGAAATGAAAACAGCTCAATATTGTGTGATCGCATGTTCATAAAGTAGCAATGCTTTCAAAGCGACAAGATGGCTTAGCTCACTGCAGTCATTCCCATTCAAATAAAACGAACTCTTAGTGCTAAGGTACGCTAAATGGGTAATTTTTATTACTTTTTCAATAAATTGAAATAGGAGCGCATAGTTCAGCCTTGTAAATGTGTGTATGACAGTAATAAACAAATACGTTCTTTTTAAATAATGGGCTAGATGAACAGGAAAAGGCAAGGTACCGTAATGGCCAGCTACACATATAGCAAACTAAGTTGATTAGCAACAATTTTCATGAACTAGATGGCTTACAAATAGGAAATCTCTTTTAATCACCGATAAAATGAAATACCTTTCCCAAAAGTAAAATCGGTTCCTGAAGTTTATCTTGCAGCATCTTTGGCTCGACCTGGCTTAGGGGGCGGCCATTGACACGCAAAACTCCTTTACCTCTCTTACAGTACGCTACGGCGGTAGCAGATTTCTGAAAAATTAAAAAAACTAAAGTTAGAATACTGAAAACACGTGTATACATAACCTAGAAGGGTAATGAATCTTACCTTTCGTCCGAAAACCTGCACGGAATGGATGGGATCTCTTTTCGTCTAAAATATATTGATCTGATTAATATTTTGTATATATATAGAAACTAAAATATTATGTAGAAGCTGAAAAATTACCTTTTGCATTTTGCTGCTGGATGGTAGGTTGGTGCTAATGCAGAACGCAAATTACAAGGAACTTGCCACGTTGCCAAATATCAAATCAGAGTCAAACACTAAAATCGTAAATTGTGAAATAAGTTTAAATTCATAGGAGTACCTAATATTAATATCGTTCTAATAATAAAACACTCAACTTTAATCCTAAAGCAAAATCCAGCATTTTAGCCCCTACGCGGTTTTATTTAGTAGCTTAATAAATATAACTACCTAAATTAAAACAGTAAACATAACGTAAGTACAGATGATACTGTGGGGGATTTTAAAATAGAGAAGAGAAACCGACCAAATGTATGGTCAATTAAATGTCACTTTCACAAATGTACTGGCAGATTATTACCTTTATTTATTAATTATTATACAAGTTAACAAGCTAAGTCATGAGAGGATGACGATGGGCATAACAAACTTGCGCAGTGGCCAGAATACACATTTTAATTCATTTTAGTTAAATACATAACATATTCCCTCTTAAGTTGTTAAGAGGTTAATAGTTAAAAATGACGAACGTAAAAACAATAAATTTGAAATTTTAAAAAGTATACCTACCATAACCCTAGATCGCATTGGCTTGCCAATGTTACGTTTTAAACAGTGGTTTTATACAGGGGGTCTATAAATGATTCATGCAACGCGGGTGGCGTTGATTTCTGAATTCTTTGTACCGCCTCTTTGTAGGTAACTGTCAGAGAAAGTAACTGTTGCCAAGCATAGAATTGCCAAGCTACAATATGCACATCTCATTGTCATCCCACCGCCCACAGCTCCGAATTGTGAGCTTTCTGCAACCTTAAAGTTAATTATCCCCCAAAACACTACCGAATATGTTGAGAGTACACACTCCCAGGCATTTTCTCATATTAAAATATATCAATAATTCAATAATCGATAGATGACAAGTAAGCAATAGTTGTGTTCACCTTCTTGAGAGGCGGCAAATTGATTTATAGAAACTCTGTAAATATGGTATTGACTATGACTATATAATACATTATTAATTTTTACATTGTATCGAGATTTACCCAATTTCAAGTGTAAAATCTACTGATACTTCATCGTATAACGTGGCAGCACTGGTAGTTAAAATATTTGAACACTGTCACCAAGCACCATTATTATTATTATTATCATCAGTCAGGTTTTCTAGTTTTTAGTATCTGCATCTGCTTTCTGCTATCTACAGAATAATCTTGCGATATACTCTCAGTCCGATATATTGATAATTGGATATAGTAATTATATCAATACAATAACAGAAGCAGGTGTATTTCGGTATTCGTAGGACAACTATTATCAACGCCAGCTGCTGATATGTAATTGGCATTTCTATTGTCTAGTTTTTTACTTTATAACATTCTTGAAGATGAATAACATAGTGCAATATGTTGTTGTGCGTAAGGACCTTATAACCGAACTTGGATGGCCGTTGGGAGCACTTGTAGCACAGGCATGTCATGCAGTTACGGCTGTTACTCATCAATACCATGAAGATGAACTAGTGCAACAGTATTTAAAGGACTTAGATAGAATGCATAAGGTAGTCCTGGAAGTTACTAATGAGTCTGCACTGAAAGCACTTAGTGATAAGCTGATTGAAAATAATGTGAAACATAAACTTTGGGTAGAACAACCAGAAAATATAGTAACATGTTTAGCAAGCAAGCCATACCCAAAAGATGAAATTCAGAACTATTTTAAAAAATTAAGGCTACTGAAAATGTAGCTACAAAATAAACACCTACAGTAGTACCACGATTTTTGCCACTCATTGTTCTCAGATTCAGTTTGTTATAAGGTGTGAAACATGTATTCTCATATCTAAAGCTTATCGTTTCTATATCACATTTTAGTATTTAGAAAACTAGCTGTATTTAAAACAGTACTATTGTGTTACAATGATTTAATTATATAGTGCATCTCAGTTTTATTGTAATTGTAGGGTATCTTGGTAACGATTTATACCAGAGGCTTGAAGTTTCAATGTTGAGGTTTTAATTTTTGATAGCGAGCTGAACTGTACCATCGTCATCTTTAATCTTCTTTTGTTTTAAAGCTATAGCCAACTTTTTAATAACATTCATTCTTCAGTCCAGTATTGTTTCTTTGTTGTTATTAATATTGCTGTCCATATTGTATTTTGTGCTGTTACTTAATAAGATTTTACTGTKTTATGTAGGGTTTTATTTAATTAACATGAATTTGACTGCCAAATTAATGAAATACACTTATTAGATGGATTTTTTATGATTATTAGGTTTCTCCAGTGTGCAGGAATAAATTTAAATCGATATTTCTCTGAAACTGCTCATTTTAGTGACACATGCCAAGTACAAGTCTATTAATATTTAAGAGTGTCACAATATTTTATAATTATATTTACTCTACAAAAAGATGTTGAAAAAACAATATAATAAGCGCCTTTAGATTAATCAGATATTCAACTATAGGTACCAAATTTGAATAAAAATTTTGAAAAGCTGTCAAAAAATTGAATAAAAAATAACTTATATAATAACAATACCAAAACGAACTATAGTTACCCTAAAAAAAAATGCACGTTTGTGTGCAAAATGTGACCCTCCAACAATTTTTGAGTATGCCATATAATTCAAAATAAAAATGTCTATCGATTGTCTACACTTTTTTTTTGTATCTACAGGGTTTCTATAAATGATTCATGCAACCGGGCTGCGTTGATTTCGAATTCTTTGTGCCACCTTTTTGTAACTGCTGCCAAGCTACAATAACCACGGCGATAGTACTGAAGATCAACTTGCAGTCACGAAATTAATGGTTGATTAAGATTTTCCAACAATTTAGTTTTATTTTTATGTCAAAGGTAAGAAATTACAATAATTATTGGTACACTAGACTTCTGGTAATCTGTACAGTCTGCACCCTTGCACTGTGGAAGCCTTGTGTAGTGCAGCTAATGTTACTACCACTCAGTCTGTTAATTTTACTATTACGTCAGGCTAAAAACATTTTCAGTCGATTATAGTACAATTTACAGTCACTAGAAAAAGACTGTAAGTACAATTATTTAACAGGCTTAAGAAGGGCATTTACTTGGAGCGATCGGGCAGAAATGTAAATTATGCAACCCATATTACCAGCGGGACATGGGACGTAAGAGGGTAGCCGATTGGTTGACATCGCGCAAAGATCGTACGTGCAACAGACGGGCTAAACTAATATTCGGAAAATTGCTGACTGTAGTAGGATGTAGGGTGTGCATAAAAAAGTAAGCATGATATTAGTAACTTACTATGATATTATACCAGGTTATTCAAAATATGGAACAACCCATTTATTTCTGTAAATATGAACTATATAACATTTGATTCTAACCGCTTGATTTCTGTAGGAACTTTTATAACAATTGTCCTTCCTCCTCCCCATTGCTTCGGCAGACAGTAAATTAATGTGAAAGAGCTTTTAACATTAAACTTGTCCCGTGTAATTACTAATTAGACATACAATCTTAGAAATTCAGTCATATCGGAATAGATCGTATACCTCTCGATCATTCCCGACAGGATTGTATCTTAGCCTCACTGATCAGTGATACCACGCGACGGACCTGGTGGGGATGGGCATTCGCATTCTGCTCTCGTGACGGACTCGTGCGAAAGGGTTTGCGGTTTTAGATTTTTTGAATGTTTTTACTCATTTATCGTGCTCATGTTTTTGGTAGTGTACAAAGAAATATGTAGCTACAACGTGGAGTTCGAATTTTTCGTTTATGTGCCTTAGTTTTCGAGAAATAGCTGGCCAAAAATACGCATTTTTAAGCAAAATATAACAAAAAATATTTACATTACTGTACCAAATTCAGAAAAAACTGGAACTCTACGTTGTAGCTACATCTTTTGTCATTTCCATGTCGAAATTTCACTTCGAAAAAGTTTCGAATAACTCGGTAAAATGTAAAACGGTAGGTGCTTAAAATGACCCGATTCGCTCTAGGTAAACGCCCCTCTTAAGAGGGGCATTTACTTGAAGCGATCGGGCAAAATGTAAACTATGCAACCCATGTTACCAGCGGGACATGGGACGTAAGAGGGTAGCCGATAGGTTGAAATTACGCTAAGATCAGACGGGCTAAACTAATATTCGGAAAATTGACTAGCGTGTGCATAAAAAAGTAAGCATGATATTAGTAACTTACTATGATATTATACCAGGTTATTCAAAGTATGGAATAACCCATTTATTTCTATAAATATGAACTATATAACATTTCATTCTAACTGCATTTTTGGAGGAACTTTTATAATAATTTTCATTCCGGCTCCCCATTGCTTCGGCAGACAGTAAATTAATGTGAAAGAGCTTTTAACATTAAACTTGTCACGTGTATTTAGACATAAAAGCTTAGAAATCCGGTCATATCGGAATAAATCGTATACCGCACGATCATTCCCGACAGGTTTGCATCTTAGCCTCACAGTTCTCTGGATACCACGCGACGGATCTGGTGGGGATGGGCATTCGCATTCCGCTCTCTTGACGGACTCGTGCGAAAGGGTTTGCGGTTTTAGATTTTTTGAATGTTTTTACTTATTTATCGTGCTCATGTTTTGGGTAGTGTACAAAGAAATATGTAGCTAGAACGTGGAGTTCGAATTTTTCGTTTATGTGCCTTAGTTTTCGAGATATAACTCGCCAAAAATACGCATTTTTAAGCAAAATATAACAACAAATATTTACATTACCGTACCAAATTCAGAAAAAACTCGAACTCCACGTTGTAGCTACATCTTTTGTCATTGCCGTGTCGAAATTTCACTTCGAAAAAGTTTCGAATAACTCGTTAAAATGTAAAACGGTAGGTGCTTAAAATGACCCGATTCGCTCTAGGTAAACGCCCCTCTTAAGAGGGGCATTTACTTGGAGCGATCGGGCAAAATGTAAACTATGCAACCCATGTTACGAGCGGGACATGGGACGTAAGAGGTTAGCCGATGGGTTGAAATCTCGCAAAGATCAGATGGGCTAAACTAATATTCGGAAAATTGCTGACTGTAGCGTGAGCATAAAAAAGTAAGTATGATATTAGTAACTTACTATGATATTATACCAGGTTATTCAAAATATGGAATAACCCATTTATTTCTGTAAATATGAACTATATAACATTTCATTCTAACTGCATGTCGATGATTTCTGGAGGAACCTTTATAATAATTTTCATTCCGCCTCCCTATTGCATCGGCAGACAGTAAATGAATGTTAAAGAGCTTTTAACATTAAACTTGTCACGTGTATTTAGACATAAAAGCTTAGAAATCCGGTCATATCGGAATAAATCGTATACCGCACGATCATTCCCGACAGGTTTGTATCTTAGCCTCACTGTTCAGTGGATACCACGCGACGGACCTGGTGGGGATGGGCATTCGCATTCCGGTCTCGTGCGAAAGGGTTTGCGGTTTTAGATTTTTTGAATGCTTTTACTCATTTATCGTGCTCATGTTTTTGGTAGTGTACAAAGAAATATGTAGCTACAACGTGGAGTTCGAATTTTTCGTTTATGTGCCTTAGTTTTCGAGAAATAGCTCGCCAAAAATACGCATTTTTAAGCAAAATATAACATCAAATATTTACATTACCGTATCAAATTCAGAAAAAACTCGAACTCTACGTTGTAGCTACATCTTTTGTCATTGCCATGTCGAAATTTCACTTCGAAAAAGTTTCGAATAACTCGGTAAAATGTAAAACGGTAGGTGCTTAAAATGACCCGATTCGCTCTAGGTAAACGCCCCTCTTAAGTGTAGTCACAACCTCAAATACGATACATAATCTAAAAGTTATAAGAATAATACGAAACCGTTTCACCTCACAGCTCTGAAATATGAGTTTTTTGGGAGCTTAAAGTTGATTATCCCACAAAACACTATAGAATATGTTGAAAATACACACTCCCACACGATTTATCATATTAAATTTATCAAATAATTAAAAAATTGGCAGATAACATGTATACGTCAAAGCAATAGTTGTGTTTACTTTCCTGAGGGGCGACCAATTGGTTTAATCGACAATTTCAATTTCCATAAGCGCCCTGGGTTATTCCCTCCAGAGACAGCGAATGCTATACTCACTTCGCTCGCTTCCCTACTTTTCAAATCAGAACTTTTACCCGGGCGTTCACGGCTATTCTTTATACCAACCGACGAACACTCCCGAAGCAACTACGAGAACATTAGCCGATCGAATATTCTCGAAAATCATGCTACGTCCCCACTCTACATTCTGGATACATTCGTCGCAACTTGCCAATCAGTAGAATGTATTTGACTTGCTTTTCACGTTCGTTGGTGCGAATGTTGGGTTCTGCTGGGGCAGAAAACTCAGTGACAAACATCAAGCTGCTCCGTTGACCTGCAGCACTATATAGGTTATTATGGGTGATGTGCAAGGTATTTTCGAAATCCTTTCCTGGTGCTGATGTTCATGTTGTCGAGCTCAGTTTTTGTCCACTCAATTATTCCAAAACTATAAGTAAGAACGGACGTGGCAGAGGTGTTAACAGCCTTAGTTTTATTTATAGCGGATATTACCAAATTTTAGAAACACAGTTCACAGAGTAAAATCATACACCTTCTAATCATAAAAACCGAAACCTGCGAATTTTACCAGATTGTTTACCCCGTCTAACCCTTATTTGGCAAATACTAAAAAACTACTCTAGCCAATGAAAGCGAGATGTCTACTACTCGAAGATGTATACTACTGTATGGAAAGCTTCACCCCAGAAGATATAACTGCACCCTTCAAGTAATGAACGGCCAGTTACCAAACAACTGCCGCCTTCTCCAAATACAACTAAAAGAAACCATCGTGAAGCAAGTAATCAGCGAGGGAATCCTGATTATACCCGCCGGAAGGGAACAGATAGTATCAAAATGTAGGACTGACCAATATTTGGAGATACAGCAGCCAACTCTGATCGAGATTACAAAGAAATGCGAAATAACAATCAAGGGAGAAAAGTTCGTGAACGACAACCAAATAAGTAGTATAGATAGACCGATATTGGGACCGCCACAACCGCCACAACCGATTCTACGCCCACCGCCACCACCACAGGTACACCGAACCTGAGCCCACCACCATAGCTTCCTAATAAACAGGGTTCACTAACCTGATCTTGACGGTTCGTTACTGAAGTGTAAACATTTGTGATATGCAACCTGATACCACGCCTGACCGCGTGACATTAGACGGGTAATCGTGAAACCTGTAATCCGACATCGTACGTGACTTCGTGACTTCAGGTATGAAATCGTGAAACCTATAATTTGACATCGTGTGTGACTTCGTGACTTTAGCCTTGAAAGCATGAAACGTGATTGCGTGACATTTATTTAATCCAAGCGGTATCTAGTATGCCAACTATTTGTGTTTTCAAGTTATTCCGTATTCTGGAACAAATACACTAGCATTACAATACTCGGTGGTTTTGACATACCTACAAAGTGATGTATGATTTGTAATAAGATTTTTACGCTATTTTATATTATATAGAATTTAATACTTAAGTTGTGATTTAATGGGTACAAATTTAGGTGCTGTTAACAGAATAAGACCAAGCACTACTTTTTGTTTAATATTTATTGCACATTTCTAGATCATACACAATTTTATTCTTATTCCATAATATCATTTCTAACACACATATTTTGTTAGCGTTCAAAGGAGATAAATTAAGACACAACTCTATTTCTTTTTCAATTTCCTGGCTCCTTAATTTCTTTACTTTGTTTAGTACTGAAGTATAAAAACTCTGAAAATCTTGAGGCATCAGATACTCTAGCTTACAATTTACAATATGTGTTATTTGAAATAAGTTTTTTGTTGTTTCATACCTCAAGTATATCTCGCTGTAAGGTCCGATTATTCTGAGCACCTTCACTTTTTTATACTCCTCTAACTGAATGTTGTAGTTATCGAACTTATACATAGTGCCAGCGGCAGTTTTGATTTTCGAAGKAATCCATGATAGGATACCTATGCTGTATAAGATTATTCCACTCGACCAATCCAAACGCAACTGCATTGCGTGCTGATACTATCCGAACGAATGGAAGAAGATCTACAGGTGAAATTCCCACTTCCAAAGTTTTGGTGTTGCTTCTGTTCAGCCCATAATGTGTAGATCCAACGAATGGTCCATCTTGGTTAGCACCTTCTGTTTCCATGGATCGTTGCATCATCAGCTTCTTCTATTTGTTGTATAACATAAGACTGTTAAATCCTTGAAGCGCCCAACTATGTAAGCCATTATTCTTAAAATCTATAATACATACCGCTAAATGATAAGAAATAATATTATGCTAGTATCACTAGTTATCACGTCTCACCACTAAAACACTGAACAGTGAACTGAAGCACAGACGACTGTTGATACTGTAACTGGCAGAACTTCATTGGCCACTTGAATATATACCACAGAAACATGTTCTAGATGGTTCCCGTAATGCTGACAGCAGAAATATTGAACAATTATGGGTTTATATTTCGCTTACTAAGCGACCAGACCACCCTGCCACGCGAATGCATTGCTGGTAATATGCGCTCCTTTACTAACGTCTTCCTTTGATAGTTTACCTTCTATGTAGATATGGTTAGCGTATGTTGCCGTAATTAGATCCTGGCATTGTATAGCTATCCGTATTTCATCTGATTTGTGGTACTTGCTTGATCCTTTTTAAGCAGGACGATCTCAATTTGAAACATGTTTATGATGACCATGTCACAACTGACATGACATATCAGCAATTTAAAATAATGTTTAAGGAGTGTTGGAAAGACAAATATGGCTTCTTAACAATAGACAAAGACAGTTCCGGTGTAGGCCGATACCGTAAGGGATTTGATACATTCATTTATTTATTGTATTCAGTTAGGATTATTACTTATACATTTTCGAGTCGCTCTGAACCGCTTTTCAACTGCTCTCAAACCGCTCTCGAACCGCTCTGAACCGCTCTTGAACTGCTGTGAACCGCTCCCGAACCGCTGCTGACCTCTCCGAACCGCTCTYCAACCGCTCTGAACCSCTCCCGAACCGCTTCCGAACCGCTCCCGAACCGCTTCCGAACCGCTCCCGAACCGCTCTGAACCGCTCCCGAACCGCTCTGAACCGCTCTCGAACCGCTCTGAACCGCTTCCGAACCGCTCTGAACCGCTCCYGAACCGCTCTGAACCACTCCCGAACCGCTCTGAACCGCTCCCTAACCGATTTGAAACGCTTTCGTACCCTATCGTTACTGAACCGGCCTGAAGCGCCCTGAAACGCTTCTACTTGTAGAGATATAAATATAATTAGTTATTGCCGTTATTATTAGACTGCTTTGTGCAATCATGGATAGTGAATCACTAAAGAAAGCTCTCATTAGAGCAACTCAGTCAGTTAGGAACAAGTACCGTGCTTTACGTAAAGATAGATACAATGAATAAATCAAATTAGAGAAAACGTATACGCCGATCGTAGAACCAATAAAAAAATTTGCTAATAAACTTGTTAAGACTGAACCTGTAAAAGCTGAGCACTGCGTTCCTAAAGAAGAATCCGTGGTTACACAAATATCACCGTTCAAAAAGGCACTGACTTCTACACCGAGAACTCCCGTCTTTCTTAACGTAGAGGAAATAGCCAGTGCAGAGCCAGAAAATGTTGGTAGTGTGCAAAATGAAAGCGTAATACAGTTGAGAGAAGCTTTGGCAAATGCCCCTGAGGAAGTGGATGAGTTCTTATCACATTACGATCCGTTACCTAGAAGATATTTAGAATTAATGATACGAGGTACACAGGATATATTTGACACTCAGTATGGTGTTCACTATGATGTAGATACCTCTACTTGGCGAATTGGAAGCACTGAATTACAGTTGGATGGCGCAGATTTGTTATTAGGTGGGCACGAGTATAAGGGAACTCCTGGCCTTTATGAGTTAATATTTAAAAAATATCCACGTAATTACACCGATCAAGATAAACAAATGTATGGTGAAATCCTAGATTTAACAAATTAATATAGAAAGAATTGCAATCCCAAGGGTCAGATTATAGGTAACAAGGGTTATAAATATCTCAATATAATAAAACCGTTGTTATGGGAACGTACTCGGTCAAGAAAACGGATTCATAGCGTTGGATCCAATTCTACGGGTTGTAAACGTTATGGAATTTCTAAACAAATTGCAAACAAACCCATTGAATACATTTACTGGAATACAGCTCATGCTTTATGCTTTATGCATCAAAAGTAGGTGGCAACACTGGTAATGATAATGAAATAGTTTCCATTATGGAAGAATTCAGAGAAGAAGGTATAATTGAGTAACCCCATAACTAGTTAATTTCAAATCAAACATGCCTGTCAACAAGTTCGGACGTAGTTCTCCCAATCGCAAGCGTTTTAATGAATCGTACAGAAGTTGTTTACGATAAACCTATTTATGTGGGTTTCTGTGTTTTAGATATATCCAAAACTATAATGTACGATTTTTACTACGGTTTCCTTAAAAAATGGTATGGTGATAATGTTGAATTGCTATATACTGACACAGATTCGTTTATTTTAGAGCTTTATACGGACGACTTCTACAAAGACATGAAAAAATAATATTACCAAATCTGATACATCCAATTATGCAATAGACAACAAATTTAACATTCCCAAAACCCCTTCTGTACTTGGAAAAATGAAGCATGAGTATGCGGGCCAAATAATTTATGAGTTTTACGGTACAGGAGCTAAATGCTATTGTGTTATAACAGAGAAAGACGTAACTAAAAAGGCTAAAGGAGTAAAACAGAATGTAATACGAGAAAAAATCCAACCAGAGCACTACAAGTGTTGCATTGAAAATAGTACGCGAATACTGCAAAGCATGCATGTGTTTCGATTGTACCTGCACGATGTGTACACAGTAATAAAATATAAAGTGGCCCTCTCACCAGATGACGATAAGAGGTATGTACTTCTGGGTAGTATTGACTCTTTAGCTTGAGGTCATAAAGACATAAATTTACATATCCAAAATGACATTGAACTACATCGATTATTAGATTTTTTGGAACGTAATAGGGAATGATACATGGCCCTATGTAAATAATGTAAATAATTACTTATTATTTTTAGTTATTTTTATATTATTTTAGTTAATACAGTAGCTGTTATGTACCAATTTTATTGTATTATATAATGTATTTATTTATCTACAATATATACTAACTAGTTGAAAACGTTTTTGTTTATCCAACTGTTGTGTGAATTGTCGAAACCTAACTACTTCACATACAAAATGCGCCCGTTTCTTTTCAAAACTTTTTCCACTAAATAGACGTCCGAATACTTAGCATGTTGTAGTTCTTGTGTGTAAATTGCTCCAAGGATTGGTTGTCCGATCATGTCTTTTGAGAGGTGAGTAGTTGGGTTGGTTAGTTGCACTTTATAAATCTTAAACAATTCGCTACTCCAATTAGGTGTATAGCCTTTAGCAAATTGTGATTTATATTTAGAGATACGGACTACATCTCCTTCTTTATATTTTTGCTTATCCATGACCTTATGGTGACTAAAACACTCCAAGTTGGTTTCAGGTCTCACATCTGACGCTTTCTTTTTAGTAGTGGAACGAATGCGGTTATTGTAAGTATTCGTTACTTCATCGAGAACGAGAATATCCGTCCAGAAATGCTTACCCCGCAGACTAAATACGCGTTACAATGTTTTCAGGGTGCGTATTACGCGTTCAGCTATTGCAGCCTTTTTTACGCTATATGTTGAGTAGTGATTAACTCTATAAGCATTCATGATTTTGCTCCAGTGTACATTATAGAATTCTTTACCTCTATCTGTCTGCAAGTTTTTTGGAACGGTACACTGTTTGAAAATATCTTTAACTGCTTTAGATGTTTCTGGTCTAGTCTTGGATTTTAGAAGACGAGTCCACATAAATTTTGAATAACAGTCAATAACAACCAAAATATATTTATATCCTTTATTTATTTTAGCATAAGTAGTTCCATTAAATCAGCCTGCCAAAGATCGCCAAAGCCTTTAATCAGGATATGTCTCCGCTTAAAGTTGCGACGTGCTGGTTTATGTAGTTCAATAACAACTTGCTCTTTGACTCCAATCATGACGCATTGCTTTCTTCCGCTCTAATAAATTGTCCGTTTTCGTATTATTTTTTTATTTCTTTTGTTGAAGAGTAGGTTGTTGCCATATATTCCGGTAGCAGGGGCACCTGGGGACTTCTTTGTATGTCTTCCATTTTTCTCTCCATCATAAGCAATTTAGCTACTATATCCTGACGAAGGTTGTTTATCGTAACTTTAATGCTTTGCAATGTGCGATTATTTAAATCAGAAACGGATTCACTGTACACATCTCTCACAATCTTTGATAATACTTTTAGTTGGAATATATGGAGATATCTTTTGTTGACGACATCATCTTCATCAATAGCATCAGCTGCATGGCATAATCATTTATTTCCGATATCAAAGTCGCCTCCAGTTGTTAATGAAAATCCTACACCTGGAGGCCCTATCACTACTTTGCGATTGGGAGAACTACGTCCGAACTTGTTGACAGGCATGTTTGATTTGACATTAACTAGTTATGGGGGTTACTCAATTATACCTTCTTCTCTGAATTATTCTATAATGGAAACTATTTCATTATCATTGCCAGTATTGCCAACTACTTTTGATGCATAAAGCATAAAGCATGAGCTGTATTCCAGTAAATGTATTCAATGGGTTTGTTTGTAATTTGTTTAGAAATTCCATAACCTTTACGACCCGTAGAATTGGATCCAACGCTACGAATCCGTTTTCTTGACTGAGTACGTTCCCATAACAACGGTTTTATTATATTGAGATATTTATAACCCTTGTTACCTATAATCTGACCCTTAGGATTGCAATTCTTTCTATATTAATTTGTTAAATCTAGGATTTCACCATACATTTGTTTATTATGATCGGTGTAATTACGTGGATATTTTTTAAATATTAACTCATAAAGGCCAGGAGTTCCCTTATACTCGTGCACACCTAATAACAAATCTGCGCCAACCAACTGTAATTCAGTGCTTCCAATTCGCAAGTAGAGGTATCTACATCATAGTGAACACCATACTGAGTGTCAATTATATCCTGTGTACCTCGTATCATTAATTCTAAATATTTTCTAGGTAACGGATCGTAATGTGATACGAACTCATCCACTTCCTCAGGTGCATTTGCCAAAGCTTCTCTCAACTGTATTACGCTTTCATTTTGCACACTACCAACATTTTCGGGCTCTGCACTGGCTATTTCCTCTACGTTAAGAAAGACGGGAGTTCTCGGTGTAGAAGTCAGTGCCTTTTTGAACGGTGATATTTGTGTAACCACGGATTCTTCTTTAGGAACGCAGTGCTCAGCTTTTATAGGTTCAGTCTTAACAAGTTTATTAGCAAATTTTTTTTATTGGTTCTACGATCGGCTTATACGTTTTCTCTAATTTGATTTCTTCATTGTATCTATCTTTACGTAAAGCACGGTACTTGTTCCTAACTGACTGAGTTGCTTTAATGAGAGCTTTCTTTAGTGATTCGCTATCCATGATTGCACAAAGCAGTCTAATAATAATGGCAATAACTAATTATATTTATATCTCTACAAGCAGAAGCGTTTCAGGGCGCTTCAGGCCGGTTCAGTAACGATAGGGTACGAAAGCGTTTCAAATCGGTTAGGGAGCGGTTCAGAGCGGTTCGGGAGTGGTTCAGAGCGGTTCGGGAGCGGTTCAGAGCGGTTCGGAAGCGGGTCAGAGCGGTTCGAGAGCGGTTCAAAGAGGTTCGGGAGCGGTTCAGAGCGGTTCGGGAGCGGTTCGGAAGCGGTTCGGGAGCGGTTCGGAAGCGGTTCGGGAGCGGTTCAGAGCGGTTGAAGAGCGGTTCGGAGCGGTTCAGCAGCGGTTCGGGAGCGGTTCACAGCAGTTCAAGAGCGGTTCAGAGCGGTTCGAGAGCGGTTTGAGAGCAGTTGAAAAGCGGTTCAGAGCGACTCGAAAATGTATAAGTAATAATCCCAACTGAATACAATAAATGAATGAATGTATCAAATCCCTTACGGTATCGGCCTACACCGGAACTGTCTTTGTCTATTGTTAAGAAGCCATATTTGTCTTTCCAACACTCCTTAAACATTATTTTAAATTGCTGATATGTCATGTCAGTTGTGACATGGTCATCATAAACATGTTTCAAATTGAGATCGTCCGGCTTAAAAAGGATCAAGCAAGTACCACAAATCAGATGAAATACGGATAGCTATACAATGCCAGGATCTAATTACGGCAACATACGCTAGCCATATCTACATAGAAGGTAAACTATCAAAGGAAGACGTTAGTAAAGGAGCGCATATTACCAGCAATGCATTCGCGTTCTTATTTAAAGAAATTAGGTTCGAGATTAACGGTATTGTCGTAGATTTTTGTAAAGAACCAGGCATAAAATCCAGTATCTTGGGATTATTATTGTATAATTCTGCAGAGTGCAGGGCTCTCAGTGTGGCAGGGTGGTCTGGAATTGGTGTATATAATGAAATTAATGATGATGGTACTTTTTGTGTACTAATTCCACTTGAATTTTTACTTGGTTTTGCTCGCGATTATAAGAAGGTGTTAATGAACGTAAGACAGGAATTAATTCTGATACGTAGTGGAAGAGATGAGAACTGCTATGTTAGTGTAGATACCTAAGCGTCTATCGATATCTCAAGGATTGAATGGAGGGTTCCGCACGTAACAGAAAATGACGTAATAAGGCTTGAGTTGTTGAAGCAAGTTAATCAGGATGCTCTTATAACAATGGCCTTTCGGCGTTGGGAAATTTATGAATTACCTGCCTTGAAACCTACAAAATTAGATTTATGGCAAGTCCGATCCTCTTCTAACTTGGAGAAACCTAGATATGTAGTACCAGGATTTCAGAGGAAAAGGAAAAATAAATTACAAATAGCTAGTAACTTTGACCACCTCAGTATTACCAATATAAAGTTATATCTGAATTCCGAATCGTATCCATATCAGCAATGGAATATGGATTTTGATAAAAATAAGTATGACACTGCATACATCAATTACATTAATTTCCAGAACAGTTATTTAGGTCGTTCCTCTGAATCACTAGTGAGTTATGATGAATTTAAAAATAATTCACTCTTTGTTTTGGACTGTTCAAAACAAAACGAAGCTATTAAAACAAGTGTAGTTGATGTCAAAATTGAAATGGAGGGGATGCGCAATTTTCTCCAAGATGCCGTTGTGTATGCTTTATTATTCACGATACTGTCGTCGAATATAGGCCGCTAGGCGGGGAAGTCAGAAAACTTTAAGATACTGTTAGTAGACATACAAGGATTCACAGTTCCTGGCTTTGTGTTAAAAAAAACTTGCTGTTACAAACGGTAGAACAACGACACATTACGTTTTCTGACCTCCGCCTCCATACACACAATTGGGTAAAAAGGAAAAGAGACAGGTGCGTTCGGTGGAAAAATTTCATCATAGCATCCGTTGGAATACTGGTTTTACAAGTTTAAAGGAACTGTCCCGCATACTCCAACGCGTTACATTTGGAGAATCTATAATTTATTGCAAAGGACTATTGAAAGTTAATYTTCTTAAAAAATATTTACCAGATAGGATAAAAGTGTATAATATAGGAAATCATGTTCAATTTTCACTCAAACATTATATTRCAGAACCTCCTTGTTTTGCCCATKATTTAAGTACACGCTTTTGTGCAATTACCACTATAAMTGTAATGCAGAAATATTTGTATAATAAACAAGTACTAATTTAAATATTTTTTATTTCAATCTACGGTACCTAAAACAATATGTATAATAAAAATATCAATTGCATCAAGTTCGAAGTCTGAAAGCATATCTGCCCATTGTTCATCTTCACCTCTGGACGTGCTCCCCATGCGCTCAGTTTCCGGTTTTCTTCTATCTTCTAGTTCATACTCACTCTTGGATTCTAGAAACTGAATAGAACATTAGAAATAATATTACTAAAAGGATTACACTATTTACCCTCAAAACTGCTTCTGCCGTTGACGCGGTATATTAGTTCCAGTAAGTAATAGCGAGTGGGCAAGTCCAATAGTCGTGGTTCCAAAGAAGAACAATGATATTCGTATCTGTGTTGACTTTAAAGTAACATTAAATCAAGTTTTGCGAGCAGATTTTTATCCTCTGCCAAATATTAATGATGTACTTACTAGTTTGACAGGTGGCTGTGTTTTTACAGTGCTCGATTTATCAGGTGCATATCAGCAATTAAAAGTAAAACCCTCATGTCAAAATTTGTTAACTATCAGCACACATGTTGGCTTGTTCCGTTATAAGAGGCTTACTTATGGTATCACTAGTGCTCCAGCAATTTTTCAGTCCACGATGGACAGAATTTTGTCAGGCTTATCAAGCACAGTTTGTTATCTTGACGATATATTAATTACAGGGAAAGATATAGAGGACTGTTACAAGAATGTTTGTCTAGTCTTGGAACGTCTGCAAAAATACAATGTCCGTGTTAATTTATCTAAATGTGAATTTTTCAAATCAAGTGTAACATATTTAGGACATATGATTGATTCTAGTGGTATTCACCCTGCACCAGACAAGATAGATGCTATCATTAATGCCCCTGAACCTCGTAATATAACAGAATTAAGAGCGTACATTGGCTTACTAAATTTTTATAACAAATTTTTGCCAATGTTGTCCACTGTCATAAAACCATTGTATAATCTTTTACAAAAGGATGTAGCATTTAGTTTCTCAGATGCATGTAAACAAGCTTTTGAAAAAAGTAAGGAACTGTTGTTAAACAATCAAGTCCTTATACACTATGATGCATGTAAGCCGATAGTAGTTACTTGTGATGCTAGTGCTTACGGAGTAGGTGCTGTTTTGAGTCACCGCATAAATAATTTTGACTTTCCAGTTACGTTTGCATCTGCTACATTAAATGTGGCACAACGTTCTTACTCACAAATAGAGCGTGAGGCTTTGGCACTAATTTTTGCAGTGAAAAGATTTCACAAATTCTTATATGGTCGATCTTTTACTCTTGTAACAGATCATCAGCCCTTGAAATTAATTTTGAACCCAAAAAAATCTCTGCCAATTATGTCTGCAGCTAGAATTACTAGGTGGGCAGTATTGTTATCTGCTTATGATTATACCATTGAATATAGAAAAGGAAGTTTAATTAATAATGCAGATGGTCTCTCTAGATTGCCTGTGTCTAAGGAAGCAAATGTAGACCATGTAAACTCATTTAATGTTTTTGAAAATGTTCCATTATCTTTTGCAGATATTGCTAAAAATACTCAAACCAATATTATCTAAAGTTTTGGACTTGATTCATAAGGGCTGGCCTTGTAAGGTGAATGATGTAAATTTGCTACCATATTTTAGACGCAGAGTAGAATTGAGTGTTGACCAAGGGTGTATTTTATGGGGAAACCGAGTTGTGGTTCCATCTATCTTGCGTGACAGTGTATTAAACTTACTTCATGAGGAACATCCTGGAATAGTTAGGTCTAAAATGCTAGCACGTTCCATGATTTGGTGGCCGAACATTAACCAAGATCTAGAAACTCTAAGTGAAAAATGTGATTTATGCCAAAAAACTTGTAATCACACACCTGAAAAATACTTAACTAGTTGGCCAGTTACATCTCGCGTTTGGGAAAGAGTACACATAGATTTTTTCCATATTGAAAAACAAACACTTTTAATAGTTTTTGAGTCATTCTAAATGGATTGATGTTCACATCATGAATAATACATCAGCTGCTAAAGTTATAGAAAAACTGAAACTGTCATTTTCTGTTTTTGGATTGCCACATAGTTTAGTTAGCGATAATGGACCTCCATTTAACTCAAGCGAGTTTGACAAGTTTTGTCAGGCAAATGGTGTTACTCCAATTAAGAGTCCTCCTTATCATTCCCAGTCAAATGGTTCAGCAGAGCGAGGGGTACAGATTGTCAAGAAAGCACTTTTTAAATCAGCACATGTGACAAACAAGCAAATTTTGCCACTAAGTCAAAGAATATGCCATTTTTTATTTGCATACCGTAATACCCCAAATGTTTCAACTGGTTGTGCACCTTCTGAATTCATGTTTAAGGTTAAGCCACGTACTCGTTTAGACTTATTAAAACCTCAATTTGGTAAAATGCAGAGCAAAAATGCTGAAATAAAAGGAGGACATAATAAACCATTATTTGCTATGGGAGAAAAGGTATATGTAAAGGTTAAAGACAATTCATATTCAAATATTGGTGTAAAATGGGTTGTAGGTACTATAGCTAAACTGCTGAGCAGCGTAACGTACTTAATAAATGTAAATGGTAATATTAAGCTTGTTCATGTAAATAGCATTAAAAAGTGTTATGTTAATGAAGACGAAATTATTTGTAAACCGTCCATTCCAATGGAACCTATTATACAACAAACTGTCGAAACACCTGTTAAAGAAGCAGCGCCAGAATTACCTGTCCCAAGTGAAATTAGTGTTCGTTCGCCAGAATTGGAACTGAGACGCTCGAAGCGTAATATTCATCCACCTAAACGCCTAAATTTATAATGATGTTTTTAGTACGCACGTAATTTGTCTTTTTGTGAAGAAAGGAAGAAAATGTTGTGTTGTCAATAATTTCATACATGTTAAAAACAGTTGCAGTTGTAACCTTAGAGCTTCCAGTGAATAATTGTATAATCAGCCTGTGTCTTAATTATATTAATTTGAGCTAACTCCTGGTGAAATACATAACATCTAGAACATGTTTCTGTGGTATATATTCAAGTGGTCAATGAAGTTCTGCCAGTTACAGTATCAACAGTCGTCTGTGCTTGTTCACTGTTCAGTGTTTTAGTGGTGAGACGTGATAACTAGTGATAGAATAATATTATTTCTTATCATTTAGCGGTATGTATTCTAGATTTTAAGAATAATGGCTTACATAGTTGTATGGGCGCTTCAAGGATTTAACAGTCTTATGTTATACAACAAATAGAAGAAGCTGATGATGCAACGATCCATGGAAACAGAAGGTGCTAACCAAGATGGACCATTCGTTGGATCTACACATTATGGGCTGAACAGAAGCAACACCAAAACTTTGGAAGTGGGAATTTCACCTGTAGATCTTCTTCCATTCGTTCGGATAGTATCAGCACGCAATGCAGTTGCGTTTGGATTGGTCGAGTGGAATAATTTTATACAGCATAGGTATCCTATCATGGACTACTTCGAAAATCAAAACTGCCGCTGGCACTATGTATAAGTTCGATAACTATAACATTCAGTTAGAGGAGTATAAAAAAGTGAAGGTGCTCAGAATAATCGGACCTTACAGCGAGATATTCTTGAGGTATGAAACAACAAAAAACTTATTTCAAATAACACATATTGTAAATTGTAAGCTAGAGTATCTGATGCGTCAAGATTTTCAGTTTTTATACTTCAGTACTAAACAAAGTAAAGAAATTAAGGAGCCAGGAAATTGAAAAAGAAATAGAGTTGTATCTTAATTTATCTCCTTTGAACGCTAACAAAATATGTATGTTAGAAATGATATTATGGAATAAGAATAAAATTGTGTATGATCTAGAAATGTGCAATAAATATTAAACAAAAAGTAGTGCTTGGTCTTATTCTGTTAACAGCACCTAAATTTGTACCCATTAAATCACAACTTTAGTATTAAATTCTATATAATATAAAATAGCGTAAAAATCTTATTACAAATCATACAAATTACGTAGGTTATTTAGCGAACGCGCTTTTTAAAAAAACAACTTTATTGCTTGAGAGTCAGTACAAAGAGTGATCTAACTTTTACAGCTGTATTATTACAACACCCCGCATTAAGATGCTAGGTATGCATTTMTTTTATGTGTCGTCATATCTGGATGTTGCGTAATTCCKCCCTTGGTAGTCCCGAGACTCCGACGAGGGTTAGAACTTGGCGTGGTCAGGCAGCTTGGTCCCTGTAGGGGTAGCTTCTTCTGGACTTTGGGCTGAGTTTTTCTTTCTTGAATTTCTCCATAGGTGTACTAGGAAAAGGCCACCTATGATGACAGCAACATACAGCAGGGCGGTGCTGGATAGATGCAGAGTGTCTGCGTAGTTTCCTTCTGGGATTGGCTGTAAAATTTGAATATTATGACTTAATTTAGACATTTCTAATTTTGATAGTTCCAATTTCGGCAACGTGTTGCTTGGGACCTTTTCTGCTGTGAAGTTGAGGTCTTCGAACAGGATTGGTTGGCCTCTGGAGGTTTGGTTGAAACGTAACAGCTGACCGGTGACGTAGATGTGGCAGTTTCCATTTTCTTTGAAGAGGAAGGTGCCTTGCATCTTCTTGCTGGACCATGTTTCCTTGCAGCTACTTTTAACTTCGGTTGGGCTGTCGAATATGGCTAGGTATTGATTTACTTCTTCCAAATATTCGAGTGACCATTTTCTTGAAATCTGTGTGACTTGGCATTGTTCGAATTTTGAAAGTAGGACGTTTTTCTCGCATGTAGTGTCGCTATATTTACGCGACTTTTGTTGGCAAAAGTATTCATCGGTAATCATAGTACATTTATGTGCAAGCGGTATCAGTTCTGAATCAGATTTTAAAATGTAATTAGATACTGGAATGATCGTTCTGAAGTTTTTTGTTGGTAAAGGCAAAAAATAGTAAAGATTGAATTTTTGTTTGTCATAAAGTGGAACCTGAAGGAAATAAATTATTTCTTTGTTTAATATTGAACATTTTGGCTTAAGAGGGGCATTTACTTGGAGCGATAGGACAGAAATGTAAATTATGCAACCCATATTACCAGCGGGACATGGGACGTAAGAGGGTAGCCGATAGGTTGACATCGCACAAAGATCGTACGAGCAACAGACGGGCTAAACTAATATTCGGAAAATTGCTGACTGTAGGGTGTGCATAAAAAAGTAAGCATGATATTAGTAACTTATTATGATATTATACCAGGTTATTCAAAATATGGAATAACTTATTTATTTCTGTAAATATGAACTATATAACATTTCATTCTAACTGCATGATTTCTGTAGGAACTTTTATAACAATTTTCCTTCCGCCTCMCCATTGCTTCGGCAGACAGTAAATTAATGTGAAAGAGCTTTTARCATTAAACTTGWCCCGTGTAATTACTAATTAGACATACAATCTTAGAAATCCAGTCATATCGGAATAGATCGTATACCGCTCGATCATTCCCGACAGGATTGTATCTTAGCCTCACTGTTCACTGGATACCACGCGACGGACCTGGTGGGGATGGGCATTCGCATTCTGCTCTCGTGACATACTCGTGCGAAAGGGTTTGCGGTTTTAGATTTTTTGAATGTTTTTACTCATTTATCGTGCTCATGTTTTTGGTAGTGTACAAAGAAATATGTAGCTACAACGTGGAGTTCGAATTTTTCGTTTATGTGCCTTAGTTTTTGAGAAATAGCTCGCCAAAAATACGCATTTTTAAGCAAAATATAACAACAAATATTTACATTACTGTACCAAATTCAGAAAAAACTCGAACTCTACGTTGTATCTACATCTTTTGTCATTGCCATGTCGAAATTTCACTTCGAAAAAGTTTCAAATAACTCGGTAAAATGTAAAACGGTAGGTGCTTAAAATGACCCGATTCGCTCTAGGTAAACGCCCCTCTTAATTAGATGTCTAAATGTTTGCATGTTATTTACTTTTACTTCAAATGGAAATTGTTGTTGATAAAATGGCTCAATCTTCGTTAACTCGATTAATAGTTCAGAGTTTGTTATTATGCTGGGGTGTAGGATATTTATTTGGCAAAATGTGATTGAATTTTCGAGGTCCTGCAAAATGCTAATAATTATATTAAAAAGATGGATTAATTGATTGAAAATGTCTTTGGCAAAAAGTACATCGAGGTGATCATTGGTGTCACTTATAATTTTTTCAAGTTGCATTAACCTAGAAGTTAATAGAATTTCATTATGTCTAATGTTCGTTACTGTATAGTTGAATTTTTGAATAATTTCGTTATTAATAGAATATTGCTTATTAATTTGCTCGACAAACTTGTTTTGGGTTTTCTTGATTTCATTTATTGAATTTTGGATATTTCGACCGTCTTCGCTGTCTAAGTTTCCAGTTAGTTGTTTAATAATAGTGCCCAGTCCATCGACTAAACCTCTTTTACTTCTGTTTGATTTTGTGAATATTTGAAKTTTTTCGTTTATTATGTCAATACTATATTGGGAAATTTTGAGATAATTTGAAATTTCTGTTTTGTAAGTTTGGTCTGCCAGAGTCATCGTTTTAATTTTGTCGTGCTGGGACAAAAGTTTTTCGAATTCGTCTATGAGTGGCGAAAGTTCGAAGTAATGTATTAGTACATGGTTTGAATTTTGAATTTTGGCGGTCCCTAGGTTTATTGGCAAAATACCTGGGTTTGTTGTGAGGTCTACTACATCTTGGCAAGTTAGTTCTGTTGTGAGGACGAGCCACACGCAGATGTACCTGCAAGAACGTTTTCGTTAGGTCGTTTTACGTTACTGATATGTAATTTTGTAAATTTTCTTCCAGTTTTAGAAAAATCAATTTCTGGTTTAATAGTTTTGCGGTCATAATCTACGCTAATGATTTTTCTTTCTTGTATCGATTTCTTGATTTAGATCTAAAATTACTTTTAACGAATACTTTCTCTGGTAATTTGGGAACTTCTTCTCTGTTTTCATTTAATTTGTTAATTTTGTGTTCTTTCTGATTTTTCAGGTTTGTATTGACGATTTTGTGTAAAGTTTCTATTTTTGTTCTGTGATTTTGGACAAAGTTGTTTATTAACTGTTGTTCAAAATTTGTGTCTAATATTTGTTTTGAATCGTAATGTCCATTTAATATTTCGAAAGGGGTCATTTTAGTTGCGGAATGTATGGAATTGTTGTAGGCAATGATAGCGTACATAAATTTTGTGGCAATGGAATCGTTTTTGAACTCGTCTTGATTATTAATTAAATTTACATGTTCTAATAGGGTTGAATGGAACCTTTCAATTATACCGTTACTGGCTGGATGGTGAGGCGAACAAAAATGAGTTTCAATTTTATGTAAAGTTAAAAATTCTTTGATCAGGCCATTATCAAATTCAGAGCCATTATCTACAACTAGCATGTGCGGTGTAGAATGGTGTGAAAAATAATGCATTAGATTTTCGGATATTTCCTGAGCTTGTAGCGTTTTAAGTATATATGCTTGAGTATATTTACTAAAAGCATCAACTATTGTTAGAAATTTATTTTTGTTGTATGTGAGAATGTCGGCGTGTACAATTTCGAATGGTTTTACTGGTGTTGGGGTAATATTGAATTTTAATTTTAAAGGTTTTCTGTCATATTTAACGACTTGACAAATATCACAGTTATTAATGTAATTTTGAATAGATTTTTGTAGGTTAGGCCAATAGTATTTTTGTGTTAATTTCGCTAGTGTTTCATTCATACCACGGTGATTCGTTTTGCCTGTGTGATACATTTGTATGACATATTGTTGATCATTTTCGTCTGTTACGTCCTCTAAAATTTTTGTGCATTTTTTGAATTTTAGATTGCTGTCAAAATTTTGTTGTATGATGGGTTGCAAAAGCTGAAATAATTTATCGTTATCAAAATATAGCGAATAAGATACATTTGGAACGATATAATTTCGAACAAATTCTGTGAATTCGGTACCGTAATTATTTTCGGAAAGTTGTATGACGAATCGCTGTTTGCTGTTAGAAAATAGTTTTAGTGTGCTCGGTTTAGCTGGATTAGATTTTACCAGTATAAGATGAATTTGGTTTTTTGCGAAATTTAGCGGATCTTCTGTAATTTCTATATTACAGATTGAATTTTCGTGACTAGTATGGATTGTATTTCCATCGTCAAAATCAGACATAGCATGATCATCAATTTCGGGTGTTTCTACTATTAAAGAATTATTATCGTCTTCTTTATTAGATTTTTCTTTATCAAATTTTGCATTAAACTGTTTCATATATTCGAAAAATGGTGATTCGGTTTCGTTTATATTTAAATTTGGAATTCTGGACAGCGCATCTGCATTTTGGTTTAATTTACCTTTTTTATAACAAATTTCGTAGTCGTACTCTTCTAACCGTAATCGCCAGCGAACCAATTTAGAATTAGGTTCTTTCAGGCTAAAAAGCCACTGAAGCGGTTTGTGGTCTGTTACAATTTTGAATTTTTGTCCAAACAAGTAGGGTCTAAAGTATTTAGTAGCCCAAACAATCGCAAGTAGTTCCTTTTCTATTACGCTGTAATTAATTTCGTGTTCATTTAGAGTTCTTGATGCATATGAAATAGGTAAGTCCGAACCGATAGGGCCTTGTGACAAAATAGCTCCTATAGCGTAATTACTAGCGTCTGTTGTAAGTACAAATGGCTTTTCAAAGTCAGGGTATTGAAGAATTGGCTCATTCGTCAAGAGGGTTTTGCAGTGGTTAAAACAATTTATATAATCGGAATTTGTTATATCTATTGAGTTGTCCTTTTTTAGGCAACTTGTAAGAGGCTTCGTGATTTTAGCGAAATTTTTAATGAATTTTCGATAATAGCCGATTAAACCTAAAAATCCTTTGAGTTGTTTTGTTGTACGCGGAATGGGATAATCTAAAATTGCTTGAATTTTGTCAGGGTTAGGTTTTATGCCGAAAGGTGTTATAACATGTCCAAGATAATGTACTTCTTTTTTCAAAAACTCACACTTGTCTAGCTGTACTTTTAAATTGAATTTTCTGAGTCTACCGAAAACATTTTTTAGATTTAGAATATGCTCTTGTAGCGATGTAGAAAATATAATAATGTCGTCCAAATAAACAACACAATTTTTTACGTTACACAAGACATTATCCATCACTCTCTGGAAGGTAGAGGGTGAATTCTTAAGACCGAAGGGCATGCGTAAAAATTCAAAAAGTCCGTATTCAGTACTAAATGCTGTTTTGCATGTATCTTGGGGTGCCATTTCAATTTGGTGAAATCCGCTTTTTAGATCAAGAGTTGTGAAATATTGGCTTTTGCCAAGTTTGTCAAGTATGTCATTAATATTGGGTATAGGATACCGATCGTCAATTGTTTGCTCGTTCAGTTTCCTGTAGTCAATAACGATTCTCCATTTTCGAATTCCTGACGCATCTAACTTTTTTGGCACAATCCATATGGGAGAAGACCATGGTGATTGCGAATGTTTTATGATACCTTGTTCTAACATGGAATTTATTTGTTTTTCCACTTCTGCTTTATGTACCTGGGGGTACCTATAAGTTTTCGTATGAATGGGTGTTTCGTTTTTTAGTTTTATTTCGTGCTTGACGGAATTTGTGAAGGTAAGTTTGTCGTTATCAAAGTGAAATATGTCAGCGTATGATTTTAATAACTGAATTATTTGTTTCCTTTCTTCCTGATTAGTGTGACTAAGGCGAACCTTGGACAAATCAAATTTAAATTTAGAAGTTTCGAAATTATTTAAATTATTTTCGGGAATCACAAATTGATTTTCGGGAATTGCTTGAAATGAACAATTGCCTAAATCAAAAGAAATTTGTTTTTCTGACGGATTGTTAGCAGTTGTGAAAGCGTAATTGTTTTTTACTTCAATTAAACATTCAGGTAGTTGTAGTCCGTTAATTTCTTGTTCTGGTAAAAGTGCAATGCCGTTTTCAATGTTATCAATTTTGACTTTTATTGCCTTATTACACTGAGGTTGTACAGTAATGCAGTTAATATTGTACTCCGAAAGTTTCTTCAGTTTAATGTCAATTTTAGTATTGGGCAAAATTAGCTTATGATTTTTTAAATCGATTAAAGCTTCTAAATTCTGCAAATTGTCTATACCAAGTAAACAATCAAAGTATTTATGAAATTTGAAGATATGAAATTTAGTGGATAAGTTGTTTGATTTAAATAATTTTGGACAGGGGATACTTATACTGTAATTTTGATTACTAGTTCCATGTGCTGTAGAAATTACGTAGGGGTCGTATTTAATAAATTTAGAAAAGTATTTTTCCGCAATTTCCGGATTTATAAACGATTTTGTAGAACCTGTCTAGCAAACACTTGAGCTGAAAATTTTGAAAAGGAATAATGAAATATGGTAATTGAGATTGAGAATAGTCAATATTTAGTAGTTCGATTAGTTTTCCATTTCCGAGGCTTCTGTCTCTAAAAAAATTATCTTCGTTTGAAATTTGTTCATTTTCGTCAAAGTAATTTTCATAGGCCGGTTGATCGTTAACTTCTACCTCTGAATTTTCATTGTTGTGTAACTCTTCGCTTATAAAATTTTGGTGAGACCTAAAGTTTTGTCAGAACTGTTCCGTAAGGTCGTTGATAAGTGTTTCTTGTACTTATGCTCATAGGCGTCGGTTTTGGGGGCACATAACTTGGTTTTGGCTTAAAGACGTTAGTTTGAGACGGTCCTGGTTGGATTTGTCTTTGTTGCATCGGTTGCGCGTGTCTAAAGGTTTGCGGCAATGTCATGGGTCTTTGAGTAATTATTTTTTGTTTTTGAATATTTTTGTCGGTTATATTGAAGTCATTTGTCAGAATGTGTAAAGCGCTGCTTAAATCATTGGGGTTTCTTGTACTTAAATAATCGCCAATTGGGTTATTCAAATGTTTCAAAAATACTCGTAACGCTAATTTCTGTGAATCCTCGTTAAGAACACTTCTCACGGGTTCGACGGTATTCATGTTGTTATGACTTATCTGCATGTTCAGATTATTCTGAACCTTGTTGAAGAATTCTAATGGTTTAAGGTTACCTTGTCTCATGTTGCAGCTCTATCTTTAACGTCTGTAAGTCGCGTTTATCAGAATAACTAGCTAACAGAGCGTTTTTTAATTCTTGCCAGTTATTAATTGTGTAAGAAGAAATATTTTTGGCTGCGTCGCCTTTAATTTTAGTCTTGATTGACTTTAGCAAAAATTTGTTAAAGAAATTATTAGGATTTTGCTGGTCATAGAATTGAGTTATCAACTCTTCACTATTTGTGATAAAATCTGTCAACAAAGATTGATTTCCAGTAAATTCCGGAATCATTTGAAGATATTCCATCTTAAAATTTAAATGTGCCATGGTGGCTATATTTGAAACAATGTTACTTTGAGATTCTGTTCGAATTATAATATTTCGAATAAGAGGTGATCTGCTTCGAGATCTAATTAATTGATTCTCTGGATCGGAATCTGAATCACTTGACATCTATGTACTACTCCTACCTTGCCAAATACATGCGTCCAAGTGTTGTCCTGGAGGTCGCTGTCTGACGAGGTCGTCGTTTGTCGGAATCGCTTCCTCAGTGAGTCTAGAATACGACGGCTTGTGTCTCTTCACGATTCGCGTTAACTACCGCTTTTCGGGATCTTKGCCGTTAATGTGTTAAACACAACAAATTTGCACTAGGAGTCCGTACACTGAAGTAGGCCTATTGTCAAATTTGCGGCAGATCCTACTGACTGCGCCAATTACGTAGGTTATTTAGCGAACGCGCTTTTTAAAAAAACAACTTTATTGCTTGAGAGCAGTACAAAGAGTGATCTAACTTTTACAGCTGTATTATTACAACACCTCGCATTAAGATGCTAGGTATGCATTTATTTTATGTGTCGTCATATCTGGAGGTTGCGTAATTTACATCACTTTGTAGGTATGTCAAAACCACCGAGTATTGTAATGCTAGTGTATTTGTTCCAGAATACGGAATAACTTGAAAACACAAATAGTTGGCATACTAGATACCTCTTGGATTAAATAAATGTCACGCAATCACGTAGCACTAACAGTTTACAGGTTTCATGCTTTCAAGGCTAAAGTCACGAAGTCACACACGATGTCAAATTATAGGTTTCACGATTTCATACCTGAAGTCACGAAGTCACGTACGATGTCGCATTACAGGTTTCACGATTACCCGTCTAATGTCACGCGGTCAGGCGTGGTATCAGGTTGCATGTCACAAATGTTTACGCTTCAGTAACGAACCGTCAAGATCAGGTTAGTGAACCCTGTTTATTAGGAAGCTATGGTGGTGGGCTCAGGTTCGGTGTAYCTGTGGTGGTGGCGGTGGGCGTAGAATCGGTTGTGGCGGTTGTGGCGGTCCCAATATCGGTCTATCTATACTACTCAAATACAATGGGGAAAACCTACAATTTTACCAAAATTCGAAGTTACAAACTTATCTGCCGCCGAAACACTTCACACATCTAACAATGAAATTAGATTTCGACAATTTATACGATATCAATAACATCGCCGAAAAACTGACGCCAATCCCGGAGAGCAACGGTATTCAGCATGCCTACAATTGGGTATTTGTCATGTATTTATATTTTGTTAAATCGCATTTTAAAAGGTAGCATCTGAAAAACATAGAAAAACTAATGCGGGAATAATCAAGAAAAACTTACACTATCACCACCTTCATCCGTGGGTCATAACAATGCGGTCACTCCGGTGGACAGACAAGGCGGTTTCACACACGCGCGGGAGATGCAAAAACAAAACATAAGTTACTCATCCGTTAAACTCAAACAGATACATTTAAGACTCACAGAGGGGTTTTCACCCCAGGGCCTCATCCTTGTTCTGTCTATGGCTTCATCCCTGAGATTACATCTTTATCAATGGTGGTTATGAATACCTTGTTAGTTTTCTCTCTTCAACAACTAGCTAGTGTCAACCTGAAATAGTAGAGGCTTCCCCGAACGCTCACCCTAAGGCCTATAGGGTCGCATTCCAATAGTCCGGATCGGGGGCATCTAATAAGGCTACCCTCTCCACCAGAACTATGTCATTCGAGTAGCCCGCATTACCCCCCGGAATGCAAGTCACCCACTCGAAGGAACCACGGCTGTTAACCGGGCACTCTGCGCTAGGGGTTTAAAACTGCCTGAGGCACATCATGGCCAAAGACCTCGCTCTCACTGCCTGAGGCACATCATGGCCAAAGACCTCGCTCTCACTGCCTGAGGCACATCATGGCCAAAGACCTCGCTCTCTCAGAGTCAAAATCAAGAACATTTCTCTCTGTCAAAAATGACACATCAATACTCATTGCCTACTTTTGCATCTCCTCGCGACGCTTATATTTCTCGCMAAAACAATTAATCGCACGCATACGCATTCGTTTCGATTTTAGTTTTTATCTTATTAACAGCGATTCTAAACATAGCAAGAAATTAATAAACGTACAAAAACACCTTTTATTTTAATAATAACGCAGATACAAAAATTGACATTTAACATTCGGCCAACCTAACAGGGTCGTGTCCTCACGACATAATTATTCGGTATCCCTACTTGATTTGTCTAAATTAGGCAATGGTACTTCATCTGAGCCACTGTCCTCATCGGTGGAATCTGATGTAATAAATGGATTTGATAATAATAAATAGATTTTATCAAAACAGGAGCAGATACTGAGAGTAATACATAATCAATAAAGGCAAAGTCTAGCAGAAGCTATTCTACTTAACCTTCGAAAAGAAACTTAAACTATATATATATTATGGTATAATTTATGAATACCCCTATTGTTAATTGATTATGCGTCTTAGGCTTCAGTTATTATTATCAACAGGTGTCTTATCTCCTTAGGTTAGCCTTCAAGTGTGGTCTTTGGGGATAGTAAGCTATTGCTTGAAACATTGAAACTGTATAACGAATTTGTCTTTCAGAAGAGAGTCTAACACTAACCATCTTACTGTACACACTTAAAGTTAGATCTCCGCTAATTTCGTAGTCGTAAATTATCATTCCGGTCGTATTGTAAATGTTAACTTTATAAATAAGTAATAAATGTTCATTGGTGTGTGTGATTGAAAATAAAAGTTTTTTTTTAAACATTTTAATTTTACGCACGTCGTAAAATATATTAGCACAGCAGTAAATAAAATTCGAATAAACCAAACAGGCTCACCAAATATAAAAAATAATTACATAAGTAATAAAGGCAAGTTCTACCAGTAGCTGTTTACTTAATCCTTAGAGTAAACTCAACTATTTATATTAGTCAGGACAGCAAAAAAATAGAATCAATAATAAACAAAATAGAGCACAAGTTCAAAAGCGATATTAAACAACCTATTAGTTGAATAGCAGTCAACGAACCTCATTGAGTCCGAACAAACTAAGAGAGTCATCGTTATCATGAAATCTGACGATCGAAAAATAACTGTCTCAGTTTAAATTTAAATTTGTTAATATTTAGTTTTTTTTTTAAACTCGCTCCGAAGGGTGAGCCTTACAGCCTTACAGCCTTACCGCCTTACAGCCTTACAGCGTTGTATGTGAGGCAGCGAACGAACATAACAGAGCGATGGCGAGGCAACAAATATTTAGCTTCATATCGTGTATCACGTGAGTGCGTAGATGAATGAGGGGCAAACTTAGACCTCAAGTTTTCACATGCATGAGAAGAATTTAGTACAGCATGGACGAAACAACTCAAATGAAGATTCCAGCGGGAATGATCAACAAAATTTAATCTTGAGCAATCTATATAAATATTGAGAGACCGTATAAGAAATTTTATACTACCTTTATAACCAAAGACCATCAACTGCGACTTAGACAAATTGAAGGCCATGTTCAGCAGACAATTTTCTTAATTTTTCAAGTTCTTCGTTCAGAATTTTGTCAACCCTTGCGAAATCATGCTTATCGAAACTAAAATACAACTGTGTATAGTCGGCGTAAGTTATTACTTTACAATGAAGAACTGAGTTCGCTATATCAGACGTACATATTATGAAAAGCAGAGATCCTAATGTGGAGCCTTGCAAAACACCAGATCTAACTGACAATTCAGAGGAGACACTATATTTATTTTACTACTTGGGTTCTATCGCTCAAATAAGATCTAATAAACTGTACCGACAAAGTGCTGAAACAGTAAGACTTTAGTTTGGTACATAACAGACCATGATTAATAGTATCGAACGCTTTTGAAAAATCTAGCAAAACAAAAGCACTGAGTAAACCTTTATCATAAGCTGAAACGAGATCATCCGTAACTGAAACTGGTGCAGTAGGAGTGCTTCGACCGCGCTTTTCCAAGAAAAGACAGTCAAATATCTGTTCGTAGACTAGAGATTCAAACAGTTTTGAAGCTGCACATAAGATGCTAATCAAATGTAAATCCGACAAGTTTTCAGAGTTAGACTTTTTAAGTAGAGGTATTGCGATGACTTTCTTCCACATTGTAGGGAAATAAGCTTTTTCGATACAACAATAATTGAAGACGTGTAATAGGTATAAATCAATAATGGAACTACATAAGTGCAACATTTTCAACGATATGTTGTTTGTGCCACAATTATCTTTTTTACGTTAAAGACTGCGGAATGTACCTCTTCTAAAGTAACCATTCTTAAAGAAAATTCTTGTAGGGATGGGAATCTAGCATTCTCACAATATTGCATTCTATGATTAGAGACGATATCATTTTTTTTAACTGGAAAATATGTGCATTAATAGAATTGCTATTAGACAGATTAGAAGGCAGTTTAGAACTGACTTTGATAGTACCAATTTTTAAATTGGGCAGAGCCGACCAAATACTGTGTATATCTCAACTAGAAGCAACTGAACCTATGTAACGACGTTTTTTCTATCCTAACAGAGTTCACAATCAAGTTCTTCAACCTCTTGTATACAGCAAAATTTTCAGGAAGTTTACTTCGTTTATATTTTCGTAAGGATGCACCACGTTTACTCATGAGACATTTGAGTTCAGGGCAACTCCACATTGCATTGGGCTTTGTTACTCTAGATGTTACCACCAGGGCATGCCGATCAGAGAGAAATAATTAGGGTGTTGAAATTTTCAAGTTTCTTATCAATATTGGTTTCACGTATCACATCAGTCCATTCAATAGATTCCAAACCTTCTCGAAACTCACTGACATCAAAGCGTCTGAAAGATCTACACATAAGTAACATATTTGGGCTCACATTTAATCTTAGGTGCACTAAATTCACAAGAAACCAATCTGGCCAGAAATATCGTCACAGTTCTTCGTACCGTATCTTGTAACATTCAGAGAATGGGATACGAATAAAGGATCAATCAGTAAGCTTGAGTTACCAGTCACTATAGTCGATTCATCCAAGACTTGCACCAAGTTTTACGCCTCCAAATGTGCACTCATATGGTTAGAAATATTTTAAGAAATTAATGTTGAAATCACCCAGACAGACAAATTAATCATACATACCGCAAACAAAACCAAATATATTATCAAGGGTTTCAACAAAATTGCCCAAGCTGGAGTTAGGCGGACGATAGCATACGCCGGATGCATAATTTACAGTCCCTACGCGGATGCTAAAAAACAAACAGTCAAGAAAGGAATCAATCTCGAAATCGAACTCCATTAACGAATTACAAAAAGTCGACTTGTTATATGCCGCCACTTCGTCCCTCAACACGATGCGTATAGCAAAGATTGTAACCAGGTATTGCTAAAATAGATACATCTGCATCATTAGACAACCATCTCGCGCCAACCATAACAATATCATAGTTTGCCCTTTGAACTAAATTGATACAATCTTGAAAATTTGCTAAGAGCGATCCTACATTAAGATGCACAACCTTCATAAAAAATATAAGCTAAAGTAATACACAATACAGGATATCTATTACCTCTAAATGACAACAAATACAACCTGACTTAATTAAATTAAATTAAATTGTATTGAAGTATGTTTAATTGCTAAATTAAAGAAAAGCAAAATTAATACTTAACAACCGGCGGTAGCTCCCGGAAAAGCATTACATTTTAAGCTAGCAACAAATCCGCGCCACACATAATAAAAAGATAACGTTGCCAATTAACTGCTACCAATACTGTTCTGTATATTGACTATATCGTCAACAGAATTTACAGAGTATTTACGACCATTTACTATTACTTTGACTTAACCCTGTCAAGTCCATACGTTACAAGTGTTAAAGTAATGTTTGAATCATGTTGAATTAATCAAAGTTACCAGATGAACTGACAAGTGTAAAAAAATAAGTCACGACAACAGATAAACTGTAGATAATTTACTTGTATGATTAATAAAATAGTTAATTAAACATCAAGAAATGAAGGAAAATGATGATGATGATGTTGATGATGAGTACCCATATTTGCATGAACATGAAGAATATGCAAGACATGTATGATAGAGGTATTAGATCTACCAATAATCACGCCGAAACAAAAGAGATCCTGTTAAGGCCAAGAACTTTGCTGAATAAACGTCTTTTGCACAAAAACTGTCAGCCGCTGCCTAAACGCCACTTATAATTACGACAAACGATAATTTGTCAAACCACTGCGCTGCGATAAAACGTGCTTAAACTTTTTGAATTCATCTCACCGAATCAGTGAACCGATTGTTTGACCACCAATTATAATTACGACAAACTATAATTTGTCAAACCACTACGCTGCGATAAAACGTGCTTAAACTTTTTGAATTCATCTCACCGAATCTGTGAACCGATTGTTTGACCCCACACCTGAATGAAAAACATAGAAAAACTAATGCGGGAATAATCAAGAAAAACTTACACTATCACCACCTTCATCCGTGGGTCATAACAATGCGGTCACTCCGGTGGACAGACAAGGCGGTTTCACACACGCGCGGGAGATGCAAAAACAAAACATAAGTTACTCATCCGTTAAACTCAAACAGATACATTTAAGACTCACAGAGGGGTTTTCACCCCAGGGCCTCATCCTTGTTCTGTCTATGGCTTCATCCCTGAGATTACATCTTTATCAATGGTGGTTATGAATACCTTGTTAGTTTTCTCTCTTCAACAACTAGCTAGTGTCAACCTGAAATAGTAGAGGCTTCCCCGAACGCTCACCCTAAGGCCTATAGGGTCGCATTCCAATAGTCCGGATCGGGGGCATCTAATAAGGCTACCCTCTCCACCAGAACTATGTCATTCGAGTAGCCCGCATTACCCCCCGGAATGCAAGTCACCCACTCGAAGGAACCACGGCTGTTAACCGGGCACTCTGCGCTAGGGGTTTAAAACTGCCTGAGGCACATCATGGCCAAAGACCTCGCTCTCTCAGAGCCAAAATCAAGAACATTTCTCTCTGTCAAAAATGACACATCAATACTCATTGCCTACTTTTGCATCTCCTCGCGACGCTGATATTTCTCGCCAAAACAATTAATCCCACGCATACGCATTCGCTTCGATTTTAGTTTTTATCTTATTAACAGCGATTCTAAACATAGCAAGAAATTAATAAACGTACAAAAACACCTTTTATTTTAATAATAACGCAGATACAAAAATTGACATTTAACACATCTAATCCACAAAACAGCTGTGACAGCTTATAAATTCGAAAAAATGGATCGTAAGGTGTATTTTTAATATTAAAAATGTGAATATATAAAGGGACCGCCAAAACGCGAACATGTTGGCCGTGACGTCAGGTGTCTTGTAAATGGCCGCTTGTTTACATCTGGGATCAACGCATCACGCGTCAGTCTCAGCCCGTCAATTTATCAGTTTGTTGTTTGCGTTCATTTTGTGACAAGCGAATTAAAATGCGCCAAGAAAAAGTGAAATACTTATGCGTTATGACTTCTGAATACATGTTCATTGTTATGGAATTTGTGTACAGCGACGAGCGGTTCAACGCGGCGGAGATGAGGAACGTAAAAGGAACAGCATAAGTGAACTTTTTATCAAATTAACGTAGCATTGATAATTTGATCACAGTGGGTTGTTGGAAACATACTATTTGTAAACGTAAAAATGTAAGAATCAAAAATGTACCCTAAACTTGATATTTATTTTACAGGTCAGAATAAATATAAATTGCCATTTATTTTCGGGGCTCTTGCGGCTCGTTTTCGGTCTGGCTTACAGTCGAATATATGGAGAATAACGTCGTTCTTTATTATATATAACATTTCTCTCTATCAACATAAAACGCATATAATTTTTCATATCCTCTTCGAGCTATAACAAAATGGAAACTGAATGGTAAGCACCTATAACCCCAAAAAGAATATAAAACTTACAGTAAGAATTAAGATGATCTTCACAACAGAAAAACAAACTGCGATTTCGGCATATCACGTCTAGGAGCCTTAAACAACTTTTTCATACGTTGATAATCTCGAGGAACGGTTACAAAATTTTTGTTAGCTGTACTGACTGAAGTACTTTTATAACCATGTACAAAACAACACTTGTTTTGTTTTTCATACATAATAGATGCTTGCAAAACTACACAAATCACTTTTTGGTGCGACCTCTTACACCGTCCTTTCACTAAACACCACACAAAAGCTTTTCCAAAACAAAAATGATACTACACCATTAAACAGCACGCTCCTCGGTAATGTTTACATGACACTTGACGTTACGAGTTGAATAACCTTGGATAGATGCGTTTTGGCGGTGACTCCTAAGATTTCAGACCCGAAATTCTCTACCTAAAAATATTTTTTTGTTTTTTTTTAACATGGCGTACGATATATATGCACCTCAAGATTGATTTTACGTAATTTTCAAAAAAGTGATAATACCCAATTCCACCACTTTGGGAATCTGCACCATTTTAATGGTCATCAGCGTCTTGTACATCTGCAAGAAAATCAAATTGTGCCGCAAGGAACCGGAAGAAAACCTTCGTCCCGATCCGGTAGAAGCCCAACCTGGAGAAGATTAAAAAACGTCAGTTATTTTTTCAACTTAGGGATGGAGGAGTAGAGGAGTTACGTGACCGCCACAACCAAGTTTAAGGCCAACGCAGCTCGAGTTTATCACATCGTAGAAACTGCATCAGCAAAAACACCTAGGTTGCATGTATGACATATGTTCTGTAATAGATCACTCTTAATCCAGCCTTCCGATTGTAAAGTAGTAAAATAAAAGCTTTTTAAAAACGGTTCCTTTCGTTTCGAATACTTAATTCCCGTTTCCGGCAATACATAACCCTTATTCTGTTTGTACGGTCGTCAATGATCGGAGTGCTAGGCAAAACCATTCAACGCGTGCGCTTGGAATATACCTCCGTTTATTTTAATTGTACCCAGCTTCAGTGTTCGTCCGTCTTCCGTCTGCCACAACCATCAACTTTATGTGCCATTCGTTATTGCACTCTTCGGAAAACTCTTAAATGCTCTTCTATTTTATAGAGTTCCAACACTTCTGCTAACCACGAATGAGGGACAGACACTGTCATATGCTTTTTAATGACCTATGTATGCAGCATACAGCAGTCTTTCCCCCCTTAGTGCACTTGACACCACAGCAGAGTCGATTATATCCACATGGACGGTGGCATCTTGTCAGGATTCTCAATCAGGTAAGTATAAAGTATAACACTTGGCTAAAAGTTTATGGGTACATTTGAACTGCTTGTACCAAAAGCTATGTAGGTATATGGTCATTCCCAGGTGGCCCTGCAGTTTGCCGGTTTTCTTTACAGATCTCCAAACCTCTTCTTTAGTCACTCTCCAGTCCAACATCTGTTTCATATCTGCAACCTCTTTTCTTTTCGAACATAGTTCTTTTATGTGTTACAGGCTTGCTCCATATATCTTTCAAGAACCTCTTCACTTCTTCTTTCTAGGTAGTGCTTGTTTATTTTCACTGTTCAATCCATCTCAATTTTCAGTATCATCATCATAATTATCATTATCATCATCATCATCATTATTATTATTATTATATATAATCAAGTCCTCTTTGTACCCTATGGGTGTGAGGTTTAAGATTTGTTTGTCTTTGTGTAGTCTCTACTGTCCTATGTTTCACTATCACCACCGTGCACAAACTTTGACCACTTCTTTTTGTTCAGTGATAATGTCTGCCACTTCCCATGTTGTCCCTCTCTTGGTAAGTATTGCTGCAACATTCGAGTTCCATGTTTTTCTTGGTCTTCCTCGTGGATTTTTTCCTGGTACTCTGCCTCCCATACTATCTTGACTGGTCGATTGTTGTTCATTCGGTTTAGGTGTCCGAACCATTTCAGTTGCTGATTTTCTATTCTGTGTAGAACTGGTTCTATGTCGAGGTCTTCTCTGATCTTTTCATTTCTGATTTTATCTCTTATTGTTACCTCTTTTACTCTCCTGAGATATTTCATATCAACTGCCTGGACTTTGCTTTTTATGGCCTTCGATCTATCGAGCTGGGTTCTAACCCAGCTTTCACTTCCATATGTGAGTACTGGTCTGAATATTTATTTGTAGATTGTCATCTTTGTTCGTGTACTAACTTCTCTTTTGTTGAGAAATGTGTTGCATAAGCTGTGATACAGTTTTATGGCGCTGTTTATTCTTTCGTTAACTTCAGATTCCATGTTCCCTTCTTTATCTATGGATACTCCCAGGTATTTAAAGTTGTCTACTTGTTCTATTTGTTCATTGTTTATTTGTATGTGTGTGATTGCAGTTCCTTCTCCTGTTACCATTATTTTTGTTTTGTTGGTATTTATCTTCATGTTCTTCTTTCTCAATTCTTTTTCCCATATTTGCAAGTTCTGTTTTAGTTTGGTTTCATTTGGGGCACAGATCATTAAGTCATCTGCGAAGGCGCACACTGATACACCAACGGGCTTAAGTTTATTGTAGCCTATGTTTACTTTATGGCATCTTGATGTTGTAGATTTTATTAGCTCGTCCATGACAAGTGTAAAGAGTAAATGACCCAGGACTCCCCCCTGTCGAAGCCCAGTGTTTATTGTAAATAATTTGGAATGTGCATGTTCTATCTTTCCTTACATAGCTCATATACTGTATCTTCTATAGGTGTGGTGTTTTTGCTTACATTCATGTCGTCATGTAGAAGGCTCTTGAAGTATTCTCTCCATCGTTCAATTATTTTGTCTGTATCTGTGATAATGCTTCCATCTTTTGCTTTTACTTGCCTAAGTTTATGAGTTTGTCCTTTGCTAAGTGTTTTTAGCGTTCTGTAGAATAACTTTTGATTTGTTCTGCTGTCTAACTACATTTTTCTCCCAAAATCCTCCAAGGACTTCTTTTTTGCCTGCAACACCATTTCCTTCACTTTTAACCTTTGCTGTTTGTACAATGCGTAACTATTTTCTGTCCTTTCTCTTAGCCATGTTTTCCACTTGTATTCTTTTCTTTTAACTTCATTTTTTATTTCCTCTTTCCACCAGTTTGTTGGAGTTTTGTATTTGTTGCCTGTGATTGTCCACATACTTCTGTTGCTGAGTCCAGCACTATTTCTTTAAAAATTTTCCAGTTTTCTTCTAGGTTCCTATTGTTGTTTTCGGTTTCATTTTTGTTTTGTTCTATTTTATTCGCTATCATTTCTCTAAACTTTATTGCTAACTCGGAGTCTTGTAGTTTGCATGCTTTTATGATTTTCTGTGGTTTAATGTTTTTATGTCCGGGCATTGCACTTTTCTTATTTTATCTTTTCCTTGTACTTCTCGTTAATTATGCATGCTGACCTTCTTTCTACTGGTACGCCGCTGTATATCAATATATGACCTCCATTTATTTCCAATAATCCTTGTCCTTTTTTCTTGGTTTCACTTAAGGCCAAAATGTCTAGTTGCGCATTTTGGACCGCTTGTATTAATTCAATCCTTGCCGTTCAAGCCTCTTATGTTCCATGTACCTAATTTTAATACTTTTGTTTTCCTTGTCCATTAATCATAGTCATCTTCCTTGCCAAGTCCCGCATATTGTGTCCATCCGAAATGCCGATGTCTAGTTTTTTGGTGACGTTTTTTCTAGTCTTCCCGTAGTCTTGTTCCACCTCCAGTTTGTTCCATCGATAGTCAGTTTGTTATATCCTATTTTGACCGTTTTCCCTTCCTTTCTCTCTTCTTCCGCTGTTTTCCTGATTTCTTTTTGATTTAATCGTTTTTCCGCCAACGTTTGTTACGCATTTAACTGTAGCATCGATCTTAAACTCAGTCCTCAAGAAATTATTGATTGCATCTTTTAAGGTGTCAAAGTCGTTTGCCTGTAATGGTAGTCCGGTTATTACAATATTGTTCTTTCTACGCTGTTTTCAATTCCTTCCATTGTAAGACTTATTTCCTGGAGTTCCTTTTTAATTTCTTCATTTTCCTTCTTAATTTTAGCATTATCGGTCTTGAGCATCTCATTTTCTTGTTTCAGTCTTCTCATTTCTTCTTTGTACTCTTGCTGTTCCTTCCTTACTTTGACTACCTTTTCTTTAATTTCCATTTGTTCGCTCTTGATGTCACTCATCATTTTCAAGATTAGGTCCAATTTACCTTTTTCATTTTGCTCCTGCTTTGCTGGTGATCGCAGTGTCTTTTTACTTTTCTTAAACCCAGACTCTATCTGTTATTATTATTATTAAAGGTCTGTTTTAGGCTTTTGTAAAATTTTCTCTCACTGCTGGAAAATAATTTATCGTGCAGACGTCTCTTGTTGCTAACGCGATATCTCCTGAGTCGTTTAGATATTGCTGCCCGATTCTATTTTAGATAGTTCAATATGATGTTAGCATCCGGATTATTTGTCGACATATACCTACTTACTGTTTTATTATGCCTTCAGTCTTTTTGTTAACTTATTTATTACTGGCTTTTGGTGTTTAGGTTTCAGATGCTGATATGAATTCCAATATTTGCTCCAACGTCATTAATCTTTCCGAGAAGACGTTATTCCCATGGTGGAGTTTTTGATGTTGAGGGTTTCCTTGAACTGTTAGTGACTTTTTAATTGTTCATTGTGAGTGTTACGCCTGGTAATATTTTTGTTGAAACGTAATCATTTGTCTCTTGAATAATTTTTTGTCTTTTTTAAACATTAACTTGGACAGTCTGCGAGTTCAGTCCATTGTAGCGCATATGATTGTTCTCAAAATCCTCCTGTAAAGTTGTCAGTTCCAGATATGTCTCGTTTGTATTTGTTCCTGCATGTGCTTCATCCTCATCTCTCTGTTCTTCGATCCCAGGTTTTATTGCTATTCCTGTATTATTCATGCAACAGTAGTAGCAGGCAAGCGGTTTGCAAATATTGAGCGTTTCTGATCGATGTTTTGGACATTAGGCATTTCTTAATTGCGGTCGATGTAGCTCCTTACTATATGGGTTCTTTTATTGGATTCTAGTTCGGCTATTCTGTAAAAGTTTCGAACCATAAATTCGTTTATACTATTTGTGCAAATGGTTCTTTCCCTCACTTTTTCCTTTGACGAAGTGGATTGAGGTCGTTGTGCTTCAGCAACACTCGTTAAGGGGAGTCATCTTGGAGTCTTGTGCCCTTGTGCGTGACTCTTGTGTTTGGTTATCTTCTCCTTCTTGTGTATCGCGTTGATCGTTTGCAATTTAATCATTACGACGGTTCCGACCCAGGTCCAGCTGCTCCTGTGCACCAGGGGCATAATAATAATAATAGTAATAATAATTAAATAATTAAAGTCTGATAAACAAACAGAAACGAAATATGGGAAGAGAAAATTAATAGAAAGGAGAAAAACACAGGGTATGTATGGATTCGTTTAAGTAATAATTGTTTGCAAAATTAGAGCTTTTAAAAATCATTGTGTTTAGTTCTTACATTTCGTAATTATGGAAACCACGTAGGTTTGAATATAAAAGTAAATGTATAAATTTCATGTTAATAAAAATGCATTGGTATTTATTTATTGCTAATGATATACAAAACAAACTTTAATCGTTAGATGTAACAAAAAAAATCTATAATTTTAATTAATTGACCGTTAAAATATGAAGTAACAATATAGATATTAATAAAATTCATTCAATAAAAATATAATACCTTTTAACATACGTAGAGCCGCCGCAGTGTGTAGAAGTATTTTTTGTTCCAAATTACAATGTATTTGACATATTATTTCACATGATAAGTCTTATATGTACATCTAATAAGTATAAAAGGTAGGCAGTACACTTTTCTGGCAAGTGGTTTAAGGTTTATGAAACTACTTTGTCTTCGTTGTATTTATATTTCCAACTGCCGGATGTGAAGATATCAACTTTATTTATTTTCCGCTCCTTAGTTATGTCCGAGGTTATGTCATTAGGTAATGCACAACAGAGTATACATCCTGCCATCAAAAGTGCTGCAACAACAAAGACTGGTATCTCACACAGACCATCAATAAAATATCCAAACATAAAATTGCTGGTTATGGCTCCTATTCTTCCAGCACAAAGAGTTATACATATTGCCATTCCACTTATTGATGTTGGAAATAGCTCAGTTGCCACACTGTTGAGTGCCATATTCCCAGTAGCCATAGACGTAAAGAATATACAAGAAATCACCAAATTTTGCAGTGGAGACTGTATCCAGTAAATTGAAACAGCACTCGCTGCTCCAGAAAGCATTGTCACAAAAGGAATCGTTTTGATAGTCAGATGACCTGTGAGCATGCCGGAGATTATGTTACCGACTAATGTGCATGCACCAAGAGTTAATGTGTTTTCGAACATGTTCTTGTCGAAATCAAGAGCACATCTGCTATTATTCGGAGAGACGGTGAAATGTGCTAATTTTTGGAACGTTGGGGTGGCCTCAGGATGGTATTGGCTGAAATCTTCAAATCTCGAAAATAGTTCGTTTAGCCATAGTCCTAGCCCAAGAAATCTGCAAAAAAACACAAAAAGTGAAGTGAAAAACATTACAGATTACATGAATCTGTGCATGGGAATAGTTGATTAAACAAAATTTATGCAAATGGCTAAGATTATAGAACAAACCTTTATCATGTGATGAAAAATAAAAAAAATACCAAACTAAGATGTCTTTCAAGAAATTATTTACTTGACTTCCTAAAAGTTTTCCAGTCATACCTAAATCCCGCTAGGATGTTCCTTTTTATTTCGTAAACTGTTTATAGGTGAGTTATTGTACTTTTGTAGAAGGTGTGAAAAGTCATTTCAACAAATGTTCAGTTGTTTATTACAATTTATCATGTTTGCAAAATATGTTTCTTGTGTATGATAAGAGCATGCGCCAGTTCCAAACCTGACTAAATATGAGGAAAAAATCGTGTTATAATGTGAACACTTAATTTAACTTAATGTATAAAACAGCGAAACTAATGAAAACAAGAGAACATCGACAAAAGGCGCCAACATAATTTCTTAGAAATTGTAAAAGTTTTCGGTATTTTTTTAAGTAATTAAACGGTCATTGCAAACAAGTACCAAATGAAAGAGAATTTAATYTCACATATAACAATAGAAAAATTCATTCTATTTGAAAAAATTAAATTATCTGTATTTGAAGGTAGGTAATATAGAAGCAAATTACAAAATCTCTAATTTTTAGCCGAAGTTACTTTTTATATTTTTATTTGTTGCAGGTATTACAATATATCTTTTTTTCAGATAGTGGCAAATAAGTTAATACGGCTGCATTTTCGGCCTATTGACTACATCATAAGCATTGCAGGCGTTCAATTAAGAAAAAGAAACTAGTATGCATTTCCTATATATCTGGAATCTTTAAAAATAATTTTAGGACATGGTATTAAAAAATCCAAATAATAAAAATTTTTCCTGTTTTTAGAGGTTACAGGGTTATTGAAGAAATTTTTTCCACCTTGTACAGCATTGTATTTGTTCCCTATTGATTCTTTAAGAAAGTTGTATTAAGGGTTTATATTAAATACTTAACGTTTTAGCACCAATTGCTACAGCAAAAAATGACGTAGCGAATTAAAAAAAAAACAGCAAAGCTTTTTTTGGAAGTTATTAAAAAATTCAAATAATTTGTGTTGGGCTTATTGTATGCCTAATATTATTAAGAATACTGTTTTATTTTCTTTAAAATAATAAATAATATTCCTTTATAATTTGTAATTGACAAAACATCCTTGAATACCCAAAATCCGAAAATGCTGAACACGTTAGACACAAACGTTAGTGACAAAAGTAAAGGGAGATATTTCGTATCAAGCAGCGAAATTAAGGAACAATTTGTTAATAAATTTTATCCTGGCTGATAACCTATACCTATCTGATGTTTATTACCAGAATATATTTTAAGATTTCGTTTTTCTTATCTCATTCCATTAAATAACTTTCTTCAAATTTTTTTCATATTTGTCACACCTCTTTGCGACTCCTTTAAATTTTTAGGTCCTCTGTGAATGGGCACGCGCTACACGTCACAGGTTGAAAACTCTGTTTACACTCACGCATTTACGCTGTAAATGCATACGTAAAATAAGTAAATATATAATAAGCACATACCCAAACATATTGGCGAACATAATAACACTAACTAGTGCTATTAAAGATCGATAAGGCTGATTCCACAACTCCTTCATTTGTTCAAACATATCCTCTTTATGCTTAGCTTTTTCACTGCTACTTTCGGGAGGTTGCACGGAGTTCACAGTTTGCTGACAGACTAGCTGCTTCACTGGATACTCTGCCTCGGGTTTTCCAGAATTAAGGACAAATATATTTGTTAGTATTTGCAGTGCCAATTTGGGGTTCCCTTGAGCTATGTAGTACTTAGGACTTTCTGGTAAACGAAGTATTAAGAGCAACGCAGTGAGTTCCGGCAACGCGAGCGTAATTAAACAAAGTCGCCAAGAATTTAGGACTAACACGTTTTTAAACCTATAACTAATATTTAGTGGTAGCACCAGGTATGATATTACAGGCAACAGCAGCCAAGCTGATGTAAAAAATATGCCTGCGTAACAAACGCTTTTAGAGCTTGACTTGGGCGGATGAAATTCTGCAATATATGTGAATGATATACTGCCTAAGGCGCCAACGATGAAGCCATTTAAGAATCGGGATACAGCAAAGCTCAGGAATCCTGTTATTGTTACTGCAGAAATGACTGTTGTTAACATATCTAAAATAAGGGAAATAATCAGCACGCGCTTGCGGCCTCTGGTGTCTGCAAGAATGCCCCAAAAGAACGAACTGCAAGCACCACCAGCGAGGAAAGCCACGTTGAGCAGCCCCATTTCTTCGGAGTTGAGGTTGAGTTCGCATTTAGCTGGAGGAAATATATAGCTTAACACCCCATTCTGAAATCCCGCGGATATAATGCATAATGCCGAGACGAAGACGATTTGATAGTGGAAACGTCCATAGCCTGAAAGAAAATAAATATATGGTAGTAGTAAAGATATTTATTGTACAGATGATCTACAGAAAACATTTACCTACTTGCAAATATGCAAATAATAATCTGGAGAAATAAAGCTAGCATAACTAACTCGCATAGTTCTTATTCGAACTAAAAAGTTCTCAAGCTGCTACAACTTTAGCTACTGCTTTTAATTTAAGGCTGTTTGTTTAAATTATCTAAAACATTGACCACAGGCGTAGCTAACACAATATTTTAGGGGGGGGGGCTTAAGTCGCTCGAGCAGAAATAATAATAATTATTTACGATAGGGAATAAGACATTAAATATTGGAGTTGACATTCTCAGTGGAGGTAGCTTTGGCGATGGCAGTTTTACCGCATTTCATAAAAATTTAAAGTCAATACATATAAATAAATTATTATATTTAAGCTTTGAGAAATAGTTTTAGGGAGGGGGGCTATCGAGAAGTTTTGAAGGGGCTAAGCTCTCCCCCAAACACCCCTAGCTACGCCTATAGCATTTATCTTTTTTTTTGTTGTACATACTGGCTGAATGTTTGAACTCCACGACTCAAGTTTTGGGAAGTTGTGAGCCAAAGAGAATAGTTGGGGACCACCAACAGAGTAAGCACAGATAGATTGAGGCGATTTTTTATAAGAAACAAAAGATCTAAAACACATTGCACTTCAAAAGGGACAAATTGGACCAAAAATCAAACATAAGGTTAAAAAGAGTTATTGTTGGCTTCATGTTCTAGTTCTTCTTCTTGTGAATCTGAAGTTCCATATGATGACAGTACGAGTTATACAAGGATCTCTTAGGAAGTAGGAAATATTCAGGGATGTACAGGAAATAAAGGGATGTAAAAATTTTTTTGGAGGAAATATAGGATGTATCTTACGAAAGGGAGGTATGGTGTACAAAATTCTGGGCACCTGTTTACCCCTGGCCGTAAGGTAAATGACCACAACGAAGCTTTTTGCCCCTGCGCAAAAACATTTACGTTCACCGCTGGCTTACTGTTCAGGCATACGTGATCGTAGGAAAGGATATACATTAAAGCAGCTATAGAATTCCGGATATCAGAATGATAAACCAAATCGAACGTGTTTTACTAGAAAAAAGTGAAGAAAAAAGCATAGGTAGTTATGATGTGGTAAACCAGCGCTCGCAGATTAAGTAATCACACTGACGAATTATATATAGAATTGAAGGGTCTAGACTAATCGCGAAGGTGATCGAAACTTTGGACTAATAGCGAAGCTCAAAAACCACCCAAATTGCGACGAATAGCGCGCGGAGTCACTCTTGCGAAGGACAAGTGAATAAGGCGATCCAAACGTTTTGAGTGCAAGTGTATGGGAATGTAGTATACAATAATGCTAAATCGAATTAGCTAGTACTGTTATAATACATTAAAAATCACGTACGACACCCATGAAGTAAGTTTTGCACTTTAGACACCATGAATGTGCATGTCCATAATAATAGTCTTAATGAAATTTTGACCTGCACCGTCATATAGCATCAAAAATCACGTTCAGAGATAGCTACAGGAAGCAAAATAGATTGTTTGCAGTTTTAGGTAACGTGGTTCATGCCCGTCATAGTCTTAATCCAAAGTTGACGTATTTAGCATAAAAATCAGTTAACGTCACCCATGTGCAAAATTTAGTGTATTTGCACCTTTAGATTTCATAATGCATGTATATCATACACAGCATCAAATTTACTTTCTACGACACCCATGCCGTGCAGCTAAATCGAATTTTTGCACGTTTGGTACCGTGGTGCTTGCCTTAGCCACAAATCACGTTCAACAAGACCCATTCAGTAATATGGTTTAAGCTACCATGGTCACGGTCATGTCATACATCTATGAAGCAAAAAACCTTACATGACCATCTACGTGTTCCTCGATGTGTTCGTCATAGCTTTAGTCAAAATTTGACGTGCACCACCATAATCAACATAAAAAATTGACCTTTTACGGCACCTATTAAGCAATATGTCAAATTTTGTATTTGTAGTTTGACTAAAGGAGCACATATTCGAAACCTTACCTCAAAAATAGTTTGGGTATTCCTACAGACCATAAGAGAGTGAAAACCTAAGGTCACTTCATATCGTATAGCTATAACAATTAACTAAAACCACAGACGGATGGAGGGACATCAAATCGAGCATAATAAGCGCTCACACCTTGAGTGCGTTGGACTAAAAATGAAGGGATTAGAGCATACTTAATATGCTGGATTAAGGAATTAAAGACGAAGACATAAAAAGCTGGAATAAATATTTTGAGAAAATGCTAAACAATTAAAGATGAATTGAATATACACAACACGAGAGGAAGAAGACCATTAGACAGACCAAGACAAAGGTGGAAAAAGGAAGTAGATGACGATATAAGAAAACTGACCATCAGACAATGGAAGGAAAGGGGAAAAGATAGAAACTGTTGAAGACCACTCATAGATCAAGCTTTAAGCCACTGGCCAACTCGACTCGTAGTGCTTCCACTGCTTCCTTATACATATATTATGTATATATTCAAGCTTAACTACATCTAATATCAAACTTCCAGGGATCCAATAAAAACAGTAAGATGATATTCGGCTTTTTGAAAACGGTAATCAATGTAACGGTACATTTTGTTCAATAATCTAAGTACATCGGTCATATCTGCTCATCAACTTTGAATTAAAATATTTTCCTAATCTGAAATAGAGCTATGCATATTTTTTAAATCGATGAAAAATTTAATACCGCAGTCTGCTATAACTTTTTTACATCAATCAGCAATGGTTAAAAAGTTATAAGCTGTTTTTTTTAATTTGTAGCAATGCAAGCGGAAACTATATCAGAATGCGGAATTCAATTAAAAAATCAACATATTCGCTTTAGGATAAAAAGAGTCGAGTTTAAAGTTGACTAAATTTGAAGTGCAAGTACGAAACCACACATATTACTAAAATTGTACATTTTAAAATCAGTTTTTAACAGGTTTGAAGTTAAATTTCGAAGGGATCAATGCAACTCATTTCACAAAAATCTACATATCTTGGACACGACTGATTTTAGATGCAGTCACCATAAAAGATTACCTTTAAATTATTCGTAAAATCTAATAATCTGGAATAATGTAGGGCTTGACGTAAGGAAGCTACCATCAACTACGTTCAGTATATACGCGCATAACCTGAAGTTATAGCGGCTTGAGAATGGTTTAGTTCGAATTCCATAACACTAATGATTTTCTTTAGATACACCTTATACGATGTAGTAATCACAAAAAAGAAATCTGGTTTGCTAGATGTTTGAACAATGATATAAGATTTTTAATGGACTTGGATACGTTAAAAATGCTTTACTCTAACATGGAAACTGTTAATAGTAGAAATTGAAAACTGATCCATCTGCTCTAAGTGGAGTTATTAATTAATTCTTCTAAAGAAAATAATTCTTAAAGTGAACTTCAACTTTATTTTTTACAATTGTAAATCGCTTTCGGCTACGTGTTAGCCATCGTCAGTACAAAAGTTATTTGTGAAAGGAAACTAACAGTTTGACAAAGTCAAAAATCAGAAACAAGCAAACCTGACTACAAACTAAAAAGCAACTCAGTTTTAAATAATTCAGGCGTTTATAGTTTTTCATGCAATGATTGCAATTCAGTTTATATTGGACAAACCGGAAGATCCTTTTTAACTAGAGGTAAAGAACATTTGAAACAATTTGAAAAGTATAAGAATACAGATATTGTAACAACAAATTCTTCGTTAGCTAACCATTTATTAGTAAATAAACACACTGCCACGCTAGACAATCTAAATTCATTACATTTGTGTAGTAAATCATCTAAATTAAATTATTTGGAAATTTTAGAGATTTATAAAATTATTAACGAACAAAATTTTACTATTCTAAATGATTTTTGTTATTTCAATTGTCCTATTCTAAATTCTTTGTTTGATCTAAATTAATGTTTCGTTTGAGTTACTGGCATGTGGGTTGCTTTTCAGTTTGTAGTCAAGTTTGCTTGTTTCTGATTTTTGACTTTGTCAAACTGTTAGTTTCCTTTCATAAATAATTTTTGTACTGACGATGGCTAACATGTAGCCGAAAGCGCTTTACAATTGTAAAAAATAAAGTTCATGTTCACTTTAAGAATTATTTTCTTTAGAAGAATTAGTTAATAGTACAATTATTATACGGGAAGCAATTCATACTAGGCAAATTATAATTGTTTGCTGTTTACAAATCTTTGTGCATTCGTATTTTCTTTATTAAGAACTTTATCATTTATATTTTTGTGTCTTAATTTTGCAGTTGGGCATACATATTGCGAAAAGGCAAGCATATCAAGTGTATTAATTTCATTATGTTCTTTTAAGAAATGTTGTAATATGATTAAAGATAACCCAGTCGCCGTTCAAGGGCGTGATCCGCTTCACTTAAATATAGGTATTTTGGAAACAGAAAATCGCATAAAACAGATATGGATTCCAAAAACTACGTAGGAAAGCGGGTAAATATTCGCACATACACACACACAGAAATATTGTAACATATTCAAGCTGCACTAGATAACCAATATTAAGGTTTATATACAGGGCGAAATACTTTTGTTGCCAGTTTGTAATACTTACAATAGTACCGCACAGAAATGTGTGGTGCATTTGAGCGGTAGAGCTGGTAATATTTTCTTTGTTGTGTTCAAGTGTGCTTGCGATGATATGTGAAATTATTATGTTAGTCTTGTAAGTAAATTAAAATTTGTTCCCGTGCGTGAACAAAAAAAATAGAAAAAAAGCTAAGACAAAAGGGTGTTATTAAACACAACTGGGCAATAGTATAAAAATGAGTTAAATTGCTTTTTGGATTCTAGACGAGGTATAAAGTAGGTATCCCGAAAGAACAACCAATTATTGCAAATTAATCTTTTTGAATGCCTCGACCTAATGTACTTTGTGTAGGTTTCTGTATTGCATGACTAACTCGAATGAATGTAACTGGTTGCGATATACTTTTGAATAAGTATTTTAACTAGTAACTTTGACAATTGAAATATTGTACTGTACTTGCAATGCGTGCAAGATCTAACTTGTTAAAAAAATCTATTTTATTTCTTTGATAATGGTAAGTGTTTTCATGTTCATGCTATTAAATATCTCCGATGTCTGTGGATCTTCTAATGCATATAAAATATTGACATTAAAATTATCTCCATTTAATTGTAAGATGCTAAGTTTTCTACTCGCAGTTAAGGTTATATCTATTTCGCTAGTCGTGAAATATACGTGAACTATTATCCAAAACAAGAAATATTGCCCTGCGCTCAATAACTGTTATTGCTATCTCCCCAATTGTATCTACAGAACACCTGTTTGTTTTTAAACAAAATGTCTATTTTATATCCAAGTATAGTTTTTAATGTTTACCTGTTAATGAAAGTGCTTCTTCGAATTCGGTAGACCCACAGCTTTTTACGTATGTACTCTCATCGTCTTTTCCGTCCATTACTGTATGTTGCACTAACAAATATAATCCACTGAGTTTTAATTGATACTGTGAAGCATTTGTTAACAGCACTAGTCGTTGTTGCTAAACAATGTTGTTGATACTCGATAATAATAATATCAATATACAATTTAGATGACGCAAGCGAATTTGACTGAATGCAAATTATTCAGAATGTTCAGCGAGGTGCTTTAATATGCATTTTGTCCCTCACTATCGCTTGGTGGAAGCTGGTTCTCTAAACAATATGAAATGTGTTCGATTTGGTCAGAAAATATTGACAGCAATTTCTCAAGTGGTGGAGCCTCGACTACTTATAAAATCGCAGTTTCTTTACGAAGGTGTGGCAGAATTTACCGATGAATGCATAGCAACGTCAATAGCAACTAGGGTAGAGCACAATAAATTCTTCGTAACAGCGAGTAGCTTTTATAAAATTATAAGTTAGGTACTAGACGGGGTGGTCCATATGTAATAGTACATAGAGCTACTATATGTTAATAGGTCAAAATGTTGCGATTCAAACGAACTTATCTTAGTCCAGAAGGTAATACTAACAAAGATACAGGGTGTTAAGGTTTAGATTTTTAATAACTCATGTAAATAGAGTGGTAAATATGAACATTGGTTGGGTATTTGGAGGTTCTTTTATCAAGATTAATTTGTCAGCTACCTACACATTGTGTCATCTACAGTACTTTACATGGCTTTTGAAAGTCATAACTTTTTGTGCCTCCCTGTATCTATTTTTCTGGATGATGTTTTTTTATTCCTCCGTCCCTTTGTCATAGAAAAACCCACACTTTGTAAAAAGTCCTTTTCGATGTAATGTAATGCATTTTCATTACTTACCTATTTTAAAAATCTGTAATATTTTAAGTAGACATTACAAAAGTAATAAATAAAACAACATATTTGTTATAGTTTTTCTTTTGTTAACCGCTGTGATTGTTCATACTTTTGTGAATCTGGCCATTCTTGAGTATCTAACAAAAATTTTATTTTGCATTTCCAGGACACAAATTATTTTCTAATTCGTGTATCTACGGCCAGGAAAATTTTAATATGCTTTTTGTTAGGCTACATTTCGAGATATTGACGATGAGGTCTATTCATATTAAATTGTCCAGGTTATACATATCTCTGAATTCGAAAATAAAATATTTTTAGGCACAATAATTAATAAAACATTATGGTAGGTCGTAAAAAATACTAATAATAACAAATATTACCAAAAACTAAGCTAAATATTATTGTTATTATTTTTCTGTTTATTATTTTTAATTCAGTCTATTTAAAATATTGCATGTTTATTTAAATGATAGTATGCATTATATAACTAAAATTTACTTTCCTACAAGGGTCAATGCTAGACTTAAACTAATTGAGCGTATTATGTGGCAAAATGGAGGAATGAAAAATAGATACAGGAAAGAATAAGAGTTATGCCGTTTAAAAGGTATATGGTAGACGAACCCTAAAATACCAAATCATGTTCGAATATTGCACTATGCACCATTGTTTGTAGAYAACCCTGTATATGTTTAAAAAATGCATAGAAAAATTCTATTGAAAGATGAATAATGATGCATCAAAATCCGTCTTATTATGCCGTTATTCATGGTTATGGATACCTAGTTCTAACATTGTACCATAGAAAGTAATTGACCGAAAATGTAAAATTTTAAATTTTATTTGCCTACATTAAATGATAGGTGGTATCTATATATCCGTGTATTAATAACGACCCTAGAATCTTAATACTTTTTAACGCGGACACATCTTACCTTTAATTTTGGGGTAGCGGTAGAAACAGAACTTCATATATATATATAGCCTTAAGTACGAAAGTAGATACGTAACTCAATTCTAATTCTCAAGCACCGATGTTTATTTTTGAGAAACGCATTAAATAATAAAATCAAGTGCAAAATAATTCCAGATTGAACGAAGGAAAAGATTTATACCGATTTTCAACTACCATAAAATGAAAAAATTTCTGAACAGTAGATAAAGGCAATTTTGTGATACATTCCTAACTTCATAATAGTCCTAACCTAGTATTAGGCAAAAATGTTTATGTGTGAAAGCCATTTCAAGCAGATATCGTTGCTTTTCGTGACACATAGGACGCAACGCAAAATTATTCAACGAGCAAATGTTTGTTTTCTTATGCAAAATTGTTTATTTATTTGGATAACGGTAGACCTATTTTGGCAAGAAAGAATGCATAGAACGTATACGGGTATACAGTAAATCATTGGTTATTTATAAAATCCTAATAATATTTTAATTTTAAATAATCATGCCAAAAAGGGCAAAGTTGCAGATTGCATTAAGGAAACAATTTACACTGCTTTCCCAAATACAAGGAGGTAAAAAAAGCTCCCGAATAGTGGATAAATGCAGTTTGTGATGCATATCTAACTTTTACTATTTTTAAACTGAAAAAACATAAATTTTTCATTCTACAAATCTACAATGCATCAGACGTGTACTCGTTAAAAGCTCATCTACAATTTTTTGAAATGTGACTTGGATTGTTTGTGACCATCCTAAATTTCCATTGATTGAAGTATGTATGTATATAGCATCTCTAAATAACTTCTAAGCACTCCTTGCCACGAGTAATTGGGCATAAAATCCTTTTGACAGTATTTGAGAGGATTTGGGAATGTACCAATTATTATAAACTATAAAGTTTATATTGTATACACAAAGTGATTAAGAAATAGTTACACATTGCGCGTACACCGCACACTAGATAAACGTCTTTTAAATGTTCTCTTTCGTTTGACTGGGTGCGTATCTAAATAATTACAATAAATTCATGGCAGTATTAATATGTTGGGTGTCAGTGTTTTCAGTTGGCCATTTTTATAAAGTACTTATAAGACACTTTTAACACAAAAATTAGAAATAACTAAAATTATTAAACATGCATTTTAAAATTATTAATGTTTTTCTAGTCATAGCTAAAGCTAGAGGAGAATTTTGCCCAAAACGGTATACCTGGGCAAAATGACATATTGGATGTTGCGATTCAAGTGTTTACATTAAAGTGCCACTAGAGACTATAGATGGTGCAAGTTGTGCGTGTAGACTGCAGTCACTAAATATATTTAGTGACTTTAGTGAAGACAAGACTATAGCACGTACGCCAACTGCATTTTCACTACTTTGGTTGCGTAGTGTGGTGTGGAGATACAAAGACGTAGAAGGGCCACTGTTATTTTATTTCTAAATTTCGACTTTAATCTCAGAATTCCGACTTTAAACTCAGAATTCCGGCTTTAATTTCGGAATTCCGACTTTAATCTCCGAACTCCGACTGTAATCTCGGAATTCCGACTCGGAATTCTGACTTTAATCTGCGAATTGCGTAATTAAATCCTGAATTTCAATGCCTATATTTTAAACACCATTTGCCGTGTCATACTGTCCAAGGAAATGAATACTGGGTTGGGCAAAGTATTGATACCACCTTTTCGTGGTATTCAAGTATCGAAAGTATTCAAAAGTATCGAAGTTTCGAAAGTATTCAAAAGCATCTGAAGTACCGAAAGTATAAAATAATGTATTGAGACTATCGAAGCATTGATATGAACTGGACAGAGTGTCGATACTTACTCAAAGTATTGGTACTTTTGACGGCATGGAGGTCGATACTACCTTGCCGCGGTATTCAAGCATAGAAAGTATCAAAAGTATTCAAAAGTACCTATCTGACTTGGTGAAAATATCAAATGTTTTGAAAATATCAAGTATTGCAATAATTTAAAGTCTAAGAATAGAAATTTTTGCAGTATATATCGAATTAGAAGTATTATTATTATTATTAGATACTTCTAATTCGATATTTTGATACCGCTAATACACTAAATACTGCAAAAATTTCGATTCTTAGACTTTAAATTATTGCAATACTTGATATTTTCAAAACATTTGATATTTTCACCAAGTCAGATAGGTACTTTTGAATACTTTTGATACTTTCTATACTTGTTTACCGCGACAAGGTAGTATCGACCTCCATACCGTCAAAAGTACCAATACTTTGAGTAAGTATCGATACTCTGTCCAGTTCATATCAATGCTTCGATATTCTCAATACATTATTTGATACTTTCGGTACTTCAGATGCTTTTGAATAGTTTCGATACTTCGATACTTTTCAATACTTTCGATACTTCGATACTTTTGAAAGCGAAAAGTCGTGGCTCGTGGAACATTCCAGGAGATTTGTTGCGCTGGAATTAGAAATACAATAATCTAGTGATTCCCCTTCTCATAAGTTATACTTGAGTGGATATAACATTCGATATATTGTATATACGCCTCAGCATATTCCAAACTATTCCTATTTCTGTAATTTAACCATTGATTTATAGCACCTACAAATATACTCGTATATGCATATGTAGTGAAGCAAATCTGATACTTTTGTTACACTCAACACTTTCAATACATTAATATTTTTGATACTTTTGTGTAGTATCGATAACCGGTACCGAATATCGATACGTTTCTAATGGTATCGCCCAGCCCTAGTGAATACCCTGAGTTGAAAATATGCGTATTGAAATTCGTGATTTAATTACGCAATTCGCAAATTAGTCAGAATTCCAAGTTTAAAGGCGGAATTCCTCGATTAAAGTCCAAATTCCGAGATTAAAGTCGAAATTTCGAGTTTAAAGTCGTAATTCTGAGATTAAAGTCGAAATTTAATAATAATAATAATAACAGTGGCGTTCTACGCCTTCGTATGGAGATCGAGATTAAGGTAAAATAATGTTTCTGAAATTATCATTTTTTATATGTTAAGGTGTATAACTACCACTATGTTTAACTTTTTCGTTAAATGTCTGTAGATGGTTTGGCATGCATGGTAGTAGAACATAACCTAATCAAGTTTGTGTTAATATTAACTGTTCTATCATGTGATAAAGCACGTGCTGCACAACTGGCAAAATGAGACACAATACATACGGTCCAAAATGACATATATTATGGGTATGTTATTTTGCCTTGCGCATTCACGTTACAACTATTTAGATAATGCGATTTTTTTTAGAATGGTTAACAAATACCACCGAACTAGCGACCGGTAAAGTTGGAGTGAAAAAGACATGCAGCGGGCTATATCGGTCATTAACAGCAAGAAAATAGGCTGGTTGAAAGCCTCCAAAACATTTAAAGTTTCTCAGGCAACCTTGCATAGACGCGTAAATAAATATTTTCAAAGGGACCAATTAAAGGATTTGGTTCATTAAAAATCAGTTTACCGGAAGAGGCCAAAAATGAGCTGGTCTCGTGGTCTCCCATGTTTTAGATTTGGAATCGAGACTTTTTAGTGCCACGACTACCAATATAAAAAAAACTAGCTTATAATCTAGCCGAAATGAAGGGATATCGGCATCAATTCAATACAAAGAAAAACATTTCTGGGTAAGATTGGCCTAAGGGTTTTCGGAGTAAACATCCAAATACATGTATTTCTTTGTGATTCCCAGAGCCCACCTCCGCAGCTAGAGCAAGAGCTTTCAATAAAGTGCAGGTGGACAAATTTTTTGAATTGTTAAACAAAACGGTGGAAAACGAAAACATTTCGATCAGTAAAATCTATAATATGGACCAGTCCGCTCTAACGACAGTACAAAAACCACCAAACATATTAGCTAAAAAAGGGAAGAAACAAGTTGGCACTCATACTAGCGCAGAAATAGGACAGCACGTTACAGTTGTATTAAAGCGTCATTAGCTTTGGGACATATACCGATGTCCTGGAGGCGGTGTCGCGTTGTGCTTATACCAAAAGCTGGTCGAGTTCACTATGACCAGCCTAAGGCTGGTTGAGCGTTATCTAAGGGATCGGGTGTTGGTTGACACACCTCTACACCCAAATCAGCATGCCTACAGGTCAGGCATGTCTACGGAAACAGCTTACCTGCCAAGCTGAGGATGCGCTATCCAAAAAGGAATGAGCTCTAGCTGCCTTTCTGGACATTGAAGGAGCCTTTAACAATCCTTCATTCGAGGCTCTTTGTTCTGCAGTAGCAAGCAGGGGCGCTAATCGAGCCATTGCCGACGCTTAGAGCTATCTTTGGGGGAAACTAGGGTGGAGGCGTCCGCCGTGCGAGGTTGTCCGCAGGGAGGGGTATTATCTCCCCTCTTGTGGTCTTTCCTCGTGGACACTCTCCTTGTTGACCTTAACAAAAACGGATACTATGCTTGTCGGTTAATCCGGCAAAGATGGAACTCTTAGTGTTCACAAATAAACGCAAACAGGGATCCATTCGATGGCCTTCTTTGCAAAACGTAACACTGAATCCGGTACCGACGGTGAGGTATCTAGGTATAACTTTGGATTCCAAACTTGCTTGGAGGGATCATGTTAACGAAATCACTGTGGGTGTGGGTACGTCTTTGGGGAAACAGTTGGGGACTTTAACTACAGGTCGCGTACTAGCTGTGCACAACTGTGGTGAGACCTCTCATCACTTACGCCGCCCTGGTATGGTGGTGCTCTACTGCGAAACACAATATCAGAAAGGCATTAGGACAAATTCAGCGACTGGGCTGTCTTATGATAATCGGTGGCATAACAACGACACTTACTGCATCTATGGAGGTGCTTCTGGGACTGGAACCTCTACACGTAAGGGTAAAGTATGAAGCCCGGAAAGCGACCTTTAGATTGCAGGGGTTAGGTAATTGGAAATCTGGGGGAGGAAGGCACTGTATGACGCTCTCTGTACCGAACAGAGATCAAGCTATTTTCTCAATGACAACAGATAGGATTAATACGACTATGTGTTTTAACACACCATACAGAATCGTTATTCCCGATAAAGAGGAATGGTGAAACCATGCTTGTGCCACAAGGACTCATCTGGTACACGGATGGATCTAAAATGGGACAGGCACAGGCGCGGGAGTATGTGGCACATCTCCGAGGGTGCAACTCAGTTTGTCACTAGGAGAGTACCCTAGCGTATTCCAAGCGGAAATTTACGCAATCCTGGCATGTGCTCATGAGAACCTCAGAAGAGGGTATTCCGGACTGCATATCTACATTTGCTGCGATAGCCAGGCGGCACTTCGAGCGCTTACCTGTGTTAGGGTGCGCTCCGGCCTTCTACTGGACTGTCGTAACACATTAGTAAGGTTGGCCCAACATAATCGGGTTAACTTGATTTGGGTCTGGGTGCCTGCATGAGCAGGCACCCAAAGAAGGCAATGAAAGGGCCGATGAATTAGCGAAAAGGGCGGCGTCTGCACCTTATCTCGGACCGCAACCTTCCATCGCTATTCCAGAAAGCAGACTGAGCTCCGAGATCACAAAGTGGCTTGGTCGTCAGTTTTACCTGTATTGGGAAGACGCGCCGGAACTGAGGCAATCTAGGGCCTTCATCACTGTACCTACGCCTGCTCAGGAACGCAAATGGCTTTTAAGCCGGAGTCGTTCTCAATTGCGATTAGTGGTGGGTGTCCTTACGGGACACTTACGGCTCAATAAACACCTATATAATATGGTTGCAGTGGAAAGTAGCACCTGTAGGTTCTGCTCAGAAGAGGAGGAAACTCCGATTCACCTCCTTACCAACTGCGGACCACTGGGGGGCAAAAGGTTTGGAGAATTTGGGTCTCAATTTATTAAGACTGAAGATCTTTATAGGTTACCTTGGAAAGAGATACTGCACTTCTTTGAGAAGACAGGATTCTTCTAAGCTACGGTGCGGGCACGATGGATCGAAAGGTCTAAGTGCAGCGCCCCGCCCCATCTGCGGGGTCGCACCGCAGAAGATAGATAGATATACAGTTGTAGCATGTATAAATGCGATTGACCAGTACATCCCTCCTGCGTTAATTTTTCTTTGGAAAAAAACAACAACGAATTATTACATGTTACTAAGATTTTTAATAACTCCAACTGGAAGTTGCATTTCTAGCTTTAAGCAAAATTACTTGGACAATTACATGCATTAATCAAATAATCAAATAACCACAAAGTCATTATCTAGAGGAGTTCGTAGATTTATTCAGGTAGAAATTGGACACAATTTTTTGTTCTCTGTTAATTTTGTATTTATATATTTAATCTTATTTTCTATTTTCTTATCTTTTATTTGTATAATAATTAAACAAATTATTTTCGTAAAGCTAGAAATGCATGCAAAAAATATAATTTCTTAATTTTACAATGGCTTGTCTTAGTAGTATGGGAAGTAGTTTTTTTTATATATATTTTTGCTGATATTAATTTATAATTACTGAAACTTAAAAATGTGGAAACAATCTTTTTATAAAAACTGTTTAGATATGGAAGTAATCCTTATGTCTGATCATTTGTCAGTATATAGTTCAATATAATTCTAAAAAGTTGTTGCCATATAAACGTTAATTTCTTCGGAAAACAGAATTAATTTTTGGGCGATTTGCGCTAACCTGCTGGAATTCATTTTCCCGAAAAGGGTTTGTTCTAGCAAAATGCAATAAAGAGGTCCTTTTTTGTACGTTATTTATTGCTCTTTCTGAAAATAGTGATGATTTTTTTGACATTAAACAAATTTTTTCAAATAGATAATCCCTTCTCCCTCCCCCTACGCCCTACAGATATGAAAAAATGCTTTATGCCATATTATTAGCCGTGATCTATTATAACATCCTGTCAAAATTCGTAGTTTCAAAAAACCATTCTCTAAAAAGTAAAATAATTTTTTTTAAATTTCAACACCCTGCATATAAAAAATGAGACATGTTTATGTTTATGTAGACTTTTTGTCGTAATTTCACGCACTAGAAATTATGACATCGAATTTAGAGACATCCTGTATAACATTATACTGTCTGAATTTTACTAAATTTCTAGGTTGGAATATCTGTTTAATTAATTAGGCTTTTTAAGATTACGTCATCCAATATGGCGTCCAGGGGGCAAAAAGCGCACGCATGGGACGCGCCTGCGAAACCCTGGAAACGGACGCGTGCTGATAGAGTTGGGTCCTTCATGACCAAGTCGTTCAAATGGAATGACTCATGCCTTGATTTGGCTCACAGCTAATGAATCAGTGTCGTTCGTGCGTCGTACATGGTTAACGGCTGACGACAGCACACGACGAGAAAACAGCATGACAGCATATTTATATGCTGTGGCGAGACAGGAAACACCGCTGTCACTTTCAATTCACGATCCTTATGAACGACTTGAATGATCCGAATCTACGCGATTGATTGAACGATTTGAATTTAATCGAATGTCCCAGCTCTAGCGACTGACGTTGGCATTAAGTAATGGGGTTTCTATGACAGCGCGCTAGAAGCTGCATCGTTTTGAAATTTGCCCCCTGGCAGTCGCTCAAAAGTCACGTGTTCTAAAAAGCCTAATTAATTAACTACGCGTAGACGTAGTAACTAAATGTAAATAATTTTTGACGTGTAGTTTCCTATCCCTGAGGTTCCATTTTCCAATGTGGTATTTTAGGCATTCCAAACCACGTGACTCAAAATGGCGGCTGTGGGCAAATTATAGATATCTTACTCTTTCTAAATATATGAGCAATATATACTGGCTGCGCGGCGAATAAGTGCCACAAATTGAAGCAACACATAAGGTCGATAACTGGGTATTACCATTTTTTTTTGAAAATTAAGTAAAATGAATCTTGAAGTGCATATATATCGTACGCCATATTAAAAAGCAAAGAAAATATTTGTAGGTAGAGAATTTCAGGTTTGAAATTCGAATCTTAGGAGTCACCGTCAAAACGCTTCTATCCAAGGTTATTCAACTCGTGACGTCAAGTGTCATGTAAACATTACCGAGTAACGTGCTGTTTAGTGGTGTAGTATCATTCTTGTATTGGAAAAACTTTTGTGTTGTGTTTATTGAAAGGACGGTGTAAGAGATCGCACCAAAAAGTGATTGTGTAGTTTTACAAGCATCTATTATGTATGGAAAACAAAACAAGTGTTGTTTTGTTCATGGTTATAAAAGTACTTCAGTCAGTACAGCTAACAAAATTTTTGTAACCGATCCTCGAGATTATCAACGTATGAAAAAGTTGTTTTAAGGCCCCTAGACGTGATATGCCGAAATCGCAAAGTTTGTTTTTCTGTTGTGAAGATCATCTTAATTCTTACTGTAAGTTTTATTATTCTTTTTGGGGTTATAAGTGTTTACCATTCAGTTTCCATTTTGTCATAGCTTGAAGAGGATATGAAAAATTATATGCGTTTTAAGTTGATAGAGGGAAATGTTATAATAAAGAAATATGTTGTACCCCATATATTCGACTGTTAGCCAGACCGGAAACGAGCCGCAAGAGCCCCGAAGATAAATGGCAAATTATATTTATTCTGACCTCTAAAATAAATGTCAAGTTTAGGGTACATTTTTTATGCTTACATATTTATGTTTACAAATAGTATGTTTCCAACAACCCACTGTGATCAAATTATCAATGCTACGTTAATTTGATAAAAAGTTCACTTATGCTGTTGCTTTTACGTTCCTCATCTCCGCCGCGTTGAACCGCTCGTCGCTGTACACAAATTCCATAACAATGAACATGCCTTATAAGAAGTCATAACTCATAAGTATTTCACTTTTTCTTGGCGTATTTTAATTCGCTTGTCACGAAATGAACGCAAACGACAAACTGATAAATTGACGGGCTGAGGTTGACGCGTGACGCGCTGACCCCAGATGTAAAAAAGCGGCCATTTACAAGACACCTTAGAAGTCACGGCCAATATGTTCACGTTTTGGTGGTCCTTTTAAATATTCACATTTTTAATATTAAAAATACACCTTATACACTTTATATAATATGTTTATACACTTTTGAAAATAACAATACTTTATTGGAAAAACCAAGAACAATTATTTGGGTGCGTCTGCACGCCGGGAGATGTACAAATACAATTTTTATCCGCTTCGTCAACACAACCGCTGATTGGCTGCCGCGGCACGCCGGTCCTGACATCTCTCGTCTCCGTGCCGAACGAGTCACCTAGTTCAAACACACCACACAGAGAGGGCGCCACTTATCCGAATCAATTTTAAATTCTTAACATACCCCCCGGCGTTGAAAGGCACTTTCAAAATAAAACACAAGAAATACAAATGAACATAAGTACATACATAAGTATATAAGTAATACATAGAAGTCAAATAAACAAAGGCTTAGGTAAGTTTAAGTTTAGAACAAGTTAACGTTAATATGGTTACATCACTCACTCGACCGGAAGAGGACATATTTTCGAAAACGCCCGTTTAACTTCACCTTTAGCTGTGTTGATAGTGGCTACCCTGGCCACTCCGTCCGCTCCAGGATGAAGTTTGACGATTCGACCAAGCAACCATCTCTGAGGAGGTAAGTTGTCTTCACGCAGAACGACTAGTGCGCCGGTCCTCAACTGACCCTGCGATGTTCTCCATTTTGTGCGCAATTGCAATTCTGCAATGTACTCCTTGTACCAACGTTTCCAGATGTTTTGTTGCAACTGCTGCATACGTTGGTATCTACTTAGACGTTTCTCCTCCAGATGTGTGACGTCAGGATCAGGCAGAGATGTTAATCGTTTACCAACCAAGAAGTGTGCTGGTGTGAGTGCCTCAAGATCGGATGGATCATTGGAGATAGGAGTGAGAGGGCGAGAATTCAGGATTGCTTCAATCTGTGCAAGTACAGTGCAACATTCTTCGAAAGTTAGATTCGCATTATACATAACACGCTTTAAATGGTGTTTGCAAGACTTGATTCCCGCTTCCCATAGGCCACCCATATGAGGGGAATATGCCGGAATAAAATGCCACATAACGCCTTCTAGAGAGATGGAAGTAGCCAAAGCATGTTCGTTAGACATGAGAAATTTGCCTAGTTCAGATAGTTCAGACTTGGCTCCAACAAATGTTTTCCCATTATCAGAGTACATATGAAGAGGTTTTCCTCTTCGTGCTACAAATCTACGGAAGGCAGCTATAAAACATTCGGTTGTAAGATCTGATACCAGTTCGATGTGGATAGCCTTAGTGGCAAAGCAAATAAATAATGAAATATAGCAACTTGTAGTACTACCTCCCCTCCCTCTTTTGGTTTTTACAGCAATCGGACCTGCGTAGTCAACACCGGTAGTATAAAAGGGACTCACGTATTCTGTTCTTGCTGCAGGCAAGTTACCCATTATAGGTATAGGATTTGTAGGTTTTGACTTAAAACAACGGACACACTTATGAACAACAAATTTGACAAGATTTCTCGCTCTGATGGGCCAGAAATTTTCACGAATAGATGATAACAATAACTGTGGACCAGCATGCATCAATCGTTCATGTTCGTGTTGTACAAGAAGAAGTGTGAGCTGATGACGGGCTGGCAATATTATTGGATGCTTCTTGTTATATGGAAAAACTGATGAATGCAGACGTCCACCTACCCTAAGTAAACCGTCATCACCTATAAAAGGGGATAAGCGCTCCAATTCTCCCTTACGGATAACCATTCCTTCGGAATCATTAGTTAGTAGGTTGATGTTAAAACATTCACGTTGGGAAAGTTTTACCAATAGCTTGAGGGCTTCATGTTGTTCATCGACGGTTAAAATACCACAGCGTTTTGCACTGGGATGTCTGCAATTGAATATAAAACGTATAACATAAGAGCACGTTCTTTTCAGCTTAATAAAACTTGAAAAACAATGAAATGGAAACAATTGTCGTTGTTCGGCAACCTTAAAAGATTGGACATTTTTCTTCAGTTCAGAGGCTTCTGAATGAGTTTGGAAGTTGGATGTTGGCCATTCATGCTCAGGGCGACAGAGCCAAGGCGGACCATTCCACCACAAATTGGAGCTCATCAACATGCTAGGAAGGGTACCGTGAGAAAGAAGGTCAGCTGGGTTGTCTTTGGTACTTACATGAGCCCAGCTGTCTAGGTTTGTCAAGGATTGGATCTGGGATACGCGATTGCTCACAAATGTTTGCAAATTCCGAGGAGGTATTCGAATCCAACTCAATACAATAGCGGAATCGGACCACAACTTGACGTCATCAATCTTGATTGATATTGAGCTAAGAACCTTGTGTAATAATCGTGCAAGTGTTAATGCAGCACACAGCTCAAGTCGAGGTATCGTTATGGTTTTGAGAGGAGCAACACGTGATTTAGAACACAGAAAATTTACATGGATAGCATTATTGGCATCAATAGATCGCAAATAAATACATGCAGCGTACGCTTCTGAAGAAGCATCTGCGAAACCATGTATTTCGATTCGAACAGAGTGCTTACATATAGTTCGTCGAGAAATTTGCAAGTCGTTGAGCAGCAACAATTGCTCACGGAATTTCACCCATCTGGTTGTCATGTCAATAGGAAGACTTTCGTCCCAGGAAATTTTCAAACTCCACAACTGTTGCAGGATAATTTTTACCAAAGTGACGCATGGGCCTAATAATCCCAGTGGGTCGTATACTTGAGAAATTTCAGAAAGTATTTTACGTTTCGTTATAGTGCCTGAGGGATTTTGTTTTATTGAAAACATCAAAGAATCTGTTTGACAAGACCAATATAAACCTAAAATTTTGGTTTCATGTTGGTTTCCAAAATGTACTGACTTTGTCGATTTGTTATTAATGTCGAAGTGCCGCAGTACTTCAGAATCATTGGACACCCATTTATCCAATTCAAATTGTGCTGATTTAAGGATTGAAAACACAGTCTCGCCTAGTTCAATCGCTTCTTGCACGGTTTCTGTTCCAGTCAACATGTCGTCAACATAAAAATCGTGCGCAATGACATGCGAGGCCTTTGGGTATTTGGAACAATTTTCGATACTAAGTTGTATCAAACAACGTATAGCAAGATATGGAGCAGAAGCCGTCCCATAGGTCACTGTATTGAGTTCGTATGTTTCAATTTGAGATGAGCACTCTTCTCGCCAAAGGATTTTCTGTAATGATCTTTGCTCCTTATTGATGAGGACCTGTCTGTACATTTTTATTATGTCAGCCCCAATTACTATACCATGTTGTCGGAATCTCAAAAGTATGGACAGCAAATCATCTTGCAAGGTAGGCCCTACAAGCTGAAGGTCGTTCAATGAAACCCCAGAATCTGTAGTGGACGAGCCATTAAAGACAACACGCAGTTTGGATTTATTTTGCACACCATGATGCGGCAAATAATATGATATTTGGTTATCACTATTATCAGAAATCTTTGTCATGTGACCCAATGTTTTGTACTCATTCATAAAGGTGACATATTTTTCTTTCAAGGAAGGATTTCTTTGAAGTCGGTTTTCCAAAGAATGGAATTGTTTTAACGCATTTTGCTTTGAATCTCCAAGTTTCGATACTGTTTCCTTAAAGGGGATAGTTACAACAAATCTACCAGATGTGTCACGCGTGAATGTATTGACAAATATGTCTTCGCATTGACGTTCTTCTGGGGATAAGTCACGAGATGATGATATCTCTTCTAACTCCCAAAATTTGGTTATTTGCGAGTGTAGGTCTGAACAAGTACTGAGATTACACTGGATTTTGGTGGAAGGAGGAATTTGGTTGCAAGGACCTGCAACTATCCAGCCGAATTTGGTTTTCTGCAGGATAGGAAGACAATTACCCAGATGTATCTGTCCAACGCAGAGCAGTTCCCAAAAGACACCTGCCCCTAAGAGTATATCTACAGTATTAGGCTTATGGAATTGAGGATCAGCAAGCTTCAAATGCTTGGGTATATTCAATTTAGAAGGGTCGATTTGTTTGCTCGGAATATGCTCACTGATGCTTGGCATCACGAAACAATTGACTGTTGTTTGGAAAGCACAACTTCTAGATTTTATTTGAATGGAGCACCTTGAGCTTAAATTACTTGGAATCTGATTTATTCCAACTACAATTAGAGATTCCTTTGTAGTAGGAAGACCCAATTTGTTGCAACACTCTGATGAAATAAAATTGGACTGACTGCCAGAGTCAAGAAAAACTCGACAAGAGTAATATTTGCCATTTACACCCAACACCTGTACAACCGCAGTAGATAGTATGACTTCACCAAAGCTTGATGAAACTGCACAAGAAGATAAGACAACAGACTTTGATTCGCTGCCACGGCTGTCGTCGCCTTTCAATGAAATGTTAGGTTTTGCCCGTTCGAAGTGAAGCAAGGTGTGATGTCTACCCTGACATTTGCGACAAAGGGAAGACGAACAATTTTTGCTGAAGTGTTTGCCATTTAGGCAATTAATGCACAATTGAAGTTTCCGTACTTCTTCAATTCTGTTGTTGATTGGAATTTTTAGGAATTGTTCACAATTGCGTAAATGATGTTCGCCATTACACAAAGCACAAGTAGAAGCATTATTATTGGTGGCAGCAAATGACTTTGACATTTTGTTTGATTTTACAGGTGGGATGTCTGTAGATTTAGCGGTATTATTCAATTCAATTGTTTCAAGGAGATCAGCTCTTTTTTTTAAGAAAGCCTTAAATTCAACTAAAGTTAGTAGGTCACCTTTCAATTTAAATTCTTCCCAGAGTCTAGAAGAGGTCTTATCAAGTTTGTTTGCCATAATGTATATGACAAGGATGTCCCAACCCGTAGTATCTAGTTTCAAGTTGTTTAAGGAACGAATATGTTTCAAAATCGCGTCTAACATCTGTCGAAGATCTTTAGATGACTCTCGCGCAATTGATGGAAATTCAAACAATGATTTTAGATGATTATGGACCAACAATTTTTGATTGTTGTATCTATTGCACACTAACTCCCATGCGATGTTGTAATTAGCAGCAGAAAATTCCAGAGATTTTATTATTTCTGCGGCTGAGGCATCTAAAGAGGAACGTAAATAATGGAATTTCTGGATTGGCCCTATTTGATTGTTATCGCTTATTAACGATTGAAAGGTATCGCGAAATTCCAACCAATGAGAATAGTTGCCATCAAATTTCGGCAATTCTATTTGTGGTAACTTAACCGATTTTTGTTGCGCCAAATCTGAACTGGTATTTGCAGAACTACAATTATTTGCAAGAGACATATTCAGCTGTTGAACTGGATTTTGCAATAATTGGCGGCCTTTGGCTAATGCTTGATAATATGAATTTTCAAAACATTCTCTTTGTGTCATTTGTTCATCGAGATTATCATGCAATAGTTCTATCTGGTTCTGAACATCGTCAAATTCAATTATTAATTTTGTGTGTTTATCTAATCTTAACTGAAGTTCTGTCATTAAGGAAATGGAAATGTCAGAACTTGTTTCCACATCATTTAAAGCGTCTTCATGATCTTTTAAATAGTTGGCAAACAATGTTGCCCTTTGCTTTAGAGAAGCGCGTTTTTTTATTAATAATTTTAATTCTTCTGCCATTGCACACAAAGGAAACAAGGAACAAGAAACAATTCAAACAGGAATGGGCACTTACTTGCACGTGGATACGTTGGTTTCAGTTCGATCGTTTTTCCGGACAACTTTATGTGACCACACAAAACTCGACTTGCCGATATCGATACGATATCGATCCGGCTCGAAGGACCATAATATGTTTATACACTTTTGAAAATAACAATACTTTATTGGAAAAACCAAGAACAATTATTTGGGTGCGTCTGCACGCCGGGAGATGTACAAATACAATTTTTATCCGCTTCGTCAACACAACCGCTGATTGGCTGCCGCGGCACGCCGGACCTGACATCTCTCGTCTCCGTGCCGAACGAGTCACCTAGTTCAAACACACCACACAGAGAGGGCGCCACTTATCCGAATCAATTTTAAATTCTTAACAGTGGTCCTTTTAAATATTCACATTTTTAATATTAAAAATACACCTTACGATCCATTTTTTCGAATTTATAAGCTGTCACAGCCGTTTTGTGGATTATATGCTACCTATTAATATGCAATTTAATAAAATATAAATACATGGCAAATACCCAATCGCTCAGCTGAGAGGTCTTTGGACGGAATTGGCGAAACTATTTTTCTATCAAAGTCATCCGTACGATTTCTGGATCGGACTCCTCAATAGGGAATAACAACGCAATGATATGAAACCATGCCGTTTTAAGACTTTCTGGGTCACTTTGAAAATTGAAACGGTTTGACTATTTGATTACTAATAACATTGAGGTCTATATTACAAAGAATAGCTTCTCAAAAAAATCATGTTGTGCACACTGTGTGAAATGAGATATAAGCAGATCACGTATATTTTGCCAAGGAAAATTTTTGGACTGCAAGTATATTGCACTTTTATGGATATAGAGTTGGCGAACGTGTGTTTGCAATTGGAGACATTCTTAACTGTTGGTGGCGGCCGGTAGCGACGTGGTATGTAAGATCATCCAGCCCTCCAGCCGGTTCTGACTGAGTTCTGACGGTATCCTCACGAATCCCGGAATGTCAAACCAAGGAATTACAAACTAGCGAAACCGGCATCGACGAACGCAGGAAACGTCGAATCATGGAAAGAAGTGAAATTAGTTGCATACCAGCGGTATCTCAACCGTTGTACGAATCAATGTCTAGCTTATGCAACCATGCTTACACTGTGTCTGTAATCATCAATACCACCATATTATTGTGTTTATATTCTTTCGATTTTTCATACCGTACATAAATAAATGTTATGAAAACTATGCTGTATCTAAAATTATTATATCATGTCAGTTTGTACGATTTTTTAATGATGTAAGATTGTTATAATATTTCCTTACATAAACAATAATTTGTGCAAGAAGTGTAAAGGTTACGTGCTGCGTGCAAGAACGTGTGACAAACTTCATGAAAACCTTTCTTTTCATTGCTTTTCATTTTAGAAGCTTGCAATGTTACATTAAGTGCATTAATTTTTGTGTAGCTAAGTGGCTGTTTGTTGTCTTATACAATGAAATTGCTGACAGTATTTCGATCACCTTTAAGTTGGCTTTAAAAATGCAAGCGTAATATATCTATATTGCTTCAGATTTTTGCTATAATTTGATGACTTGACAAAATATAGTTCGTCCCATTAAGAATAAAATAAGTTAATTACCTTGGAAGCAAATACCTATATTTCCGATTAAATAAGAGGTAAGTAATGAGTATTTTGTATTACTATTCTGAATGGTTTTAGAGAGCGTTTTCAAATATTGACAAAATACAAAAGGCAGACCTATTACTTTCTGCATGCGTTCTACAATGATTTATACATTATGTTATGTTGTATGTGTAATTAGTTTTGACCATAATCGTCAATAAAAAAAAATCTGCATAATATAATTATAATGACCTTTTAGGCATGCTTAGTCATTCTATACAACCTAAATTTTTTCGGTAAGTATATTAACTTCACTATTATCTACTAATGTCAAGTCTTCATATTTTATTATATCTTCTACACATGTGTATATAACACTCTTACTATGCACTACTGCATATTTGGTTGCATATAATATACTAAAATAGGTGTAAGTACCACTGGTTTAATCTTTTCTCTCGTTCGACTTTCCCGAGTTCGTCAGTCGCCTACAAACAGAATGTTCAGTGGTTCGACGATTTCCTTGGTTCGACATTCCGGGATTCGTCATGGACTCAGTTCTGACAACGATCATGTGCATTTTCATTTATGAAATTCCCTTGTGCGCTGATCCCAATACCCACGTGCGCAGTTTCAATTTGGCTGATACATGATTCCAAGCACTGCTCATAGTGCTCATATATTTAAAAGGATATGATGTCTGTGCGGCAAAAACTTTTTGATAATGCCATATCGTCTCTCTTAATTGCAGCAATCTATAGGACCCTACGCCTCTCCGATAATAAATTTTTGTCCGTGACAAATTTGTGTTTTAAAACAGCAAGAACTGAATAAAACTTCGCGTCATCTTTGTGACTTCGACTCCATAGCCAAGCACAAGGTATGTAACAGGCATTTTCGTTTAAAAAACTAATAATATCTTACAAAAAGGACAAAAAGAACTCACAACTTCACAAAAACACGAAACGTGGCACTTTTCAATCATAAGGCTGTTTGCTCTAATGACATTTAAACATATGCTTGCCCACAACAGAGAAAAGTCGTAGAGAAGTCCAACTCCATACAAATTTCGGGTTCGGCCTACGCCACTGGTAAACTATTAGGAAGGTGTCGCTAGAGGTCGCGCGCAGCGCGCGCCAGCCGGTTTGAAAATGCGCGGGAGGCAATATCGTACCTATACTATACTAGTAATTTTTATTTCACTTCAAAATGAAACACGGACATCTTGGAAAACATTTATTTACAAAACAATAACAAGTTAAATTGACAATGGTCATAATAGAACTAGAAAAAATCATATATGTACTATAAGAATGCAAATAGTTAAATATAAAGAGAAATAATTCATATACATGCATATGATATTATGTACAAAAGCAAATAAAACTAACTTTGTGGTGCTATGTAAACATAACTATAAGTACAATAATGCTGCTTACAGAATAAAATATTTCTAAAGATCCCAAACTTGTAACATAATATAGAATGAAAAACTGTAAACATTAAGAAAAGGCAATCTGCAACTTTCATGTTATGTATGTCTCTTTTGAGTATTTGTATTGGGTTAACCATATTTGATTTCCCACATGTAGGAATACTACACAATAATTGTTATTGGCATTTAAGACTATGAAAGTTCACTAACTAAACATTTTATTTGATATTTATTTAGAGGTAGTGGAAATAACACGATGACAGTTTTAATAGTTAATATTCTTGAAGAAGCACAGTAAGTTCTATTATTTTTTCATATGAAACTTAGTTAATTTCGAAAACCAGTGTTATAAGCAAGAAACATGAAACACTTACAAGCTTTTTGTATGCCTGTCCTGAGTGCCATGCAATCTTTGCAAAGCTTAAAATGCCCATAACTTAGATAACTAATTATGGAATGCTGTAGTTCATTACATAAACATTAACTCTAGTGTGAATGATAATATATTATATGTGTGAACACGTCTAAGATCACTTGAGCAGTGTATCAATCGTACTGGCAAGTACTTTTTTCAGTCATAAATTTCACATAATTTTAGATTAATGTACAGCTAAGCCTATTTCCTAGAGACTGCTCGAAATACTGTTTAGTGTTATTTAATTAGTGATCATTCTCTTATGTCCTTTATTATATTTACATTGATGCTGAGTGCTAAGTTTCCTTAAGCTATGAACAAGTGATACACATCATTATTTAACTTTATATCGAAAAGTGGCTTATTATGTTGCTAATTGCTGTAATATTTTACTCAAGATTCAGAGCACAATATTTAGAAAATAATATATTTATATTATTAATGATAAGAATTAATTTATACACGTAGTCCAGTCAACATGAATATTAATGACAAGAACCTGTCAGTGTATGCAACAAATATTAGTATTTATTTAACGAAATTGCTTTTTGTTGGTGATCATGTACTCAGTATTTTGCATGTTTCKTGATTTAATTTAATGGTTAAGTCAATACAACTAAAAGTGTAAGACATCGACAGCTGAAGAAGTAATAAATGTTACTTCTGAATTACAAATTACATGTGTAATTCACATTATCAACCTTACGGAGTTTTGCTGCGAAATGCAAACGTGAGACATTTAACATGATACACAATAAATTTAATTAATTCATTACTAACAATGGCGAAACTTGCACACTTTCCACCTTACTTGTCGTGATTCCTTTCGAGCCAGCTGATTGTCCTCATTCTTTCACTTGCACCCCAAGGAATTCCTATTCGACAGAACGCACAATGTCCTTGATAACGATATCCCGATGATGTGGACATGATATCCATGAAAATGGTACATTCCAATGAATAGCATCGTCTGCAATGTGAGGCTTATGACAGTTCTGATCCAATACTGTCTTTAATGTGGTAACAGAAAAACCTACAGCAGCAACAAGCTCTTCAGTTGGATACTGCAGTCTTTCAGAATCAGGTGGCCATTCACGATAGCTTATGAACAGGTTGTCTGGCTCATCAGAAGTTCGAAGTAACAGATGATGGCAAATGTCACGCTATAGATGTTTCATCATTTTCTTCACAATAAAGTCACTGATAGATTCACAGTTGTGCCTTCTCGAACAGCTTAAGTTTACATGCTTCCACAAAGCAGTAAGACCACTACAAACAAACGCTTAATCAATGAAAATATGTTGTCCTCCAATAACTACAAACTTACCATGTTTATTGTAGCAATTAAGCCCAATAAAGAAATACGAATGAAATCACCAAGCACAACAGGTGGTTCAATCAACGGTGTAACTATATAACAAATAAAGATCACAGTAGTACATCAAGACATTTCAACAATGGTAACTCACCAGGCTTCACTCTTAACAATATATTAAAGGAAGGGCAGAAAATAGACGCTAAATCACACTTAAATCGTCATTTCGACGAAGTGATATAATGGCGGCCAATGGACAAATCCGTAATTCCGTAAACCGCAATCGCGCATGCCGCACTGGTGCAAGGTTGCCAAACTCATTTTTAAATACTACCGACAGTAAAACCAGTCGCACAAAAGCTAGCAAAAGATTATTTCTATATTGTCAAGAACTTCAAAGTATTAAGTCACAACGAAGAATACTCTTGGACATTGCAAATAAAATGTTAGTGATAATAATTGGGTGTATGTCAATGAATGTCTTATAGCGAAATAAGATATAAATTGCACAGTCTAGCAACAACCCTTTTTGAGGCTTTAGCAAGATTGACCAATCACAATGCAGAATCAGCGCTTCTACTGCCCTCTCGGTAGCATCTTAAATAGATGTGAGACAAAGATGTATATATTGCAATAATCGATGTTAAAAAAGGATAAAATTTTGCTCAAAACCGAACCAATTTCCCCATTTAGTTGGCATTCTCACGACTTTTCTCTGCCCACAACGGCCATGTTGGATTTTGTTTGACAGTTCGTTGGAACTGGAATGCCTAATTGGGTTGAAAAATAATCTGGCAATGCTGCGTGAGAGTATAACGAATGGAAATGACCAATTGAGCTTGAGCATTGACAATATGACAATGACAATTGACAAATGACAAAAGATAAATGGGTAACTTGCTGTGATCGTTAAGTTTGTGAAGTAAAAAACTAAAATAATGGCAATGACTAAACCGAAAGTTTTAATATTAGGAGGTGAGGATTAAAATATTAGTAATACACAAAAATTTTTAATTGAATAAATGTGCCATTAAATTGTCACAAAATTAATTTACCTAATCGGCTAATCTGTTTTTTTGTAGGCTGTGGATTTATTGGTCGTAATCTGGTGACGTATTTAATTTCGAACGACTTTGTAAGTGCAATCAGAATAGTCGATAAAGTTCCTCCACAAGTTGCCTGGTTAAATACTGTTCATAGTAAATGTATGAATGATCCGAAAGTCGATTTTAAAAGTGCCAATCTCATTAATGCAGAATCATGCAAAAATGCATTTTCTCTGGATACAGATGACAGACCATGGGATTTTGTGATCAATTGTGCAGGGGAGACAAAACCAGGTCAGACAGACCCTGTGTATGAGGAAGGAATTCTAAAATTAAGTTTAAATTGTGCCAAACAAGCTGCCTTATTAAATGTAAGACGGTATGTTGAGTTGTCTTCAGGTAATGTTTTTTCTTCTGACAAAGTGCCTCATAGAGAAGATGGTTCTATAGAGCCATGGACATTTGTAGCAAAGTATAAATTGCAGGTATGTAGAACAAATAGTTTTACAATACGTTTCTAAATAAGTTTATATTCTTAACCATAAAAACCCTGTTTAAACAAAACGTAATTTATATTCCTAATTTTGAAACCCTTTTCATTTTCGATAACCTCGATTTTGGTACTAAAGTTAGTTTAGTTAGTCAACCTTTTTTTATGCAAATAATCTTCAGTTCACAKATTTCTTATTCATAAGGAATTACTCTKTATATAAGTTTGATTTTTCATTCACATTATACATATTTATAATGGTGCTTAAGTATAATAATTGAGACAGATAGTAATATATATAAAATACTAACATGTAGCATGTATGTTCTTTAGGCAGAACAGCAACTGAGTGAAATACCAAATCTAAAGTATACCATATTAAGACTGCCTTTAGTATACGGTTTAGGAGACAAGCACGGTTTAACGCTACGTATTATGGTGGCTGCCATTTACAAAAAGATAGGAGAAACAATGAAGTTACTATGGGATGAAAATATTTGCTTGAATACAGTTCACGTTCTGGATGTATGTCGAGCTATTTGGTTCATATGTGAACGTGATGATACATTACGTGAGGTTAGTATGGTAATTAAAAATCATATGAATATATTTTGTTAAAGACCTTTATTAATTTGAGGTATTAAAGGATATGCGGTGTCCATTCATTTTGAAATTTTAGGTTCATTTCATTTAAGATAATATTTTGTCGGATAGATCGCTGTCTCTTGAAAACACTGACAAAAAATTAATAGTCTGACGTTTCGATTACACCTGTAATCTTTGTCAAAGACGAAGAACCTCAAAATTTGCCTGACACAAGTTCAAACAAAATTTTGGAAGTAAATAAACAAATCACCAAGGATGCGAGACGTCATACAAACAACGTGCCAACCTGATAAAAAAAGGAACCTAACGATGAAAAAGGAACTACCTACCTACTAGATATACACGAACTACTTGATAAAAGTTAACTACAAAATAGCCTTCCAAATGTCACCTAACTCATAATTTCCACAATCCCTATTAAAATTATTAGTATTCCTACAAATTTCTATAGCTTCTTTTATTAGACGTTTGTGATAATATTTTTCTCTATGTAAAATTTTTGTTTTATCAAAATCAATCATGTGTCTAGTCAAATATGAGTGTTCAGCTACGGAAGATTTATCTATCTGTTGCAACCTAGTAGCACGTATGTGTTCTTTCAAACGCGTACCTACTTTTCTTTTAGTTTGACCTATGTAACACTTTCCGCAAGAACAAGTAATTTTGTAAACACCTTTACTTTCTAAATGTACTTTATCTTTAGTAGAACTTAAAATTTTATCTAAATTATTATATGTACTATCAACAACTAAAATATCGTGTTTTCTAAGCATCCTCTTTAATTTTTCCGAAAGGCCTTGTACATAAGGCAAACTCAACTTCAATTTGCTTTGTCGTGGCTGAGAATTTACTTGATTTGGATGAGCACTTTTATTAAAAACTGACCAAATATTCTTACTACTATAACCATTTCTCACTAGCGCTGATTTAAGATGATATATTTCTTTTTCTACAGAACTTTCATCTGATATCCTTTGTGCTCTAACCAATAACGTCCTAATAAGACTATTCTTTTGAGAAGGAGGGTGGTGAGATGTGGCATGTAAATATCTGTCTGTGTGTGTTGGTTTTCTGTAAACCTTGTGTCCTAACTGTCCAGTGTTTGTTCTGTAAATTTGAACATCCAAGAAAGGTAAACTACCATTGCTTTCTACAAAAGCTTATTATGAATTCTTAAGATGTTTAAATGTTCTGCTTCTTCTCAAGAGTTAAAAAAATTGTTAAAAGTAAATGAGTGAGTCGATTTGCTCTTATATGGATGAGAAACAATTTTATTATATTATATTTGTCTACTTGGGCATTGCAAATCCGCTATCACAGTCATTTACAGCTTTAAGCTGTGTAATTTTATCCATCCAAATGCAAATTGGTTCACTTAAATATTTGTAAGGGTAGTACAGTTCTAGTAAATAGTAGCGTCCTGATGATAAATATTGCTGCGGCCGTAAAATAATTTATTATATCTGAGTAAGTGATACCTTTAATCGACATTCATTATACTATCACAGCAGCAGCACTGATGTGAATATGTTTAATGGGTTGTTTTACTTCTAGATAGCGGACGAGGACGTACACAATCTCAAAAAATATCTCATAGCAAATTCAACATTAACTTGACAACAATTCAATATACTTTAACTTTTATCGAATGATGCATCGTACAGTATACCAGCAATTTTTATTAATAACAAAACTTAAGACATTTTGCTCTTGGCGTTTCTTGAAATATAGTGTATGTACCTACCAAACTGGTCCTTTTGGGAAATCTTGCGTGGATACCACCCCTTATTTATCATATACTCTTGTATAATATTATAATAAAGACCCTTTGGAAAGATTTTTATTTACAATGAAGGTCTGTTTAAAAAATGCGTACTTGTTTCAGATGTACCAAATATGACTGAAACGCATTAACAAAGATAGCTCATTTACGCTATCTGGTTTGTCACAAGCATTTCGGTGAGTTATTTCGACTCCCTGGAGAAAAGACTTAAACGAAGACGTCTACCATATTTCTGTTTTATTGAAATATTTATAAATTGTACATTTATGATCATTATAATTATTTGTGAATACCAAACGGCTTTTGTTTTGTTTATCATCATTTAATTGCAAATTATTCTTAAGTAAAAATCTCTTATTTAATTTGCAAGTAGTTTATTCCCGCGCCGTTTGAAGTTATGTGACAAGTAACTTCGAAGAGGTAGTAATGGAACAAACTAGGTGCAAAGAAATAAATTAAAAGAAAATAAAAAATCTGACTTGCATGTTGTTGCTGCACCATTTAAAGCAGTTTCCTATGTTATCGACTTGGCATATTCGTGTGTAGTTTAACCTAGTGACACTGCAGGCGCTTTATATGAACCTACCCCCACCATTAGAGTTTCCCATCTATTTATCTTGCCCTTGTCTATGGAACTTGTGTCAGGCAAATTTTGAGGTTCTTCGTCTTTGACAAAGATTACAGGTGTAATCGAAATGTCAGACTATTAATTTTTGTCAGTGTTTTCAAGAGACAGCGATCTATCCGACAAAATATTATCCTATATTTATGGACGCTGAAAGCATTCACCCTCGTATTCATTTCATTTAGCTAGAAAGAACAATAATTTCGATTTGCTTTAAATTGTGATGGTGTAAAAGTTTTGTTTATGACAATTAATTTAATGTTAATTAAGGTCAGTATTTGTTTCTAATTATTGTTACTTTATCCGTTCTTAATTTTCATCTGCTGATTAATTTTTTGGTTGTACATAGTTAGTAGTGGCTCATGTAGTGGGTGTTATTCATAGGTGCATTATGAAGGTATTTATACTGACTGCCAAATAGTATTGGTATGTTGTATAGTTTTATTATTACTTATTGGAAAATTAAATACATACATATACTTACATAGGAAACGTACACAAACATCAGTGCCTTAGGTGGGAATCGAATAGAGTCAGATGTGTGATGCCCGGAACCACCAAGGCCAGTTATTAAAATTAATCATATTTAATGTGATTATTCAATATCACAACTGTTAGTGAGAATTCTGAAATTTCTGTCCCGATTTGGCTATTCCATTATATTAAGTCCTATTTAATAATATAAACAATTAATTATTACCTACAAATTCTGATGATCTAATGTTTGTGATACTTATAAAAAGAGAGGGCACCATTTACACTATTTTCCATTAAAGCACATCTGTTCTCATAAAATTTTGTTTAATTAAAATCCTGTCTCATGTAACATGAATCAAACTTCTGTTGCAATCTGATTAAGAACTTTCTTTGTCATCATTTCTTTATTCAGAGAACTTACTGTGGCATATTTCCCTGTGGACCTATTGAGGTTGTTATTTTATACTTTACAGTACTGCCCACCAAAACTGAACTTAATATCAGTGTACATGTGCTATATTGGCACTGTTGTTGCTCCAGCCATATGTAGTACTGCGAATTTCTATTGCAAAAACAAATCATTTAAGAGTTTAACAAAACTTTTTGAAAAATACGTTTGGATGAGAAAAATTGGACAGTTAGCATAAAATCATTATTGATCGATTCAATTATCTATTACACACACACCATGTTTTTATTTTTTATCTTAAAAGTATTCTTATAGCTATTAAACATTCATAATCACAAATTTTCAAAGCAATTTGTAGGTATGCTGTAAGCAGTCTGTACAGGCTAGGAGAAATTATTTTATACCTTCTAGTCACTTTAAAAACAGTAAATTTTTAGTCTTGTGTGTCAAATTTTGCACTCAATTTTAAACAGATTATGGACAGTGTACAACATTACTTCTCAACCTTTTTAATGTCATGATCCCCTAAATTGTGAAAAAATGTGTATTCATTAATTACTTGTATTATTATTTGTTCAAAACAACTTCAGCTATTAATTTATTTTGTTAGGGTTGAGTACTAATATTTATTTAATTTTGTTTAACCTCATAAAATTTAAAAAAATAATTTATACTTTATTTTTTTTCAATAAACGGATGATTTATCTGTTGGTCTTATATTTTGATAGAAAGCGATCACACTTAAAAGTGACCCCCTGAGATCGCAATCCCCAGGTTGAGAAATGATGGTGTAGGAAATTTGATTTATTTTAGTTTCTATTCAAATGATCATTTCCATGTCAAAAAATGTTATACCCCTTTATTAATAAAAGAACATTGCCGAATTAAAAAATTATGTCAACAACATGTGATATTCTCAACCAGTCACCTATTGTTGGTATCTTACGTGATTTTACAATACATGACGGGACAGTTATTATCTACCCCATTTAGGTTTCTTGGCTCAGCGTATTGCTACATATTTTTCATCACCCTTCATACCGTCCACTTTATTTTGATTTTCTGTATACATTGTTTCAGGTTTATAACGTTGTTGATGAGGCATCATCAACTCAAGGAAGTATATCAGATCTGTTAGGCGAACTGTTCAACATCAAAGTCGATTTTTATGGCAATTTGGTTTCGAATGTTGTAGATCTTTCTGTAGCCACAGATGATGCAAATGATAAACACTTAGCACCATGGGCTGAAGCTTGTAGGGAGGATAATATCCAAAACACTCCTCTTTCTCCACACATGCACTCTGAACTGTTACTACACAAACATTTGAATCTTGATGGTAGTAAGCTAAAAAAGTTAGGTTTTAGTGTTTCTATTATCCGCCCCACCTTAGAGCTTATTAAAGAAATTATTGATGATTATGTAGCTATGAAGGTATTTCCTCCTACACTAGCCCCTTAAATGTTATACTTGAACTGTATTGTTGTCTCCATATAATGGTTTTTATATCTTTATCATAAATATTTAAATACTTACTTGTATAGTGTTGGACTGATGCTGCAGTTGTTACAATTTCTAGCAATATTCCTAGTGGTAACATTCCATTTTTCATATATATTTAGGGTTAATTGCTTTATATAATACGATGAATCACAGTTTCTTTTTTGTTTATTAGAATATTTATACACTGTATTTCTATTTAATTATATTGTGTTGCATAGTTCATGAGATTAGTATGTAGGAACATACCACAGACTGTGCAGAATTCATAGCAGGCAAGTAAAGATCCATGCCATGAGTACATTATTTGTAAGTATGTGGTTATATGTGATACAGTATATTGATATAAAGAGCCAACTAATATTACACAGTTTTATTTAAGGATTTCCTTCATATCATATATATTTTATATTTGTGGTAGCTATTTCCACAAGTACGTTGTTTCCCAAACTGTATGTATGCAGTAATTTTGGAGTTCACTTAAATTCCTTGCCACCATAGCTTATTTTATTACTTATCACCATATTTTAATTGGTGGCCTTTCAGTTTTCTTCCAGAGGAGTGCTTAGTTAGGTTCATTATATACATTTATTTTTCCAAAACACATCAAATTATTATGGTTGTGATGCGAAGGATACTTATTTCTTTGTTTTTCCATGGTACATCTAAGAAACAGACAGTATAGCACAATCATAATGCGATGCCATATATATTCCTTGGCAAAGAGTCCGTTAGAAAATGCATGTGATAAGTCGAAATTGTTATTCTGACAGAATAAAAAGCTTATTTTAAGTTTTAAGTGATACGCTGCTGCTTGGTTGTTTGTACTTGCAAAAAACTAAATGTTACAATGTTTTTTTATCATAAATAATAAAAAAGTACTTTGATAAACAATTGATAGCTCTTAAAATAACTCCTCTTGAAACCATCATCATCATTGATTTGAAGGCTTCTGTGGCTGGTTGGCACGTTGCTTGTTTGGTCTTGATGTTTTGACCCTCATGTCGGTGTCTTCCTTAGAAGTTTTAGAGCTACTTTTGAGGAAGACATGAATGTCGAAACATCAACACCAAACAAGCAACTTGGGAACCAGTTTGGAAAACATGTCATCAGCATTACTGTTTCTTTTTCACTAAGCTCTTGAACTATCCAGCATTGTCTTTATATTGGTATCTTCCAACAACAAGGTGTATGAGTTTGTGATTTTCTAGTGCAGGAAGTGTGCATTCTTGAAATCTTTTAACATTTATACTCAAGTTTATTGACTGCAGTTATAAACTTTTTTTACAAGAAGATACTTTATTTCTGGTATGTAACACCTCTTAAAATAAATGAAATTTTTGCGGTCAAAGCAGGTTAATTGTAGACACCAGCATAATATAGAAATAGTTAAATACCCTTTTATGTGTAATGCACATTATGTACTGTATTTCCTTATGCATTTAATTGTGATACATTTTCCTAAACATTGATTTATATTTATGTGATATTTGGATTAAGTACCATTGTGGTTTTTGTAATTTCAAGTATGAGGTACTTACGTCAATTGCAAAAAATACTGCTCAATTTTTGATCTAGTTGATAACGGACTTATAAAGCACATAATTGTTATAAGAAAATGTATGTTGTTATTACTAAATACAGTTTTGCTTTTACTCGTGTGTATTATTTAATACCTTTTGAATGCAGCTCTGTTTCATTTTATTTGGTCTTATACATCCATATTCCTTTAAATCTTATAAGATTAAAGTTTCTTAAAAAAAGGTATAAAATGCAATAGGTCGCTCCATCATATAGAGTTTATGGAAACTGGCATCTTTTTTAAATATATTCAGTTATAATAATAATAATAATAATCGTCTATTAGAAAATGGTACACATTAGACAAAATTTAGCCTAAGGCTATTCTTACATTTAACCTACTGGTACCATGGTACAGAATATTAAAATAATACAAATAATAAGATAAATAAATCTAAGAAACAAAAAACACTCAAGTCAAGCAACTATTGTTGATCCAGCAAAAGCTTCTTTAGGGAACGTTTAAACGACAGCAGAGAATTGCAAGAGAAAATACTTTTACAGGAATTGTATAATTTTACGCACTGAAAACTAAAGTTCCTACAAAATAATGCCGTGCTGTGATTTGGCATTGTTAGGCGGTCAATTTCTCGAATTGCTGTTGTGGATGTCGCCTCGAAAAACCAGCTTCCGACGTAAGTACGCAGGCGCACCGGTAGTTATGATCCTGTACACGAAAGCAAGCAGATTGTATTCATTCTAGCATCCATATTTAACCAACCGATCTCCTTTAAATGATATGTGACATGATCGTATTTACGAAGGTTATTAACTAGCCGACAACATGAATTGAGCTTTTTGTATTCTGCTCCTAGAGGCATGGTCTATACAAGAATAATACAGAACATTTCTGTACGAAAACACCAAACTTTCACACAAACTTATTTTAAGTTTTTTATTCAAAACATGTTTATTAGTATACAGTAACCTCAACCGTGCATAAAACTTACGTATCAGAATATTTACATGTTCTCGAAAACGCAACTTGTGGTCTAGTACTACACCACGGCATCGAATAATTTGCTGGAAAACCAACGCATGCTCCGTTTATTGTAATATTCAGTTGTTGCGTAAGTTCTGAACGAGTAGAGTCGGGCGAAAACAACATAACAACAGATTTATCCGCATTTAGCTTCAAGCCACGTTCAGTGCAATACGTAGCAATACACCCAGAATTTCGCAGACGAAAATAGATCGGCAGTATGTATTAGAAACAATATAGGACCAAGCAACGAGCCTTGCGGTACGCCTGATGTAACATTGCAAGCAGGTGATAGTTTGTCATTTACTGACACGCGTTGGGTCCTGCTAGTCAAATATGATTGGAAAAATGCTACGCTAGTTGGGTCAAACCCATAGTAGATCAGTTGAACGCACTTAAGATCATGACTGATTGAATCAAATGCCTTGGAAAGATCGAGTGACGCGAGAACAGCTGACAATTTCTTGTCTAATGCTCTTATAATATTATTAGTAATATTTAGTAGGGATGTGCTTGCGCTGTGAAATTGAGATTGATGATCCGGGATAATTTTATTTTCACATAGCCACTAATTTGCCTAAATACAACTGATTCGAGCACCTTTGATAAGACTGGTAATAGACTAATCGGTCGAAAATCACTAATAGAGGCAGGGGAACTAGTTTTCGATATTGGATACACTTTAGCTACTTTCCAGCGTTGAGGAAAATAACCAGTTTCTAAACAGGAATTTATGACGTGCGTAATGTAAGGAAGTATTTCAGGCAAGAAAATTTTGATAATATAAGTTGTTATGCCATCAGATCCAGCAGCATTAGATTTCAAACCTTTGATAACATTTAAAATGTCCGCTGTTGTAGCTAAACAAAAGGAGAAATTCAACGTATCCTTAAACTTACTTAAGGAATAAAATTGCTCCGCTGTTGAGCAGTCACAAATTTTGAAAACGGAGGCAAAATGGGAATTTATAAGATCCAGATCACAAAAATGTGCCGGTATATTTACTTTGTTGCTGGATGCAATATTTAGCTTCCTCAGCTTACGCCATAGAGTAGTTTAGAATCTTTCTGAGAATGCAAATAATTAACATAGTTTTGTTTCTCTCTTCGTATTGCCGCCAGAATAAAATTTCTCAGCTCTTTGTAGGTTTTCCATTCATTCTCACTCTTAGAGATTTTATAATATTTAAAAGCAACGTCACATTCCTTCATCATAATTTTGACAGCATCGGTAAGCCAAGGGTTTGCAAGCTTGCTTACTCTTACAGTACGTACAGGTGCATGATGTTCTATTATATATGGATTGTATACTATCAGAAAGCCAGTCTACTTTAGCATCAATATCGGTAATATACAACACAGTATCCCACTGATGATTACGGTGATGTCACGGTTAAAATTTTCCTGGTCAAAAGATTTAAAATCCCGAAAAGTCACAAATCTTTGCTTAGACTTAAAAGTAGGTATTTTTAAATCACAGTATGTCAACCTATGGTCACTAATAAGATCAGCATTTAAAGTACCTGATGAAACCACGTACATACTAGCACTAACAAATATAGGATCAATAAGGGTAGATGTCAAGAGGGTCACCCGAGTGGGTTCATCGATAACTTGAGAGAAACCGCATATGCATCAAAACATTCGCTAATAGGATTATCCACGTTAAATAGATTTACATTAACATCACCTAATACTACTATATTACTATAAATAGGAATCAGAGTTGCAAGAGTGTCATCCAAATGTTCAATACACTGATGTAAGTCAGAGGCAGGGGGACGATATAATATACCTACGACTAGGCTATAATTACGCAATTTAATTTCGATCCACAAGTTTTCCAAATCTTGACTGCTTTGGAACTTAAAAGGCACTAGGCTACAATTGATGTCATTCCACTATCATTCTTCACATACACCGCTACACCACCTCCTCTTCCGTTTCTGTCGTTCCTGAGTAAATGATAGTCTGGTATTTCAACCACTCTAGATTCTACTGAAGTCGATAACCACGTCTCACTAACGCCAAAGATATCAAACATATTATGATGTACGAGATTAGACAGTTCATCGAAGCCAGTAAAGAGCGATCTTGCATTAAGATGACCCATTTTGATTAGATCGCGTTTAATCACCATAATTGGTATTAGATATAATTTTCTCAGAACTGATTTATAAACAGGACAGCATGGATCCTTGGCAGAGTGAGTAGTAGATACACTCTTCTTTTCACGGGTATAGTACAGTTTGCAATTAATACAGTTTCGCTCTTCTTCTCCAGCTGTGCAGTTTCGCAACTCATGATTTCCAGAGCAAATTGGACAACAAAAGTCCTTTATTTTACAATCTTTGGCTATGTGATTACAACGCGAGCATTTGAAGCATCTCATAACATGGAAGTGATCCATGATGGGATAACTGTTCCATCCAATATATACTCGGGATTGTATCAATAAAACGTTTCGAACTAAGAGTGTGGTTTCCAACACAACATTTGCACTTTTATGAAATTCAATTTTGATTACAAATTTGATGTCACTGGTCTCAAAGGGTAGCCTATTTTGTTTAACCATGACTTGAATAAAGTTTTGATTGCCCGTCGCATCCTTTCCTATACCACGAATTATGATTCGCGGATTACGCCTACTACTCTCACTGATCACGAAGGAATGTCCTATTTTTTCTGACAAGCTTGTTTTAAGTTTGCTTAACCGCTACATGTTATTAATACTCCGGTTTTAAGCGCCTTAGTAGACTCAATATTTAAGAGGGTGTTTTATATTTTTAGGGCAGTATACACCTTTATTTAAAAAAACGGGTGTTTATTAAAAAAACTTGTCAAGCAAATCGTGGTGTTCTCTTTCTAACATGAACGTTGCATCTGACGTGTATCTAAATTAGTTCATATAATAGTGACTGTGACCAGAGGTTTTCGAAGGCCCCGGCAATATCCACAAAGATCCAGTTTTCCTACCACTTGGCTCAATGCATGCTCGTCGATGTGTTAGGTCTGAACCCATATCCATTTAGGTGCAGTCCTGAATTTCTCCAAGCTCCTGTATCCTTTTACATAMCAGTYTTTCCAGGRGCTTCATTCACCAAGTTACTTAATAAGCAGATGGGCCTGATGATCCCCATCATCTCCTTTCTTTATGACAACCAAATCAGCTTGTTTCCACACCGTCGGAAATCTTCGCTACTCCAGGCAAAGATAAAAAAGAACGCACAGGTCTCCCACGATTTCTTTTAATGCCTTAATAACCTCCGACTGTATGAGGTCCAGCTCCTGAGCCATTTTTCTTTCTCAGTCTGTCTATGACCAGTCCAACCTTCACGGGTTCAAAAGCAAGAGGTGCCCCGACCATTATTGTATGGAGTCTTCAGACCATTTCTCATCTTTCTCTATTCCGGTTCTTCCCGCGGATCATCCGATGGGAGAAGCTTCTCCATCAGTACATTCCAGTCCCTGGTCATGCTATCTCCTTTTTTCATAAGGACAGTGAGCAACGCCGATGGATGCATCATGTCTTTTGCAACTTTTTGCGAAATACCCCAGATACTTGTCCGCAGGCACTCACCCACAATCCACTACATTTCTTTCGCCTCAAAAGGTTCACGCTCCTAAATGCCCATCCTCTCCTGTAAACTGACTTTTGCATACCCACTCACAGCTACCCGACGCATGGGCACGTTCAACTACATTTGATAGTAAATCGGCAATCAGTGGTGCACCAGAAAAACACAAAAACACAAATTTTCAACCAAAATCAATCCTATATCGAGATAACAAATGATATAATCTCATCGTTGTTCTCAAACATCCTTCCACCTTGAAGACTTTTCTAAAAATAAATAGCTCAGCAAAATAGTAAAGAGAACAACGGTTTTTAGCTCAGATTATATAGACGCTTGGGTTTTCTTGACACTAAACCACTACGCGTAATGATGGGTACTTTGCTATCAGCGCCCAAAGGTACGAGTACATTACACACTCCCGCACTATTATACGGGGAAAGGTTGTCTGGATGTGTTGTAAGAACGCCCTTACTGCTCTTGCTGCTGCGCGGGATCGGTATGTCCGCTCAAATTAAAGTTTTGTCTAATGGGGTAGAATATTTTAAAGAATACAGTCTTTGCAATGGACGTAAAAGACTACTACCTGTAGTACATTTACGAGCCAACCGCGCTGCGCCATCCCGCTCCAATAACAAGTAGATTAAATGCCCCCGCACTAGGGTTCCACGGGACGGCGTAGGTTTTCAACACTTAATAGTTTTAACTGCTCAAGGTATTCGATACGAAATAGACCGTCAGATAGTGGCAGATTTAGGTATCTCATTTTCGCATACAAGCCTCGAAGAGGGTTGAAGATTATATTATTAACATTTGGAAAAATCAATTTTCCTTAAAACAAGTAAAATGTACTACCTATTCGTGCCACTCAAGCCAGTCGGTTTTTCGGATTAGTGCAATGTACAACGTGTTCATAGTTTCGATGGACTTGTGTGATAAAATTGGTCAAGACCAAGATTTTTTTCTTGCATGATTTCGCCCTTATTTCAATTCTTTAATCACCTGCAAAACTCAAGCCTCTGGGTTTTCAAAGCTAGGCTCAATTAATAAATCATTTAGTGGACACGGCTTGCGTGAAAATGTGGACAAGAGATACCTTTTACTTATGTTAAGGAAAATCGAACTTTTATATGTTATCCCAATATAAAAACTTATAAATTTACCATCATTTTACTCTACACCAATGTACTCTTCAGCCCTTTTCGACGCTTGCAAGCGAAAATGGTGCACCTAAATATGTCACTATCTGACGGTGTAAAACCTTGTTTGTTTGTACCGAAAATCTTTCGGATCAGATGAAACGCGAGATGTCTCGCGTTCATTACTGCTTTACAATATTACAATCATAATAATTTAGCGTCAGAAGGTCTACGTAAACCTGTGATGCACGACCAAGTACTTTTCGTAGTTCTCTAATACTCCAATTTACAGAAATGTGAGTATATACTCTCCAAAAATCCTCTCCCCATGCAGTGGTAGGAGGATCGAAACGGCACAAAATACGCTGTATACTCGTCGATTCCGATATCTTTCCGCTATTACTAACCTGAGTGTGCGTCTTCCACAAAGTATTCAAAACTTCTTTCTAAGAATACTTAAAAGTACTTTGGGGATCAGCACGCCAAGTGCGAAAATGATCAACTTACACTACTTGGAACCTAAACATTCCAGTTTTTCTATTTGATACACACCTCACTTCAACCGAAGTACACCCTGTTTTTCGCAGAATTGATGCACATTTGCCCATAGATAAAGACAAGAAATTTTATTCAAAACACATCGTACACTGTCGAAACCGGTCTCTATCGATCAGAAATGTTCAAATTAAGGGAGAACGTGGAAAAAGCCTTATCAAGCGAAAAAAAAGTTAAAGATCGCGAACCCTTTATATGCACTTTTCTCCCTTGTCTATGCATTTGCCCATCAGGTATTCTGGGATCTGTCACATCGTTAAAAGCCTGGCTCTGAATTACCTTGAACACAAATTAATAAATCGACGTTTTCTATCTGCTCGGCAGATAATGGCAATTTATTTCGTTCTTCACGATGTACACAGTTTTGTATGAACCACCAAATCCATACCATCATCCTTATCATTGAAGTGTAACGAGAAAAGTGCGTCAAGTGCCACTCATTTGACGAACTGCACAGAAAACTAGCAACCACGATTTCTCCCTTTTCCAAAGTTATCTCCTCTTCGGTGAAGTCTTGTCTTATCCTCAGTACCACAGTGCCATTCTGGGCAATCCCACTAGCACGAGATACAAAATTCTTCCGGAGAACATAAAAGAGGAGCAAGATCCGCGTGGTTTACTTTCCGGGTACACATCGCCATTAATTTACGATGTTTTAAAGTTGTACTATTTCCAACACTCCATTGCTTCAAAGATGTATCACCTAGAAGTTTCGAGGTTATATTGCTTTGTAGCGATGTTACCATGACAACCGGGGAAAAATGTAACTAAGCTTAGGTAATTAAACAGAGATTCCAAAAATTATATTTTCCACCTACATTTTATCAGCAATTTTTTTCTTCAAAGCGGCAACGTGAGGAATTTTTAAGATACAATCGCCCCATACCCTTAGTGAATCACCCTGTATATTTTGACTAAAAAGTCATGGTCGTCTTAAAGAGCTATAGGTACATTTGTACTGTTACTTTTCGGATGTGGTTCTTCTAAGGAGTAACATAATTGTATTTTATCTATAAAATAGATGTTTATTAGCACAAGAAATGCGCATTAGCTGTGATCTCTCAACTCCCAACGCTAACGCGCAGGTCATGCATTATTGATTTTGAGCTTTTGATAGGGAAAGTTGTAATACCGCCTATATCGTATGTATTCCTAATGCAAGAGCTTTCCACGAAGATATATGGATGACGCTTTCTCATGATGAAAAGCTGCCGTCGGCACCGAGACTGCTTATAGAACTTTCTCAAATGAAAGCTTATAGAAGAGTCTCTGAGGTGTGGGCGTTTTGACGTAATATAGTCAAATTGACGAATGCAGATCAGTATCTGGAATTAACAGTGTAGAGCTGAATAAGAAGGAACCTACTTTGTAAAGGTTTTGTGCATAAAAAACGGGCAAGATACCATTTACAAAGATTTTTATTTTATTTTATTTTGGTGAAGATTGATAATTTAGGTGTTAGTAAATGAGCCTTCTTAAATGCATACCCATTTTCATAACACTGTAGTTGGTGATTTGCTCGTAACTTTCAATTCGTTTACTATATATACTTCGAATATGCAGGGTGTATTCTTAACAACTTCAAATTTGGCGACATTTACCGGAAAAGGTTAACTTCCCGGAGCAGATGCAGGGCGTCCCGACGGCGGTTGCTTATTTTATCAGGCGAATATGAGTAGAAGGTGGCGTAGGCGTCGTTAGAGGGGGCGGATTATTCATATCTATTCTCAATGAAGTGCTCCATTGTATTATTTATTTTATATGTTAACACGTATTATATGTTATTAATACCCGCATACTGAGAAATATTTAAATTCTGTGACCATACTCAAATGTAGCTCAATTTTAGATATTTAGTGTATTTTGAAAAATGCTTTAATGCCGTTATAGGAGAGAATGAGTCGTTAAAATTGATGAATAGGTCGTGATTTGTTCATACACCAAAATTAAAAATATACTATATTTAATTGTATAAAAAAATATTTTATTTAACATAGAAGTAAAAGAAAATTCGAAGAATAATTCCTGTACCCTTTAACGTGACGTTCACGAAACAACAATAAACAAAAGCTTGATCCCAGATTAAAGATTCCGCGCGAATATTTGGAGGTAATTGAGTGCCTCTCTAGCTCTGTGGAGACGGGTCGGGGTTATCAAGAAATTAACCAAATTATTTCGTTAGAAATGTGAGCGCCGCTTGGTTTATTTACCTCCAAAATATTTATGAATAACAAAACCAAGAAAGTTAAGCGGAAATTCAATCACTAGAAGAGCTGAACTGCCTAAATGTCGCTAATTTACCCACAAACATCGCTAAAATTCCCAAAACACCACCCTAAGTGATCCAACCGCAACTGTAAGAGACGAATATAAAAAAAGCGTACGGTTTCACCTAAAAGCAACACAAGATTTATTGTCCGAAGTGCGAACACAAAATTAGAAATGAATTTAATATATTAAAATGCAAGAGGATTATTAAGTCAAATATACGCTATAAAATAACAAGGTAAGTATCCTTAAAAAATTAAAGCGTATTGGATTCTTATTAATCCAATTAAGTATGCGTTCGCGATAATATGAATACAATTTTTTATAAATGTACCTTTTCTTTTGTTTCAGGGATAACGATGGAATACCGTTAGTGTGCACACGTACGTTTGCAAGTTCTTCCCTTTACAAATTGTTCTTTCAGAGATAAAAAACAAGTGAACAAGTGAGATGTATAACTGGAGAATTAAGTTAAGTCTGATTTAAATGTTATATAATATTAAATTATATATGTATTTTACACTTAAACAATATGTAATATTAATTAAAATTGCAGTTACTGTACTTTATCAAACGAAATCTTAATAAACAATGATTGAATGACGTTGACCTGGAGTAAGTTAATTTACCGGCGTGAAAACAGCAGCCAAAAGATAGCAGCCTAAATTTCCGAATATACCCGAACATACCATAGAAGTACTGAATATAGATAGTTGCCGGTTATACCCTACGACCATACTCAGGTAAATATAAATTACGGTTGCATTCTAGCGTGTTCATAAATAAACAAGTAACAAAAATATGCGATTTTCAACAATTATTTATATCTCGGGGAACGGAGTTGTTGCCATGTTAGTCCCTCAGCAGAATAATTCCACGTTAATGAACTTCCGATCTTTGAAAACAGATTTACTTACTGAATATTTAATAAAAATTTGTGAATATAAACAATTATCTATATCCCAGTTAATAGAGTTGGTGCCACGTAAGTTCTTTAGCAGAAAAATTTCCTTGTTAAATAGGTATCGATTTCCGCAAACAGATTTACTTGCACTACATCAAGGGCCCAGTTATTAACAATATTTATAAACAATTATTTATAACTCGGTTAATAGAGTTGATGCCACGTAAGTTCTTTTGCAGAAAAATTTCCTTGTTAAATAGCTATCGATTTCCGCAAACAGACTTACTTGCGCTACATCAAAGGCAAACTTTCATTTTATTAGCGTTGCGTCAGCATTACATAATGTATATTTCATATGTCTTTGTTATTGTCAAACTGAAAAGATGTTTTGTTTATCGTCTATGTACTGTAATGTGAACAATTTCGATAAACGCAGATTCTACTTAATTATACCTTAGTACCAGAATACACATCAGTTTTAAACACTACTATTTTAAAGCTACTTTTTAATTCATCACTATTCGAAACACTACACTTCAGTACATTAAGTCTAAAACCCTTTGGAACACTTGGGTCGCTTGGTTTGCTTTTATTTTTCTACTGAAGAACTGACGTGGCACCACCTCTAATTACCGGGGTGTTCTGTATAAACGTTGTTAATTACTAGGTACTGGATGTAGTGCAAGTAAATCTGTTTTCGGAAACCGATATCTATTTAACAAGGAAATTTTTCTGCTAAAGAACTTACGTGGCACTAACTATTAACCGAGTTATAAATAATTGTTTATAAATATTGTTAATAACTAGGCCCTTGATGTAGTGCAAGTAGCTCTGTTTGCGGAAATCGATAGCTATTTAACAAGCAAATTTTTTTGCTAAAGAACTTACGTGGCACCAACTCTATTAACCGGGTTATAAATAATTGTTTATAAATATTGTTAATATCTGGGCCCTCGATGTAGTGCAAGTAAAACTGTTTTCAAAAATCGATAGCTATTTAACAAGGAAATTTTTCTGCTAAAGAACTTACGTGGCACCAACTCTATTAACCGAGTTATTAATAATTGCTTATAAATATTGTTAATAACTGGGCTCTTGATGTAGTGCAAGTAAATCTGTTTGCGGAAATCGATAGCTATTTAACAAGGAAATTTTTCTGCTAAAGAACGTACGTGGCACCAACTCTATTAACCGAGTTATAAATAATTGTTTATAAATATTGTTAATAACTGGGCCCCTGATGTAGTGCAAGTAAATCTGTTTCCGGAAATCGATAGCTATTTAAGAATGAAATTTTTCTGCAAAAGAACTTACGTGGCATCAACTCTATTAACCGAGTTATAAATAATTGTTTATAAATATTTTTAATAACTGGGCCCTTGATGTAGTGCAAGTAAATCTGTTTGCGGAAATCGATAGCTATTTAACAAGGAAATTTTTCTGCTAAAGAACTTACGTGGCATCAACTCTATTAACCGAGTTATAAATAATTGTTTATAAATATTGTTAATAATTGGGCCCTTGATGTAGTGCAAGTAAATCTGTTTGCGGAAATCGATAGCTATTTAACAAGGAATTTTTTCTGCAAAAGAACTTACGTGGCATCAACTCTATTAACCGAGTTATAAATAATTGTTTATAAATATTGTTAATAACTGGGCCCTTGATGTAGTGCAAGTAAATCTGTTTGCGGAAATCGATAGCTATTTAACAAGGAAATTTTTCTGCTAAAGAACTTACGTGACACCAACTCTATTAACCGGGTTATAAATAATTGTTTATAAATATTGTTAATATCTGGGCCCTCGATGTAGTGCAAGTAAATCTGTTTTCAAAAATCGATAGCTATTTAACAAGGAAATTTTTCTGCTAAAGAACTTACGTGGCACCAACTCTATTAACCGAGTTATTAATAATTGTTTATAAATATTGTTAATAACTGGGCTCCTGATGTAGTGCAAGTAAATCTGTTTGCGGAAATCGATAGCTATTTAACAAGGAAATTTTTCTGCTAAAGAACGTACGTGGCACCAACTCTATTAACCGAGTTATAAATAATTGTTTATAAATATTGTTAATAACTGGGCCCTTGATGAAGTGCAAGTAAATCTGTTTCCGGAAATCGATAGCTATTTAAGAAGGAAAATTTTCTGCTAAAGAACGTACGTGGCACCAACTCTATTAACCGAGTTATAAATAATTGTTTATAAATATTGTTAATAACTGGGCCCTTGATGTAGTGCAAGTAAATTTGTTTTCAAAAATCGATAGCTATTTAACAAGGACATTTTTCTGCTAAAGAACTTACGTGGCACCTACTCTATTAACCGAGTTATTAATAATTGTTTATAAATATTGTTAATAACTGGGCTCTTGATGTAGTGCAAGTAAATCTGTTTGCGGAAATCGATAGCTATTTAACAAGGAAATTTTTCTGCTAAAGAACTTACGTGGCACCAACTCTATTAACCGGGTTATAAATAATTGTTTATAAATATTGTTAATATCTGGGCCCTAGATGTAGTGCAAGTAAAACTGTTTTCAAAAATCGATAGCTATTTAACAAGGAAATTTTTCTGCTAAAGAACTTACGTGGCACCAACTCAATTAACCGAGTTATTAATAATTATTTATGAATATTGTTAATAACTGGGCTCTTGATATAGTGCAAGTAAATCTGTTTGCGGAAATCGATAGCTATTTAACAAGGAAATTTTTCTGCTAAAGAACGTACGTGGCACCGACTCTATTAATCGAGTTATAAATAATTGTTTATAAATATTGTTAATACCTGGGCCCTTGAAGTAGTGCAAGTAAATCTGTTTCCGGAAATCGATAGCTATTTAAGAATGAAATTTTTCTGCTAAAGAACGTACGTGGCACCAACTCTATTAACCGAGTTATAAATAATTGTTTATAAATATTGTTAATAACTGGGCCCTTGAAGTAGTGCAAATAAATCTGTTTCCGGAAATCGATAGCTACCTATTTAAGAAGGAATTTTTTCTGCAAAGGAACTTACGTGGCATCAACTCTATTAACCGAGTTATAAATAATTGTTTATAAATATTGCTAATAACTGGGCCCTTGATGTAGTGCAAGTAAATCTGCGGAAATCGATAGCTATTTAACAAGGAAATTTTTCTGCTAAAGAACTTACGTGGCACCAACTCTATTAACCGGGTTATAAATAATTGTTTATAAGTATTGTTAATATCTGGGCCCTCGATGTAGTGCAAGTAAATCTGTTTTCAAAAATCGATAGCTATTTAACAAGGACATTTTTCTGCTAAAGAACTTACGTGGCACCAACTCTATTAACCGAGTTATTAATAATTGTTTATAAATATTGTTAATAACTGGGCCCTTGATGTAGTGCAAGTAAATCTGTTTCCGGAAATCGATAGCTATTTAAGAAGGAAATTTTTTCTGCAAAGAACTTACGTGGCATCAACTCTATTAACCGAGTTATAAATAATTGCTTGTAAATATTGTTAATAACTGGGCCCTTGATGTAGTGCAAGTAAATCTGTTTGCGGAAATCGATAGCTATTTAACAAGGAAATTTTTCTGCTAAAGAACTTACGTGACACCAACTCTATTAACCGGGTTATAAATAATTGTTTATAAATATTGTTAATATCTGGGCCCTCGATGTAGTGCAAGTAAATCTGTTTTCAAAATTCGATAGCTATTTAACAAGGAAATTTTTCTGCTAAAGAACTTACGTGGCACCAACTCTATTAACCGAGTTATTAATAATTGTTTATAAATATTGTTAATAACTGGGCTCCTGATGTAGTGCAAGTAAATCTGTTTGCGGAAATCGATAGCTATTTAACAAGGAAATTTTTCTGCTAAAGAACGTACGTGGCACCAACTCTATTAACCGAGTTATATATAATTGTTTATAAATATTGTTAATAACTGGGCCCTTGATGAAGTGCAAGTAAATCTGTTTCCGGAAATCGATAGCTATTTAAGAAGGAAATTTTTCTGCTAAAGAACGTACGTGGCACCAACTCTATTAACCGAGTTATAAATAATTGTTTATAAATATTGTTAATAACTGGGCCCTTGAAGTAGTGCAAATAAATCTGTTTCCGGAAATCGATAGCTACCTATTTAAGAAGGAAATTTTTCTGCAAAGGAACTTACGTGGCATCAACTCTATTAACCGAGTTATAAATAATTGTTTATAAATATTGCTAATAACTGGGCCCTTGATGTAGTGCAAGTAAATCTGCGGAAATCGATAGCTATTTAACAAGGAAATTTTTCTGCTAAAGAACTTACGTGGCACCAACTCTATTAACCGGGTTATAAATAATTGTTTATAAGTATTGTTAATATCTGGGCCCTCGATGTAGTGCAAGTAAATCTGTTTTTCAAAAATCGATAGCTATTTAACAAGGACATTTTTCTGCTAAAGAACTTACGTGGCACCAACTCTATTAACCGAGTTATTAATAATTGTTTATAAATATTGTTAATAACTGGGCCCTTGATGTAGTGCAAGTAAATCTGTTTCCGGAAATCGATAGCTATTTAAGAAGGAAATTTTTCTGCAAAGAACTTACGTGGCATCAACTCTATTAACCGAGTTATAAATAATTGTTTGTAAATATTGTTAATAACTGGGCCCTTGATGTAGTGCAAGTAAATCTGTTTGCGGAAATCGATAGCTATTTAACAAGGAAATTTTTCTGCTAAAGAACTTACGTGACACCAACTCTATTAACCGGGTTATAAATAATTGTTTATAAATATTGTTAATATCTGGGCCCTCGATGTAGTGCAAGTAAATCTGTTTTCAAAATCGATAGCTATTTAACAAGGAAATTTTTCTGCTAAAGAACTTACGTGGCACCAACTCTATTAACCGAGTTATTAATAATTGTTTATAAATATTGTTAATAACTGGGCTCCTGATGTAGTGCAAGTAAATCTGTTTGCGGAAAACGATAGCTATTTAACAAGGAAATTTTTCTGCTAAAGAACGTACGTGGCACCAACTCTATTAACCGAGTTATATATAATTGTTTATAAATATTGTTAATAACTGGGCCCTTGATGAAGTGCAAGTAAATCTGTTTCCGGAAATCGATAGCTATTTAAGAAGGAAATTTTTCTGCTAAAGAACGTACGTGGCACCAACTCTATTAACCGAGTTATAAATAATTGTTTATAAATATTGTTAATAACTGGGCCCTTGAAGTAGTGCAAATAAATCTGTTTCCGGAAATCGATAGCTACCTATTTAAGAAGGAAATTTTTCTGCAAAGGAACTTACGTGGCATCAACTCTATTAACCGAGTTATAATAATTGTTTATAAATATTGCTAATAACTGGGCCCTTGATGTAGTGCAAGTAAATCTGCGGAAATCGATAGCTATTTAACAAGGAAATTTTTCTGCTAAAGAACTTACGTGGCACCAACTCTATTAACCGGGTTATAAATAATTGTTTATAAGTATTGTTAATATCTGGGCCCTCGATGTAGTGCAAGTAAATCTGTTTTCAAAAATCGATAGCTATTTAACAAGGACATTTTTCTGCTAAAGAACTTACGTGGCACCAACTCTATTAACCGAGTTATTAATAATTGTTTATAAATATTGTTAATAACTGGGCCCTTGATGTAGTGCAAGTAAATCTGTTTCAGGAAATCGATAGCTATTTAAGAAGGAAATTTTTCTGCAAAGAACTTACGTGGCATCAACTCTATTAACCGAGTTATAAATAATTGTTTGTAAATATTGTTAATAACTGGGCCCTTGATGTAGTGCAAGTAAATCTGTTTGCGGAAATCGATAGCTATTTAACAAGGAAATTTTTCTGCTAAAGAACTTACGTGACACCAACTCTATTAACCGGGTTATAAATAATTGTTTATAAATATTGTTAATATCTGGGCCCTCGATGTAGTGCAAGTAAATCTGTTTTCAAAAATCGATAGCTATTTAACAAGGAAATTTTTCTGCTAAAGAACTTACGTGGCACCAACTCTATTAACCGAGTTATTAATAATTGTTTATAAATATTGTTAATAACTGGGCTCCTGATGTAGTGCAAGTAAATCTGTTTGCGGAAATCGATAGCTATTTAACAAGGAAATTTTTCTGCTAAAGAACGTACGTGGCACCAACTCTATTAACCGAGTTATATATAATTGTTTATAAATATTGTTAATAACTGGGCCCTTGATGAAGTGCAGGTAAATCTGTTTTCCGGAAATCGATAGCTATTTAAGAAGGAAATTTTTCTGCAAAAGAACTCACGTGGCATCAACTCTATTAACCGAGTTATAAATAATTGTTTATAAATATTTTTAATAACTGGGCCCTTGATGTAGTGCAAGTAAATCTGTTTCCGGAAATCGATAGCTATTTAAGAAGGAAATTTTTTCTGCTAAAGAACGTACGTGGCACCAACTCTATTAACCGAGTTATAAATAATTGTTTACAAATATTGTTAATAATTGGGCCCTTGATGTAGTGCAAGTAAATCTGTTTGCGGAAATCGATAGCTATTTAACAAGGAAATTTTTCTGCTAAAGAACGTACGTGGCACCAACTCTATTAACCGAGTTATAAATAATTGTTTACAAATATTGTTAATAATTGGGCCCTTGATGTAGTGCAAGTAAATCTGTTTGCGGAAATCGATAGCTATTTAACAAGGAAATTTTTCTGCTAAAGAACTTACGTGGCACCAACTCTATTAACCGGGTTATAAATAATTGTTTATAAATATTGTTAATATCTGGGCCCTCGATGTAGTGCAAGTAAAACTGTTTTCAAAATCGATAGCTATTTAACAAGGAAATTTTTCTGCTAAAGAACTTACCTGGCACCAACTCTATTAACCGAGTTATTAATAATTGTTTATGAATATTGTTAATAACTGGGCTCTTGATGCAGTGCAAGTAAATCTGTTTACGGAAATCGATAGCTATTTAACAAGGAAATTTTTCTGCTAAAGAACGTACGTGGCACCAACTCTATTAACCGAGTTATAAATAATTGTTTATAAATATTTTTAATAACTGGGCCCTTGATGTAGTGCAAGTAAATCTGTTTCCGGAAATCGATAGCTATTTAAGAAGGAAATTTTTCTGCTAAAGAACGTACGTGGCACCAACTCTATTAACCGAGTTATAAATAATTGTTTATAAATATTGTTAATAACTGGGCCCTCGATGTAGTGCAAGTAAATCTGCGGAAATCGATAGCTATTTAACAAGGAATTTTTCTGCTAAAGAACTTACCGTGGCACCAACTCTATTAACCGGGTTATAAATAATTGTTTATAAGTATTGTTAATATCTGGGCCCTCGATGTAGTGCAAGTAAATCTGTTTTCAAAAATCGATAGCTATTTAACAAGGACATTTTTCTGCTAAAGAACTTACGTGGCACCAACTCTATTAACCGAGTTATTAATAATTGTTTATAAATATTGTTAATAACTGGGCTCTTGATGTAGTGCAAGTAAATCTGTTTGCGGAAATCGATAGCTATTTAACAAGGAAATTTTTCTGCCTAAAGAACTTACGTGGCACCAAACTCTATTAACCGGGTTATAATTAATAGTTTATAAATATTGTTAATATCTGGGCCCTAGATGTAGTGCAAGTAAAACTGTTTTCAAAAATCGATAGCTATTTAACAAGGAAATTTTTCTGCTAAAGAACTTACGTGGCACCAACTCTATTAACCGAGTTATTAATAATTATTTATGAATATTGTTAATAACTGGCTCTTGATGTAGTGCAAGTAAATCTGTTTGCGGAAATCGATAGCTATTTAACAAGAAATTTTTTCTGCTAAGAACGTACGTGGCACCAAACTCTATTAATCGAGTTATAAATTAATTGTTTATAATATTGTTAATACCTGGGCCTTGAGTAGTGGCAAGTAAATCAGTTTCCGGAAATCGATAGCTATTTAAGAATGAAATTTTTCTGCTAAAGAACGTACGTTGGCACCAACTCTATTAACCGAGTTATAAATAATTGTTTTAATATTGTTATAACTGGGCCCTTGAAGTAGTGCAAATAAATCTGTTTCCGGAAATCGATAGCTACCTTTAAGAAGGAAATTTTTCTGCAAAGAACTTACGTGGCATCAACTCTATTAACCGAGTTATAAATAATTGTTTATAATATTGCTAATAACTGGGCCCTTGATGTAGTGCAAGTAAATCTGCGGAAATCGATAGCTATTTAACAAGGAAATTTTTCTGCTAAAGAACTTACGTGGCACAACTCTATTAACCGGTTATAATAAATGTTTATAAGTATTGTTAATATCTGGGCCCTCGATGTAGTGCAAGTAAATCTGTTTCAAAATCGATAGCTATTTAACAAGGACATTTTTCTGCTAAAGAACTTACGTGGCACAACTCTATTAACCGAGTTATTAATAATTGTTTATAAATATTGTTAATAACTGGGCTCTTGATGTAGTGCAAGTAAATCTGTTTGCGGAAATCGATAGCTGTTTAACAAGGAAATTTTTTCTGCTAAAGAACGTACGTGGCACCGACTCTATTAA